>OY735264.1:9212552-9812552 GCA_963457715.1 Argyresthia albistria | reverse complement strand
GTCTAATTATGCGGCGTTTCGTGAACAAAAGATTTCCTTTGGCAGGATTGATCTGTAGGTCTAAAGGATGGACTTAAGAAGTGGAGCCATCTGTAATTCTGATGTAGGGGAAAGAGGGAGAGGGGCAAAGTTTCAATGGACAAAAATAAAATACTTGACATATGAAGCTGCAATTTGGTAGTTTCTGGTAGGTCTGGGTTTTTTTTTGTATTTTGCAGAAACTTTAGCCCTTTTTTGCCCTTTGGGGGGGCAAATCTTTAAAAATAATTACTGAACCTGGTTCTTTTTTAAACTTCTTACTTGCCAAATTACGGCTTCATAGGTCGGGTAAAAAGTCTTTTCGTATTTTGTATGTGTAAGTTTGTAACTAAATATCTTTAGATGTATTATATGTATCTGGCTGGTCTTGAAGTCATTAAAAAGGTTATATTTCAAAAAAGGAATTACACATATAATAGAATGTGGTTTCCGAAAATTTTTCATTTGTTTTTCTTTCTGCCAAAATGAGTGAATCTAATGGAGAAATTCAATACATTTTAAAGTTGTAGAAAAAAAAGGAAGACAAAATATATGATGTTTATGAACCTAATACAGTGTCAGTAAAAGTAGCACAAAGTGGGTTGAAGCGTTTTCAATTTAAGAGCGTACTTTCTAAATCAAGCCGCTCGATTTTAGGTAAAATACTCGGCGGGCTAGCGCACCGCGTCTGTGTGCGAGCGTAGCGCGTCTGTGTGCGTACAGAGCAACGCGGGAACGGCTACACTAGGATTGCATAATATTGATCTATTGCGTAGTATGAGAATAGGCGTGCGTGACGTTATGATGTTATTTTATGCTACGCTGTAGGTACACCTAACGTGTGTAGTACATGTAGGACATAAACTCAAATCTAATCCCGTAACTAAAGATGGTCAGTGGAACAATGTCAGTCATTCAAGTTGTCAAGTTTGTACGAAAAACAGGAAATAAGACTAACTACCTAAGTACTTACATTAAAGGGCCTTTATAACGGTGATGGAAAACACCGTGAGGAAAAAATTAATCTGCCCTGCCTCCCCTCCAAAACCAAATAAGAGCATTGAATATCCTTATAGGCTTTGATTGGGCACAATTGTGTCTCTGCCACCCCACAAGGAAAAAGGCGTGACGCTATGAAAAACAGTAATTACTCGACATAGGTAGCGTAGAGAAAGGATAAAGAACGCTGAAGGTATATTTAAAATATGTTTATTAAATATTTACAGTAATATCTTACTAATTGAAAAATAGTTGCGAATATTTTTAGTTTTGGCGATATAATTTCATAATTTCTTTATTGCACGGAAAACAATGTGATACATAGTCTTAAAACAAAGGTAAATAGGCAAAGGCGAGCTTATCTCTAAAACGAGATTTCTTCCAGCAAACCTAGGCAAAAGATAGGACAGAATGTTCTGAGAGAATAGTCCTAGTGCACACTAAATAAAATGAAGATAAATGAATCTACATACATCTACTATAATATATCGACACAATAAAAATGCTACATAGACCTAAATATAAATACATATATAAAATAAAATAAAATAAAAATATATATAATAGAGTAGAATACATAAACATACATATACATCTACTTATATAATCAAGATACCTATCACGAAAGAGAAAGGAAGTGTTCTTTCAAACTTTTCTTAAAAATGAAAATTGAGGGACTGTCCCTTATAGCGCAGGGAAGTGCGTTCCACAACCGGATTGCCCTCAACCTGAAAGAGTGACCATAAGCAGCAGTGTAATGTCGAGGAGTCGAGAGAAGAGACATCGCGTGGGATCTCCTATTGCTATCCCTGGGGAAAAGAAACTCAAAGCGTTCACGAATATAAGCGGGATAGCGGGGATTTATTAAACAGAAACGATAGAACGTGCATATCACGGCGAAGACGAATCGGTAGCCATCCTAGTTCCCTGCGATGCTGGGAGACATGGTCATATTTGCGCAGTCCGAAGACAAACCGAATCCCGAGGTTCTGAAGTCGTTCGAGTTTGTTCAGTTGTTCTTCGTTCGCACTGACCCAGCAAACATCCGCATAGTCGATTAAAGGGAGTAGAAGAGACTGAGCAAGGGTGATTTTAGTCTGAAGAGGGAGGAAGTACTGAAACCGCCGGAGAGAGTGAAATGACGCAAAGACTCGTCTGCTGACCTCACAAACATGGGGCGACCAGGACAACAATTCATCGAATATAACGCCAAGATTCTTGGCTTTATTGCTATATGCAATTATAGCACCATCATACAGTACAGGATCGATGAGCATTTTCTGCATTGGGTTAAGTGAGTGCCGTGTACCCATGATCATGGCTTGAGATTTACCTGGGTTGACAAGCAGCCCGTATTAAGCAGCCCAGTTCTTTAACAGAATACCATTTACCTAAGAGCTTCTCTAGCTTTCTCCAGTTTTTCCCTATTTCGCTTAATTTTTCCTCTCTTCCCCATCTTCTAAAATAATTGTAATAATAGTCATCTCATTGATACACATAACACAAACACAATAATAGTCATACATAAACATAATACAAAAGGTAAAATACTAACGATCAAAAGTTTTTAGTCGCTGTATTCGCCGCTTCCGAACGTGAACAGGCGGTCAGAGCAAGCGCAGCACAGGTCCTACTTCAACAAGCGCTCGGCTGCGATTGAATCACGAGATCCCGCGCGTCGAGTTTTATATAATTTTAAATAATAAATTAAAAATAAATATTCTAAATTAATCTTCACTTTTCTGAAAAAGTGATAGTTCATGTTTAAGGTAAAAATAGTTTGGTAGTCATTAAATTGCTTTTATCTATATTAAAAGTGAGTTTATTTGAGGCAATTTTCGTGTTTATTTCGCATAGTTATCTTTTTTTTTTGCACTGTAAAGTAAGAAAAATAAAAAATCTGTTCTGACACAAATGACGAACATATTGTCACCTTTCCGACGTTTTTTTTTTCAATAAAACTGTTGTACCGGTTTCCCATAATTTGTCTTAGTTTGTAGTACTATTCGTGGAAAATCTAATTCGAACTTTAGAAAAATAATTATTGCTCATACAAGCAATATTTATTTTAAAAATCTATTCTGAACATATTAAAGTTAAAGGTACTGCCGTTTTATTAGGCTAAGTAGTTTAAATACACAATCCAGCAGTTTGCCAAAACTTAAGCATAAAAATGACGTAATATTTGAGTTTCGATGGTTTGAGGGTACCTACCCTGTTAAGTCAAAGATGCACCTTTTTGTTCGACCCGTTACGGTCTTCATACAAAATACGAATAAACTTTTTAATCGACCTAATATTTTATTTTTGCCCATGCAAACTTTGCCCCTCCCCCTCTTGCTCCTGCATCTGAATGACAGATGGCTCCACTTCTTGAGTCCATCCTTTGGACCTACAGATCAATCCTGCCAAAGGAAATCTTTTGTTCACGAAACGCCGCATAATTAGACTTAGAATGGCCACTAATACCCACCAATCGGTCGCCGTCCGCGAAAGTTTAAGCTACTCATATCAACTTTATACCATAATAACAAAAACCGGCCAAGTGCGAGTCGGACTCGCGCACGAAGGGTTCCGTACCATTATCTATAAAAAACCGCAAAAAAAAAAAGTATGGGAGCCCCCCCTAAATATTAATTTAATTATTTATTTTTCAAGTAAATAATATACTCAATATATTGTGAACATTTTAAGCGTCTACCTGCTACCATTAACAATATCGAGCAAAAATGAGCAAAAAAAATCACGTTTGTTGTATGGGAGCCCCCCTTAATATTAAATTTCTTTTGATTTTTAGTATTTGTTGTTATAGCGGCAACAGAAATACATCATCTGTGAAAATTTCACCTGTCTAGCTACCACGGTTCATGAGTTACAGCCTGGTGACAGACAGGACGGACGAACGGACGGACGGACAGACGGACAGCGAAGTCTCAGTAATAGGCATAGGCGTTTGGCACCCTTCGGGTACGGAACCCTAAAAATTACTCTTTTCAAATTGCGAGTCCGTTGACACAGCTACACGCGTTTTCTCGCCTTTTAATGACACACTCACTCCCCATAAATTGTCAGTCACTACCCGACTGCAGCAGAAGGAAGGTGATGTAATCTCAAGTATAGTGACACGATCGTGTTGTGTCGACAGTGGAGCCGACTGGTCAGGCGTCGTCGTTCGTCACAGACATGCTGAGCTACCTGAAGGGAGTGCTAGCGTCGTTCGAGACGTTGCCGGAACGGGCCAGGTAATCTATATACAGGCTGTAACAGAAAGGGGTGTACAAGCCGAAAGAGGGTTGTTAGGGACATCATTCTGAACAACTTTCACTATGGGGCCGACTTGATCAGAGCAACTTTATTTTTATTTACTCAGTACATTTCGGGCTAGGCTCAGCTGATCTGTATCGTGGAGTGAAAAATAAAGTTGCTCTGATCAAGTCGGTCCCATAGTGAAAGTTGTTCAGAATGATGTCCCTGACAACCCTCTTTCGGCTTGTACACCCCTTTCTGTTACACCTTGTATAATCTGAATCTATCTATCATGGTATCTATTAATCAAATAATGAATGTAGTCCGTTAACGTCCCACCCAACCGTGGGGCGGGGCTCATTGGCTGAGAGGAAGATTGAGCCAAACTCCAGGCCACAAACAAATGAGCCAGGCCATTATCATCATCGACAGCTTGTGTCCACCACTGCTGCCTTCTTGAGCCAACACATCACTACACAACACTCACTTATCAAACATACATCGTATCCCCTCTTTCAAGTTTACCTTGTATAACATATGTATAATGCTTATGATTTATAATAGTAGTTAAAGTAATACATAATAAAAGTAAAATTATAAGTACCTACCTAAATACAAATGTTAAATGTTAAATGTTAATTAACTGAACAAGGGATATTTAAAATAAAATAAATTAAGATAAGATATAATAAACACATTCTAATCACCCTAATGTAAGGGGCTGGGCCTGGTATTCCTTAATACAGATTATTACATAATCTAGCTAGGATACCAGCTCGTCTCTCATCCTAAATGTACTTCATAATGTTTCATATTCTTGTACACCCTTAAAATATTTACTTAGTTTCCTTTGTTAATTCGCTGTAAGTACATTTCCTGTTTTGAAATAAATATATTTTGATTTGATTTGATTTGACTTATCGAGTCCTCTGCCAAACCAATCCGTCTTCGTCGCGATACGATGATGTCATCCGACCATCGACCGGTAAAGGCGCCCTAGGCAAAAACAGCCTTTAGTAAAACACAAATCGCTCGGAATGATGAGTATTATTGCTGTATGTTTTTTCAGTAACTTGTTTATCACGAGTGTCAGCGTGACTTCGCCTTCCCATTATTAATTTTGTTCGATAGACAAGTCTCCCGAAGTTGCCAGAAAATCGGTCTGTCACAATGTTTTATTTTACAATTTCGCACCGCATCTGAATTTGTGTTCTTGTAATTTATCTAATCATTATAAAAATGGCACAGTGTGTTCCTCAGATAGACTCGCTTATCTTGACTTTAACCTTTTTTTAAATTTAATTTCCTCTAAAATAAGTTAAGGATGAAATTCTAAGTTCTGATTGCCTAGGGCCCGCCCTTAATCTTCCAGCCAATAACCCCTAACGTTCCTCCCTTATTGGTGTCAGTGTGGCGGCAGTTCGCGCGGCCACCAATCGCATCGCGTCGCGCCTCCGCGCGTTGCTTCTGGATCCAGCTGTGAAGCAGGTGTCCACCGGTGCCCTCCACCAGCTAAACCTGGACGTGATCCAGTGCGAGCAGTTCGCAGCTGGAGAGCCGGTGCCGGGGCTGAGGGAGGCGGAGCTGTTGGAGCACTTCGCTGAGCTCAGGTAATGAATTCAGTCAGAATTACCAGCGTTGCAGTTATCTGCAACACATGCTGAGCCAGGGCCTATTCACTGTGGAATATGCATCATGTATAGTTTCTTTCTGTCCCTAACAACCCCCTAAAATATGACTACACCTTTCTGTTACACTCTCTTTAATGAGCCGAGATCGGAAGTGTGTGAAGACACCTAAAGTTTGCAACATAACATGGAGCTGTTACAACCACTTAAGTTGAACCGGTTTTGAATTTTAGTTTTTAGTTTACAGTTTACTTCACAAAATAAAAGGCCCGTTTTGACGGTTCACGTCCATGAAGTTTTAACCCCTAATGCGTAGGTAATAAAAGCCAACTGTTGCGTACAAGCAAAGCGTACAAATTGCACCTAGGAAAACCTCTTCTATTACCTACGCGTTAGGGGTTAAAACTTCATGAGCGTGAACTGTCACAACGGGCCTTTTATTTTGTGAAGACTTTAAGTGGTTGTAACAGCTCCATGTTATGTCCCGCTGCAAACTTTAGGTATTTTCACACGCCCAATTCCGGTCTCTGATGACGAGTGTCTAACCTGGTCGTCTCGCAGGCAACTCCTCGACCTGATCATCAGCTGGGACTGGTCCACGTACCTCCACGACGTCGGCGTCGACGGCGGCAAGTACCCGCTGGTCGGCCCGCGCGACGCCGCCGCGCTGCTCGAGAAGCTTCGAGAAGCGGAGCAGAAGAGCTCAGTCTTCAGTGTGCTGAAGAAGAACGAGAGGGATAGGAGGAAGCTGCTGGATACAGTGCTGAAGCAGCTGCGGCAGTTGCAGAATCAGGACGGCTCATAGGTGGACAAACATTCTTTGTAAGGTCCGACCGAGATCTCGTTCTCGGTCTCGGCTTTCTTGGCTAATTTTCGGCCGAGATTCTCGTTCTCGGTCTCGGCTTAAATCTGCCGAGATTCTCGGCCGTAACCGAGACTATTTTGCGCTCGTGTGAAGTCATCTGTTTATTGACAACTTGAAATTTGCCGCGCACGCGTGTTCGCTAGGTTGGTATTATGGTATCGTCAACCTGTCATGTTGTCATCAGTGGAACCTTTGTAGAATCTCGACATTAGATTTGGCAGCCGTTCCCCAAAGTTGAATGCCGTAGGTCCATATTCTTCGACAAATGAGCATCCAATTTATCCAGGGAGCACTTATCCAGTGGAGAGCGCATAGATACATTTTCCTTTGAAACACAACTCACCAATTTAGGGCGGGGGACGAGGTAACTTAGAGAGCTGTGATTGGTCAGTTGCTGCGGAGGCAGCTGAAAACTGTCACTAAAGCAATGGCGGCCCGTCATCGTACAATAGGATGCATACGTTGCGTACAACTAATGTTTGACGAGCCGCATTCCCCCGCAGGCGCAGTCAATTGAATATCATCCCCGACATATTAAATGAAATCAAAGGCAAGGCTGGTTCACTGAACCGTTTTTGATGAAATATTGCTAGTAGTAGGAAGGCTACTGTCAAGAACCGCATTAAAAACTGCCGTTTGACCGCTATTGGCCATGGGTGGACAGACACACACACATTTATCTCGAGGGGGGAGGGGGGGTTAAAATGCAGTTGGCATCACAAACAAGCTTACCGTCATGCAAGCAAACAACTAAGCATGTGTGGGTGTAAGACCCCTATCTATGTAATAGCTTTATGGCCCCTGAATGAAATCAGGCTGGGCTGCCAAAGCTAGAGGTCCCGGGTTCGAATACCGGCTGGGGACGGAAACAAATGTCTTGGATGTTTACATGTTTGTGTCATGTCTTTTCTTATACAGCGTAGAAGAGGCACATTTCCGTCTTCCTTTACCTAAACTCGGTATACTTTGGCAAGAAATGCTAGACAAAAAAATGATGGCAACATTATGTGACATATTAAGCCACCACTGCGTGTTTTGATTAACAAACCAAATATGTCATTAACTGGTGGAACAATTATTGTTATATAAGATGTGACGGTTCACAATCGGTTCACTTAGTTCGCCATTGTTCGGTCGTTCGAGCGGTGTGCTTCTGAGAGTGAAGGGGTTAAAGAAAACAAGCAGTAAGCTGCAAATGTTGCCATCATTTCTAGCAATTCTTGCCAAAGTATACTGGCCAAATGGACCTCAAAAGCGGTAAGAAAGCGGAGGATGCGGAAATTAAATCTTATAATTACTATCCACTACTACGATCTTTGATCGAGTAAATTCCCAAAACCACTTGACCATGGAGTATGTATTGTCTAGATATGGATATGTAAATTAAATAATATTCGCCTACTGGATGAAACCATACGAATGTCGACGAATCAGAACCAATTTGGTGCTTCTAAAGTGTATTATTTAATTTAAGTCTCAATACCATGGCGACCGCCTCCCATTGTTTAAAATAATAACAATGCAAATACTTTAGGCATGGTTTTCTAATTAATATCACGTATTGTTATTGGCTTTGTTACAGTGAAGTGAAAATGCCTGTTATGATTTACAACTATTTATTTCTTTTTATCACACCTGCTCTGAAAATACATACTAATTATACCAATTAGAGGGAAGAAACGCCTTTATCCCGCCCTTCAAATCCTTTCATCCCAAGGTATGGAAGTTTGTATGAAAATCCTTCCGACCCAAGGGTGGGAAGTATGTATGAAATTCCATTACATACCCGGTTTTTTTTATTTTTATTTGTCAGCAGTCATACTGCAAAGAGACTTTAACTGTCTACTAATTAAATTTCAAGTAAATTGTTACTGGCCACATACAGTTTTTTTTTTACCAGTTACCAACCTCCTTGGTGCATACAGAAAATTAAAAACGAAATTATTTTTGTATATAAAACGCGCGGAATCACGGAAGAAGTGGCTGCATGACCTTATGATCTTAGCCTACTCCAGAAACGGGCGAATAAAAAGAGGAATCAGGCTGTACGGCTCTGAGGCCTTTGCCTTTCCGAAAGGATAAAGATGTAAAAAAAAATATAGGAAAAGCCCGCGCATTTTCGCAAAAACTTCGAGCAATACATTTTCAGAAAATGAAGTCGTTTTCTTTTCCTTTTGCCAACGTATGAAATTTTCATAAGTACTGCAAATTTCTATGCATTTATGTCTATAATTTTCCTCGTAGGTGTAATAAAAAGCACTATACATACCTCAGGATAAAGTACAGTTCCATACCTCAAATGGTTTGCGCCCCTCGCAAGCTCGTGGCGCAAATGCCATAATCTCGGTATGGAACTGTCACTTTCTTCCCTCTGAAGTAATGTACTATTAAAGTATACATGTAATATTGATGAGCTACATCCGAAGGCACTAACAGTAAATTTACATCAAACGGCTTTTCGTTATATAGGTGCCGCCATCCACGAAGACGCGTGACGTAGCTATTTGCATCTTTCTCTTTCATCGGGGCACTCTGCTGAAAGACAAAGATGCAAATAGCTACGTCACGCGTCATCGTGGATGGCGGCACCTATACCACAAGGTTATCGGAAACAAACTCACTTTAATAAATGACAATAACTTTTTCTTACGATCATAATTATGTATATCTAGGAAATAACTAATAACAGCCACGAATGACAAGGTTAAATTCAGATAAGTTTATTTGACACTTCATGTACGTGTGAAGTGTCAGATGCCTCAGATAAACAGACAGATAAACGCTATCTGTGCAGTGGAAGATCGGCAAAAAGATGTATGTCATAGATATTGTAATCTCATTTTGATTACGTTACGTATCAAGGGTTAACAATTGTTTCGAAATTAAGTTAATATATATATCCCTGCATCTGTAGTCAGAGTGATAAGAGCATTTATAGTCTAGATGTAATGAAGTGTAACATGTTAGTCTTTAGAAAAAGTTAATAAACTATTTTAAATACGACTTTGTATTTTGTATTAACTAATTTTATTAAATGGTATCGGATGATGTGATTACTTTTATCAATGAGGAAAATCAACTGCAGACTTGCCTTATTATTTAATTCTGATATCAATTGCCTTATAAATTGGAACATCGATCAATCAGAACAAGAGATATCTTTTTAACCGACTTCACAAAAAGAGGAGGTCCGGTCAATCCGTCCGGTTTTTTTATGTATGTACACCGATTACGCCTAAATGGATGGACCGATTTGAAAAAATATTTCTTTGTTTGAAAGGGTTTACCTTCCCATCGGTCCCATTGACACCAGGTCAGGATCTGATAATGGGAACCTGGAGAAATCGAGGGAACTCTTCAAATATTATAGGGAGACCTATACTTCTGGGCCTGCCCGGACTGTACACACATACTTATAAGTCTATTGGTTTAAAGACGTAAGTGTACCTAATTCTCCAATGTGGAATGAGCGGTCTCCCCTAACACAGGTTTTTATTAACTTAAAAGGGGAGTCCCACGACCTGTGATGCTGTACTTACTGAAATAAACTAATTTTGTTTTGTTTTTTTTTGTTTTATACTGATTTTTGTGTTTTTCATAATAACTCGTGCAAATGCACATGGTAAGCATAATATTGTGATGCGGAACTGATGATGAAGACCACATATGGCCACCAGAACTGCTCAATACTAGGTACACACACAATCTACTATGCGTGGCTAACGGGCAACGCATAGCCTAAACCGGTGGACCTAGAGCCATGAAACTTTATTAATTCCCCAAGGGGGGGGGGGGGAAATAGGGGGTTACAGTTTGTATTGAACTCAATCTAATCAAATAGGGTTTGTGGAAGTCGGTTTTTTCTAAAGTTACTTTTTGTTTCAATTATATTTCGACTATTTGTTTAGACGATCGCCTTTGTTGCTTGTTTATGCGATTGCGGTTGATGTCAGAATACATAAGGCTACAGGTCCCAAGCCAACCACTGTCATTACCATACACTCTATCGTGCTACACTAAATCATCCATGTATACAATAAGCGACACAACATGCTAAGTATGAGGTCACGCGCAGCCTTGCTTCTGTCACATCGTATGCGCATACGCAGATAAGTATGATACGATCACTGATCTAGATTGAGGTATGCTGGTTACGCAATTTCATGTGAAAGTTCTAGTACTAGGATCGATTTATCGGTTTAGTCGAGCTTAAATCGATTTTAAATTATAAAATGAATCTCGCTTGGTAAATACTCCGTCCAGTGTGAGATTTAAGCAGCACTTTATTTGAGCAGCGTTTTGTGCTTCGGCCAAAAAACTAACCACTCAGCCACATTGGTAGAGCTTGTCCAAAGCAAACTGAAATGACGCGCCCCACTACCGCATTTACACACAAGCATATCGCAAAGGAGTGGGGCGCGTCATTTGAGTTTGAACAAGCTTTACATATTAAACGTTTTAAAACAACAAGTGCAAGTTGCAACACACGAGCATAAATTATCGCCGTAATAAACGCCTTCATAAATTCTGCGTAACTGCCAAACGGGCGGCCACTATATCATTAACACCTAACGTGTCTAGTTATAAATGAGTAATCGTTTATGCGACATGTGAGTGTTAATCTAGATATTTGTTAGTGTAGGCAGGCACTGGACTTTCGTAGATTGTTTCACAAGAACGCATGAATGGCTAGCCCTAATTCAATAAAAGGACCACGCCTATCGAAGATAGAATCGAATAGGCCAATTTAGGACAGTTATTTATAAATTGGAGCTTGAACTTAAGGTGTAGTCCCTTTGTCCCTATATCGGAGGTGGGGGACAATGGCACGGAAAAAAATGGCGTTCCGTTGTCCCCACCTGGGGGACAGACAGGGGGTGGACAACGGGACTACACCGA
Source organism: Argyresthia albistria (assembly GCA_963457715.1). Taxonomy (NCBI): domain Eukaryota; kingdom Metazoa; phylum Arthropoda; class Insecta; order Lepidoptera; family Argyresthiidae; genus Argyresthia; species Argyresthia albistria. The sequence goes on along the minus strand of OY735264.1, from coordinate 9,800,897 downwards.
AATTAACGGAGCTTCAGAAGACGAAAGACATGAATATCTATTGTACACATGGGTCTACTCCTGCTCAGCAATCCACCTGTCTCATCCCTATTTGGTTTGCTGGAAGAGATCTTTTATTAGAGATAAGCTCGCCTTTGTACACGTTTTCTATGTTTTTTACTGTCCTATGTAACTGTTTGTGTGCAATAAAGAAATTATGAATTATGAATCTAACATTCGAAGATGGCCGCCATTTTAAAGACCATTTCCGCGTTGTAGGGATATTCGGAGATAACTGCCTATTGATGTTATACGTAGCAAGATGTTCTGCACAGCAAAGATGTAAAAATTAAATCAACAACATCAACCTCCTTGGTGTTAAGTGTTGAAAATGTCACTTTTTCTCTGTCGATATGTTTCTGGTAGTGAAGGATGTGTAGAACCTTTTGAAGATAGAAAGAGCACACCTCCGCTAGGGAGACATTAGATTGTACAAGCCAAATGAGAAATAATAAATATCTTTCTATTTCTAGAAAGAACGACCGTTTGTGTGCTAAAATCTGGTTCTGCGTGTACAATAAATCTAAAGGACTTCACAATTTGTCCGCCGTTTCGCAAGCCACCAATCACACTGACGCGTTACACATACGTCGAATCTTGACAAATGGAAGCGTCACGCTCGTCAATGCATGTTATCTGATAGCACGCGACCTTGTGGCCGTGTGACGCGGTATCGTGACCCACCCACACCATGCGGGGCAAGAAGCTTGGTGGAACGGTTGAGTTGTACTGTGGTGGGCAGGGTTTCTGACTGTCTGACATAGGGCAACTGGTATATCTATTTACATAAACATTTAAATAGGCACATACATTGCTTCTGGCCCCACACTAGGATACCGTGTCGTGGGAACTAGAAACAGCGACATCACAAATATGTAAACATCCAAGACTGGGCTTTTTTGGGGTACCGTACCCGAAGGGTGCCAAACGGGACCCTATTACTAAGGCTCCGATGTCCGTCCGTCCGTCAGCGGGTCCTAGAGCACGAACCGTAATATCGAGAATGTTAAAAATTATCACAGAATGTGTATATCTGTTGCCACAACAACAACAAATACTGAAATACTAGTGGCTCTGTGAGCTGTAGACCTCGCGAGTATGTCGGTGGGAAAGCTGAACTGCTAAAACACATAAAAAAAATAACCCAAATAATTTTCTTTCAATAACACATACAAACTTATGAATGTACCTGGTTACGTACATGCAGTATGAAAGTAGCCGCACCAATAACTTTGTAAACTACATTTCGCGATCTTTTATACAACCTATTGACTTTTTACTAAAATTATATAATCTGTTTCACTCTCATAGTCTTTACAAATCCAACGACACCTCATTTGTTAATATCCATCGAGCCGTTTGGGTTGTAGCGATTTTTTTACATTTTAAAACCCCATATCTCCGCCATTTTGAAAAAAATCAAAAAACTGGCTCGAGTAAAAAATTCTATTTATTTTTTCAACCTGCTCACAAAATTTCACGAGAATCGGTTCATAAATGCGACCTGTAGAGGAGAACAACCGGACATACAAAAGCATTTTTGCCCAAACCTGAAACGGAGACGCTTCGCTCGCTTCGCTCGCTCATCTGTTTCACTCTCATGGTCTTTACGAATCCAACGACACCTCATTTGTTAATATCCATCGAGCCGTTTGGGTTGTAGCGATTTTATCTCCGCCATTTTGAAAAAAATCAAAAAACTGGCTCGAGTAAAAAATTCTATTTATTTTTCCAACCTGCTCACAAAATTTCACGAGAATCGGTTCATAAATGCGACCTGTAGAGGAGAACAACCGGACATACGAAAGCATTTTTGCCCAAACCTGAAACGGAGACGCTTCGCTCGCTTCGCTCGCTCGGTCAATGAGAGATATTAGAAATTAAAAGGGGTCCCCATACGAGAGACATGTTTTTAATTTTCTTTTTGTTTTATTGTTTTAAGTTGTGTCGTACGATAGTACGGTACCCTTCTTGTGCGATTTCGATTCGCACTTGACCGATTATTTTTTGTCTCCAGCCGGGATTCGAACCCGGGACCTCTCGCATGGTAGGCAGATGCGCAACCGCTGCGCCACAGAGGTCGTCAAATTGATTTTGCTTTACCATGCCCCGTGCAACAGCGGATATTTAGAAGTTCCGATTGGCCAGTCACATCAGAGCACACGAAGGAAGTTAGCAGTAGTCGCTGTCATTGGATCGCTGTTCAAGATATTGAAGAGGACATCTACTTTAACTGTTTTGCGGCTCTAAAGAGCGCAGAACTCAGTACCCTAGGATTCTGCGGATTTTGAGCAGCAGTGCAGAAGGAGGGGTGACTTTACCACAGTATACGTAATAATACTGTGACTACTTACTCGCTATACCGATTGCGGACCGTAAAGTATCGCGTGACAGACTTGACGAAATAATCCGGTAGCATTTAGTTTTAGTGTCTCTGTGTCGCTATATTGACACGAACAAGCCTTATTTATACTTGTGTAAATACTGTTAAATGTATAAGTAGGTACAGGGTATTACTCGACCGTGCAGTCTAGAGGTCGTCTGTCTGTCTGTAGGTGGACCAGCCATCCAGTGAGCCGGCGCCACAAAGCTGTCAATGAAGCTTTGAAAGCTTTTGTCTTTAGACATTAATAATATGTCGCTATGTCGCTCTATTCGTGGCTGACGAGAGAAATCATAAATAATGTTTTCATCACATCTATTCAAAAAGATCTACTTTAGTCCCGGCAAACAGGGACTAAAGTAGGTCATTTAGTCCCTAGGGACTAAAAGTAACTTTTTAATTTTGTTGCCAGTACAAAGGAAAAAAAATGCTGTCACTAATCAGTTTCACTACCACTCAGGCTGACAGACCCAATTAAAAGAGAGATCGATTCTAAACGCAGCCAAAAAAAAAAAGTTTGTACTAAAATGCGTACTCGACACAGATTAGATAATCCGATCGACCGAATCGATTGACACCGATTGGTGACAACAGAGAAACAACCTTACAGAATTGATATCGAAACACGGACCAAATAATTTAAAAAGTTGTGGAAAATTTGTAAACAAAGCGCGCCAAATCTGAAAGCTGTAATTATTTCAATTTCGTTTGCGGATATGAGTAAAGAATATGAGTGAAAGTGAGTGTCTAACTCCAGATGATAACAACAAACGCGAATGACAAATACAAGATCTGTTACCAATTAAATCACGAGGAATATAGGTATGTAAAAACTAGTGGTTTTTCTGAAAATGCTTTTTGAACCAATTTTCAAGATTTAGCCAATACTAAACAATCTTTAACTATGTGGAGGACATATTTGTAATTCTTAATTTCTTTATTGTACTTAGACAAGAATGACATACTTACAGAAAACTTATATATAACAGATAACAAGAGATTTCCTTCAACAAACCATTACACACAACATATCACGACAATTGTGTAAATAAATATAGGGTCTAACAGAAAGGGGTGTACAACCCGAAAGAAGGTTGTTAGGGACATCATTTTGAACAACTTTCACAATTGGACCGACTTGATCAGAGCAACTTTATTTTTCACTCCACCATACAGATCAGCTGAGCGCTAGGCCCGAAATGAACTGAGTTAAAAATAAAGTTGCTCTGATCAAGTCGATCCCATAGTGAAAGTTGTTCAGAATGATGTCCCTCTTTCCGCTTGTACACCACTTTCTGTTAAACATGTATGTTATTTTTATTGATTACTTACTACTTTTCTCATAGAGGGTGATGAAAAGTAGAGTGTCCACCTCAGGAGTAAAAACTATTTTTGGCTCGAGTGATGTACTTTGAATCCCTCGCTCTCTCAGGATTCTACTTTTGAGTCCCTCGTTACACTCGGGACTCAACTCTAGAATCCCTCGGTCGCTCAGGAGTCAAAAAACACTCTCGCCCTAAAAATAGTTCTTTACTCCCTTGGTAAACAATCTACTATTTATTCAACGATGTGACTAATGGTTATGTTGATGCAGGTACCGTGATGTGTAGGTCAAGTTAACTTGTATCTATAGTATATTATATCTATTCTATGAAGAGCGTAATATGCATACAAGTCCGAAAGGAAAACTGAATGAGTTGTGTTTTTGTAGTTCTGGCTAAGAACCTACCTACCTATCATTTAACTCTATGGTACCTTATTTGTTGATGCTTTGAATTTATCGAAATTTAAGAGATAACATAACAAATCGTCACGCCTTTTCCCATACGGAGTGGCAGAGGCATAATTGTGCCAACTAAATGTAAGAGATGTTGATCGGATATATGTAAGAGGTACTTCACTTAGGTGCACTATATGTACTTGCAAACAAGCTATGGCTCAGACAAGATAGTCAATATCGATGGAATAATTTAATGTAGACACCATGTTTTTTAGCATCCTGCTGTATTATGAAATTCTCGCCTTTCTATAGCAATAGTTTTAAATTCAAATGTGGTATCACCGCTGTGTTTTTAGCAATAACTCAGGCATACTATAGTTTTAGTTCTTATGACGTACGAAATAAGCACGATACATCCATAAGGTGTAACAGCGTACTTACTTAGTACGAGTGTACTTATAATACTATACTTACTAACGAATATATTTAACAATCACATCCGTATTTTGATACTCTAACTACTACATGAATATATCTATAGACTAAATTAACTCGCTACCGTGGGAACATCTATGTACGATCTATTTGCGTCGCTAAGAATTGAATAAATGAATACTATGAACATACGAGTTGGTGTAACTATTTAGTTTGCGTGAGAAAATGACAATAACAAAGACAGAATGCGGAAGCATTTTGTAGAGCTGAAGATGTAGATGTTACCGCCGCCGCCGTCTGTGGCCGAAAATAAGATTGCATGTGGAATTCTGCACCTAAACTCCGCTATATACAAGGTGTAAATGAATTAAGGCAAAATGAGAAACTACTTTGTAAGGGACATCATTCTGAGCAACTTTCATTATGAAACCTATTTGATCAGAGCAACTTTATTTTTCACTTCTCCATACAAATCAGCTGACCCACTCAGGCCAAAATGAACTGGGACATCCTGTATTTAAGTAAATTAGATTTAAGTGAATTTATTTTTCCAGACTACCATAATTAGATAAAGCAGTCTGCAAAACGTATTTTAATTAATTGTAATGTAACTTCCGGATGTCTTACGTTACCAACAAATTGAAGTTCGAAGGAGATTCGAAGTCTTGCTGTCAATCTAAAATGGTAAGAGTCTGTATGATATTTTTATTAATGGCAGTTTATTTGAGCAGTAGCAGTAACTGGGTAGTCTGCATTCGCTTACAAACTAAACAATTCTTTTCCGCTACGGCCGACGAATTGAAGGCAGGAAAGCTCTACTTAAAATGTTGCAACTACTTATCAGAAAAGTCTTTATGCATCAACCTTCCAACACCACACCACGTAGGTAAGTACCTACATGTTTAATATTTATGACATTTTCATATTTTTCCTGCGATTAGGCTCAGTTTATATTCCGACCACAAGGCGCGTTAGTTGTCCTGCATACTCACTCACTGGTTTAGACCACACTCTGATAACATCTACTTACTCTACATACGAGGTAGTATTATATTTTCCGTTGTTTATGTGGATATTTGTTTAACTAGTTAAGTATGGGACTACATTCTAAACCGCAGGTGGTATGGTGTATGGCGAAAATGTATTAAAGGTATTTTTGGTTCAGATAGAGATTGGCAATATTGGAGTCGAGCAGAATGTTGATCTATAGGTGTAATATCGAACACCTGTATCCTTATAAGCTGCACGCGGCTAAGATCATATTTAGCTGTCAATTAACGGGAAAGCTCATTTGCCTAAGTATTATTGTTTGTTTAAGCATTTTGTAATAAAAGTTACGCCGGGAGTAAAAACGGCCCGTTACGGAGCTAGAAACTACCTAATATCTAGCTCCGTCCCGTAGTTCCTCTCGGAATTACTTTAGAGTTTAATCCCACATTAACTAAATAGATAAGAAGGCATATTGTTTTCTTCATTTAGCCTACACGATGTCCTACCGCTGAGAAAATACCCTTACCTATTCAATTCAATTTGTTGATTAACAATAATTGTAACACACAGGATAAGTACCCCCTATTTTGTTACAAAGGTGGACCTCAGTTACTTATATTGTTATAGCCAAATTAAGTTTTTTTTTGTTATGACATCACAATATTGTATTTGGGTTCCCTTCATTTTCTGCGCGCACAATTGCGATATCCTGCATGATACAGAATTTGCCTTGTTCTGTTAATTTATGGCTGCATTGGCCCTCGCGAAGTAAACCGTGATCGTCAAGCATGTGTGTCATATACAAGTATGTAAACTAATCTACGAGCTTGTGAAATCCTAGAGCTGGACTAATTCTGTCGAGCTGGTAATAAAACGGTTTGAATTAAAACTCTATTGGAGGTCCCGAGACTCCCAAGCCCGATCTTCTGGGAAATAGGAGTGATTTGAGCTGATGCGTACCTATAGTGTATAAGACTAACAGACCTATTAAAAAACTTCTGTTGTTAACTTTTGAATTTAAATTCTATGAAACTTTCTCAACATTATTGCAATGTGTATTTTAAGGAATACAAATACAAGTACAAGTTCATTTATTTAGCAAAACAACAGAAAAAAACGAAAGAAAAAATAAATAAATAAGAATCTACATTTTTCTTCTATGTAGACAAGACCTATTGCAATCCTGGCTAACTTAGCCTCCACCAACCCCTAAAGCAAAAGCCATGACCATATGTTTGACTATGTTTTTAAAAATTCTTCAATTGCTCATGCCATTTCTTTATTTAGCCTTTGCTAATTCATTACTTATGTAAAGTGTACTAAGTAGAAGTACAGTGGGCCACAACACAACTATTTATTACGTGACCTTGACAACTGGATACAGCTTGTCAATTAAACTGTCCACGCCCACTATATACTTAATTGACGATGACGATTACTTAAAGTATCGGCATTTATTTTAGTGAGGTCTTAAAACTATTTGGGTCACTTTATCATTACCAGTTTTTGTGACCATTGCGACATGATTTAACGTTTTTTAAGGTTTCCTTGTAAAGGATTACGTGGGTTGTATATGTGTATTCCAAACTGGACAATTAAGAGCAAAGAGTTGGTGATTACTTCTTACACCTTAGATACCCTTAAACTCCTACCAATAGAGACCCTTTTTTTCTGGCGTATCATAATTTCACAATTTTCGCAATATTTTGCTAATGACTTTCAGTTTTTATGACAAGAATTTGTTCATCGTTTGTTGTAAAGGACAGAGTTATAGGTAAGAGGTACCCAGCTAAACGCAGACTTACCTTGCATTATTTCTTTTACAGCTTTTGAACTCAACTCAAAAGTTCGAAATACTATCACAAATATACATTGCATACCAACATACCAAAACGCGAACTTACTGTGTACTGTTAGTTCTATTTCAGACATCCTGATGCAAAACACTGAGTCAGCATTTTGTGAATAGGCTTTCAATGAATCATGTGTATCCTGCGGCAAGTCAGCAATTAGGTATGACAATAGCTTACCTCATGTCGCCTTGACTTGATCTTAAAGCGTGGAAGTAACGGATATAACTTGGAAAGAGGAACTACCTATATTTCGACTTAATAAGTGCTAATCATTAGTTTAAAAAAAAATGCAGCCCTCAGGGAAGAATGGCGACGACTTGTGAGGCGGGTCACCCGACCGAAATGACGACCACGACCACTCTGCCAAGAGTGATACGACTGAGAAGAATTAGGTTTTTAATGGTAGTCAATTAGAGCACAATTTATTTTCGTATTTATAGTTTGATTCTTTGAAATATTTACGAAGCACAGGGCATAAAATAAACGTGTAGTCACATTTTAAAGGGTTCTTAAGGACATAATTCTGATTCTGAACAACTTTCACTATGAAACTGATTCAATCAGAGCAACTTGATGGACCATTCTGTTACATACACCTTCCCCATTTCCCAAGTTATTGGTCGACTGACAGGGTGCCAGTGCATCAACACCGTACCCTATTTAGAGCTCTTAAGGCAGCATTCGACGGCATGTTGACGGCAGCAGTCGACGGCAGCCTTTACAACATGTCGACGGCAGACGGCAGCACCTGCTAGTGTGTAAAGCTCTGACCAATTTTGTATTATCTTGCATTTGTTCGGCAAAAATGCTTTAACAGTGCGTGTCATGTCTTGTAACATATTGATTTACATTATATGACCAATATTTGGGTCAGTGTGTTTTCGAAAGTAGTCCATCCAGATGCCGAGACAAAACGTAAGAATAAAGGCCAGGCCGTTGAAATCTGCGTGCGCGATTGAGGGTTATGTGGCCCAGAAACTCGTACCTACCATACATGAGGTACGGTCGCCTGCGTCTAAAAGTATACGGGCAGTCGGGCAGGGCCCTAATGCTGCTCTGAGAATTTCACTTATATTTCATTACTATTTCATTACTATTCCATTGCAAACACCCAATCAAGGAGGATAAGGAGGATAATAATTTAGGAGAATACCAAATGACGCCATTTTGGGTGTTTGCAATGGAATAGTAATGAAATATAAGTGAAATTCTCAGAGCAGCATTAGGGCCCTGGTCAATATTAACGAGTGAATCCCGCTTATACTGCTTGTATACGATACGGCGCAGGCGACCGTACATGTCCATATTTTGGATTTGTATAAACGGACTTCCGTGTTTCGGATGACAGTTTATTAAGCCTAAGTCCCGGCTGCTATCGCTACATGGTGGTAGTAGTCGTAAAGCCCCTCCATCAACCAGCCAGCGGGGTGGAGTATGGCTCAATCTTAACCGTATCCGGGTAAAGACCTGTGTCCTCGGTGGGGACATTTATGAACTACACTCATCTATGTCGGGTTTCAAACAGTTTAGTTCGTTTGAGATAAGTAATAAGTTATACGGACGTTCTAACTGTTATGGAAAATATCGTTCGAAAACCTTCATTACTCCATGGCTGATGGGCTAGCCCCCCGTCACGCAAACTGGAGTATTGAATCACTGGCTGAAAGTGGGTACAGTTGTGCCTCAGCCAACCCGTACGGGAAAAGACGTGACGCTATGTAGTTTATTAGTCAGGCCCCCGATTCTACGAACGAGTTGCATTTCAATTGCTATAGCGAGAGCGCAGAAACCAGTTTGGTTTACAGCATTGAAGAATCTAGGTTTGCTGGAAGAGATCTCTTATTCAGCGGTCAGCGCGGGCAGTTTGACAACAGAAGCTAACGACACAACACCTTTATCCGCGCGTTTTTGCAATTAATAATTCTGTCTGAAATGAAGTCATTTTTATGAGAAGGGGGGGATCATATGATAATGACGATAGGATGCTTGTAGGGGGGGTCGAAAATCGCCAAAAACCTATAATAGTTAGTCTACATATATGGTGGTCATTTAATCTAATTTTTGACATTTTAATTTTATTCTTTAATTTTTAATTCAAATTTTTATCTGTGACATTTTGTTGTTCTTCGTTGTACTATATTTAATTAGTCTACATATATGGTGGTCATTTAATCTAATTTTTGACATTTTAATTTTATTCTTTAATTTTTAATTCAAATTTTTATCTGTGACATTTTGTTGTTCTTCGTTGTACCTACTATATTTAATTTGATAATATTATTAGTTAATTAATTTTAAATAAACTTAATTTTTTGTAATTTCACACACAATCTTACATATGTTTTTGAATAAAATACTTATGACTTATATGACGCGGCACGTTCTCCGCGTCGTTGTCGTCGTCGGTCATTCATCGCCAAGCAAGCCCAAAACGGGTTTCCGCGCCCTTGCTATAGCAATTGGCATGCCATTCGTTTGTAGAATTAAGAGCCAGGTTTGTCGCCTTGATAAACCGACACACTGTACAGTACACACATGTAGGTAGGTATTTCTCATTCTGCATCGAAAAACCACTCTCGCGTCCAGGGAGCACTTATCCAGTGGAGAGCGCATAGATACATTTTCCTTTGAAACACAACTCACCAATTTACGGGCGGCGGGGGACGAGGTAAGAGAGCTGTGATTGGTCAGCCGCTGCGAAACTGTCTGGCGGCCCGTCATCGTACATAGGTTGCGTACGTTGATTATGCATTCCCCCGCAGGCGCAGTCAATTGGATACATAGTCTCTGCTCGCGTCACATAAAGGAAAGACGCCAGAGGGCTACAATTTGCACATAGCCTTGATTGATCGAATGTAGGCTTAATTGCTACTAGTGAGATAAATTGGTTTTGTCTGCATGTGTTATAGATATGTTGTTATGTGAATAATTTATGTTAGGTGCGGCTAGAAGGAGATATATGTTACATTAGCAATAAATGCAGATCAACTTTTCTTCATATGATCATACTTTACTTTTTATCAAACTAATGCAATAAGTAAGTACTATTTAAGCTACACGCAATGCTGGCAACCCACAGATCACCCCCCATCGGGGGTGATCTGTGAGCTGTGAGTATGTGAGGCAACCGGGGAGGTAGGGACACGGTCCTATTCCGCACAGCAATCAAAATCTGTTATTGGGTCGATTTCAGGCCACACGAATGACGCGTCATTCGTGTGAATTAATGTCATTCGTGTCGTGTGGCATAAAAATTCGTGAAATCGACCCTCATTCATTCATTCATTCATATACTTTATTGCACAAAATAATACATTTTACAATGGAAAGTGGACAACACATGACAAAGACAAGCTTATCTCTATTAAGAGATTTCTTCCAGCAAACCTAGGATGGACAGGAAATAATGACCCTCGTAGAAGATTCGTAACGCTTGCAACGCTATTTGCAGCGTGCCGCTCTGACGTCACGCTGACGCTTCATTCGTGTGAATTAATCTCATTCGTGTGGCACAAAAATCGTGTAATTGACCCCATTGCCTGCGTTGCGTAGCTGTAGATGAACATCCATCCAAGGGCCACTTGATCCAAATTTTATTTTATTTTCTAAATCTAAATGGACCGCTCGCATTTAAAACCTCATATAAAATCGACCTCTTTGTCTCCCAGATAGACGATAACACCTGATGGCCCTAGATAATAGAGGTGGGCGGAGCGTATGCTAAATTTTACTATAGCCCTGCGCAAGCGCAAGCACATGTTATTATGCTAATATCTAGATTATGCTCGTAGTTATTTTAGTGATATGGCATTGTTAGGTTTTGTTTATGGCTCGTATTTCATGGATTTAGTCTAGAGACAAACGGATCCGCCTTTTTATAACGAACTTTGATAGGAAAATGCGGAAATAGATAAGTCACACCAGAAAAACTAGAACTAAGAACCAGTTAGGTATAATCCTATATTAAATGAATTTATATGTTAAAGAAGTTTTATTCTACAAGTTCGTAAAATATAGTTGTGGTGACGTCGACTCCCTCCATGGATATGGTCTGAAAAGTAAGACAATTTCAGTTGTATACGGTATAGATCCATCAGATATTTAGAATCGAGCAACTGATATTTCAATATCCGCCCTATACTACTGACTCGGCTTTTTTCTTCTTCTTGAAATAAGTACAAGTAATGACCTAAGCAAGAACTCCTGTATGTAATTTAAGCTCTGCTGAAACTATTCTACAGAACTCCTACTGAATATTTCTACTGAAGTTTCTGGGCATACATACGTCACGCATTTCACAACGACACACTCCTCATATCCCATCATATCCACCCGCACTATGCTATGCATGCTTACATAACTTAACATTTACAAACAGGCACATAAATTGCTTCTGGCTCCACACTAGGATACCCTGTGTCGTGTTAACCAGAAACAGCGACATCACAAACACGTAAACATCCAATATGGGGATATTTTTTTTGTCTTCTTCCCCAGCCGGGATTCGAACCCGGGACTTCTCGCTGGGAAGTACAGCCTCGACCGCAACGCAACGCCACAGAGGTCGTCAAAGGGATTTGTTTCCACGACTTCGATTCGCGTTACGCCGCCTTGCCGCGACGTCGATTCTAAATAAGCCCTCTATGAAGCGAGAGTCGACGTCGCGGCGAGGCGGCGCGCGAATTGACGTGTCGTAGAAACAAATCGTCAAAGGGGCGTGCTCTGTCCTCAGGGAGCACTTATCCAGTGGAGAGCGCATAGATACATTTTCCTTTGAAACACAACTCACCAATTTACGGGCGGCGGGGGACGAGAGCTGTGATTGGTCAGCCGCTGCGAAACTGTCTGGCGCCCCGTCATCGTACATAGGTTGCGTATGCGAACGTTTGTTGAGTACAATAAACGTTTGGCGAGCCGCATTCCCCCGCAGGCGCAGTCAATTGGATTATAGTATAGTCTCTGTCTGTCCATCATTCTCTCGCATCGCGCCCCCGAGGATGGTTGTGCTACGGGCGCAGGAGCTTAAATACTTTACCATTTTTGCATCCCGCTCTCCAAACTCCCGCCTAAAATAGGTCACTTTCCCTTCTGGTGCTCTGATAGTCTGTATGAGAACGTTGTCACTCTCTAGGATATATGTGATTTGCACCTGCAAACAAATAGAAAAAATATTGTCATTTATTTTCCTATACCTACGTGTTGACAGAGGAGGAAACTTTAATTAATGAGCCACCAACTTAGCTGTTCAGGTGGGAAAAATTGATACTAGGACTTGCCATCCGCCACCAAAGAGAATACTATGCCCGCTATTATGAAGACTACTATGACACTAGCGACCGCTATCAACTGAACAGCTAAGTTGGTGGCACTGTACTCCCTACCTGCGGCGATATGCCCCCTGTCACGCAATATGGAGTATTGAATAACTAGAAGAAATCTAATTGTTTATCGGTGCATATTTGTTCTCTGGATAGAACTGCACCATTTTAGCCCGGTTCCCCATCGCACCGACCCCGAGGGGTGAGAGGGGAGGGGGGAAAAGTGTGGTTCATACAAATCATTCTAGCCGGCCTAGTTTTAGTACATGGCTAAGTGGGTTCAGCTGTACCTCTGCTACCCCGTATATAGGAGAAGGCGTGACGCTATGTAAAGATATGTGTTGGCGCGCAGGCGTGCCGACGTTCAATTCAAAACTTCCTTCCTTTATTGCACTAAGCAATGGATCACATTATTTAGGTACAGGCTGCGCCAAGTTTCTTTGGCCCTGAGGCCCTGAGTGAGCTGCGACATCTCTTTCTCGTATAGGTCAAGATGGGGGTGAGAGTGGTGAGACAGAAAGGTTGTACAGCTCGCTCAGAGTCAAAGATCCATGACGCGAACTGTAAGTTACCTTAGTGCCATCTCGCCGCTCCGTGTCATACTCCTCCCCCAATTTGAACGTGCTAGTCATGGACTTGTCCCCAAATTGAAGATTGAAGGTGAAGTCATCACCATCCCTGCTGAAGTAGAAGGTGGCGTCAGAAGCTTGGATGATCTGTGCCAGATGAGCTGATACATCTGGAATGATCATCATTTTCATCATCAGCTTATAACCTTCCACTGCTTGACGCTGCGCTCTTGTATAGTGAGCTTCCATTTCCGATTTTCCGTGGGACTCATATTCAGCTAGGTATGTGAGAGAAAGAAAAAATTAAAGAGAGAAAGTAAGAAGAATTTTGCCCAAGTAGAAAGAATAAAAATATACTCGTGTTTGGCCGGGATCTGGGCCGGGATGCACACCAGCACGAGTCAGCACGACCGATAGATTTAAATTTGGGAATGACATTTAAACAGCACTTAACTTAAGCAGTAATTCTAGTGCAGGCGAGGCGAGACTTGAGCCATAGTATAAATAAGAAACTTGGGCATTGCGATTGTAAGCGTGCAGAGGACTGGCCAATGGGATTCATAACAAGAGTACCCTCTGATGATACTTACATATTCATGGAAGCACTCACACAGACACATTTCTTAAGTCTAACTTTCTGTATTCCCTATTTTGATCGTGAATCTAAGATTCTAAGATTTTGGATGTACTTACTAGCCGCTCTTAGAAATTCTTCGAGATTTTCGCAGCGCACTCTCTTATACTTCTTACCAGTAAACGCCATAATATAATGTTTATATGTTACTATACTGTGTTAAATTTAGATTACAAGGAAAATTTAGGGTCATTCAAATTAAACTTTAACGATATTAATGTAAGTTTAATAAACGTAAGCCGTTTCCGATTATTTCGAATCTACTGAATAGCTATAAATTATTATGTTATGATTTTTGCAACTCTGTCAACTGGCTGGATAAGATAAGTAAGTACCTACTTAGTTCGTGGAATGATAAAATAAATGAATGACTTCACCATGTGATGGTGGTAGTAATGTTTGTTTTAGATTGGCGTGTCTTATAAATAGATTCTGAAATTAATCTGTCCCGTAAATGTTACTGAGGATCCTAGCTAGGATCCTATCTCTATCCCTTAACTATACTTGTTATCATCGACATAATATTGTGATATTATTCTTTTGGTTGATAGCTCCAGTTAAAAGTTAAGATTGTCCTGCCTGACTAACTAATTATATCCCACAACAGCAACGAAGAATATTGAATACCTTACCTGACGACATACGATCCTATTCGCAGAACAAGTAATATATTTCATAATTAAAATAACTTACATAATTGAGTTGTAACGTGTCATTGCAATAAGTAAGGCTCTGATATCCGATATGGGTAGGTAGATGCTGCGGTAGGCTACCGACAAAGACTGTAGACTTGGGCTATACGCTATTACATAAAATACCATCTGAAGGATTGTTCGGCTTGTAACATATGATAAATGGTAGGAAATTAGGGGAAAAAAAATCCTCAAAAGTATCAAGCTGCCGGGCCTCTTACACAGCTTTACGACTACTAAGTCCCACCGAATAGTAGATACTTATAGCTAAACATGTCATCCGCAATGCAACACTGATTGCCTTTTTACTCTTAATCTTACTCCCTATACACAACGCACAGACTCGAAGTACCTAGTTCAACTGTACCATTTAAGTGATTCTGCCGCAGTCACTGAAGTATATGCGAGAATTGAATATCCCTCATTACATTACAACTGCTCGTTTTTACCACAAAAGTAATCCTATACCTACTAGTTTGTTACTGCATTTACCTACATTATAATTTCTCATTAGCGGATTGAGATCTCCGAACCGAACGCAATGCTGATAAATTGTTCACCGTTGGACAAGTGGTCAGAATGAAAATTCTGCTCTACTATCCTGACAAAGTTCAAGTTCAAGTTCAAAATTTTTATTGACCATAAAATCATACATATTACTTAGTCAACGTCAATATAATATTAATATTTTTGTATACTACCGCCCGTTCGGAAGTTGTAGGCTTAGGGATGGAGCAAAGAAGGGCAAGAAACCTCCCCCGTACCTCTTTTAAAATATCAGAGCCTTAAAAATACAATGTTATGTATTTCTACTTAAGTCTAAGGAAATACACCGAGGAGAGACGTACTGACTCAGTCCATCGCCCCTCTTTGGATTTCTGTGCGCTGAGATGGTAAAGACCATGCAGTTTTGTCATCTAAATATTCTTTTACACTGTAATATGACTTCTTCAATAGGCCGTTTTTGACATAGTTTTTGAACCTCCTTTCTGGTAGGTCCGTTGCTTCATTTTGAATTTGTCCCTTAGTGATTGCCTAGCATCTAGTTGATAGATAGCCCGAATGGCCCTTTTTTGTAAGACAAATATTGTGTTTATATCTGCCGCTCTCCCCCAAAGAAGTATTCCGTAAGACATAATACTATGGAAATAACTAAAGTAAACCAATCTGGCAGTTCCTACATCTGTGATGTGTCTGATTTGCCTGACCGCATAAGCAGCTGAGCTAAGTCTTCGTGAGAGACTAGTTACATGAGGACCCCATTGAAGTTTCGAGTCTATAGTGATTCCAAGGAAAATTGTTTCTTCAACGAGGTCTAGTCTTTCCGTTCCTATGCTTACACTCGTGTCCACCTGCCGCACATTCGGTAAACAGAATTTGATACATTTTGTCTTCTTCGAGTTTAATAAAAGGTTGTTTACATTAAACCAACTTAACACATGAGAGAGCGTACTATTTGCATCGTCTAGAATTTCTTGTTGTCTTTTCACCTTAAAGATAATGGATGTGTCATCAGCAAATAGTACAATCTGAGTCATTTTCTCCACCATATACGGCAGGTCATTCACGTAAACTAAGAAAAGGAACGGACCCAGAATAGAGCCTTGGGGGACACCAATATTCATATGCGTTCCGGTAGACTTATTTCTATTTATATCTACTTTTAGTACTCTGTCTCCAAGATATGATTCCATTAATTTTAAAGCATTGTCTTTAATACCATAGTGTTGCAGTTTGAGCAGAAGGGTTTGATGATCCACACAGTCAAAGGCCTTGGAAAGATCACAGAATACACCAACAGCATCCTGTGATCCCTCCCACGCACTATAGATGTGTTGTACAAATAGTATTCAAAGTAAGTATCTAAACATTATGTAACGTAGGTATACATAAAGGATTTTACAGATAGAAAGTAAACACAGGAAGCGTTATGTGAACCTACGATTAGAAGTGATCAAATGACACACCATATTTAAATGTTACGGATACCACTACCTATAGAGGTATAATCCAGGTAGAAATTCCGATCTAAATGTTTGTTCAGCAGTTGGTATGTTTACATTATAGGGATATCTATATTTACTGATTACACTTATTCAGAGCTATCAGACTTGATCTAAAGAGTACGTCACTGTCTGTTACGAGGGGTCTAGTCTAGTATTTAAGTAATCTAAGTAGATAGCATCTCTTAAGTTTTTTTTTAACACAACCGCCTTAGCAGATCCAGGAGGTCTATGCTAAATCATAACGACCCTTAGTGGGATCAAGCCTCCTCCAAACGAGATTCTAGATCTGCCACTGCATCAGCGTATGCCCGTTTGTGGACAGGCGAAATGATGGACAAGGACGGGTGCAGATCGAGAGAAAAACCACCCTCGTCAGATGGATCATCCTCATCTCAGCATCCTCAATAACCGGCCAAGTGCGAGTCGGACTCGCGCACGAACGGTTCCGTGCCATTATCTATAAAAAACCGCAAAAAAAATGTATGGGAGCCCCCCCTAAATACTAATTTAATTTTAATTTAATTATTTATTTTTTAAGTAAATAATATACTCAATATATTGTGAACATTTTAAGCGTCTACCTGCTACCATTATCAATATCGAGCAAAAATGAGCAAAAAAATCACGTTTGTTGTATGGGAGCCCCCCTTAATGTTAAATTTCTTTTGATTTTTAGTATTTGTTGTTATAGCGGCAACAGAAATACATCATCTGTGAAAATTTCAACTACCACGGTTCATGAGATACAGCCTGGTGACAGACGGACGGACGGACAGACGGACAGCGAAGTCTCAGTAATAGGGTACCGTTTGGCACCCTTCGGGTACGGAACCCTAACAATGCTGCTGGGGCCTCGATTCTCTTAATGGTACTTGATTATTTTGTATCGATTGCTCCAAAATGCGGCTTTTCCTGACCGGGCTGGGCGAAGAGCTATAATACAGTACTCAAATCATTCATATTGGTTTCATCTAACATACAAGAAGGCATCAGGCTAGTTTTCATTTCAATGATCTGAGTCTGTGACTAAAACAGATCGCTCTCACAATAACAAACTTTGATACCGGAACTCCATCCATCTTGGCTGTATAGTTAATTTTTTCATCTAGATAACAATAACAAGGATTGTTTCTGGTACTTGTTCTGTATTTTTGTGATTGATTGCGCCGTCTCGGATTAAACTCCGTAATAAAGTGGTAATGATAATAATCGTAATAGTTGGTAATCCGGGTCATTCCGAGTTACATACACTGGGTTAACTCCTACATTAACAGACGAATGCACAGATTGCTACTCAAATTAAGTGGGAGCTTAAAAGGCATTTCCTGAGCGAGAGTATTTCTTTTGAGTGTCTGTTAAAGTTTGAGTTGTTAGAGGCTTTGCATATCCGGCTTAGTCCCATATGAATCGTAATTTTACACAGTATATGATTTTTCTGTCTCAAGGGTTTATCCAGGCATTCCTTTAGATTCTGTCAAATAATGATGTTTCAAGAAGAATAGCAATTTTAAAAAGATCGAACACCAGGGAGAGTTGTTAGCTCGTCGCCTGATAGCCCTCACTTGACTATTATAAGTATTCTGACAAGTACGGGCAAAAAGGCATACGTAGGTGTACCGTACAATATGGCATGACCTGCATATCCAAACCTTCAAGCCTCCTTAAATATAACGATAAAGATAAACCCTCTTATTCATAAAACTTATCAAGCCTTTGATAACTAAAATGTGTTTTGTCCCTTTCTCACAAACACAAATGTCAATGTGAAAGAGGAAGACAAACGAATTTTTACGGCATTTTAGCTATAATAGGTTTATTGGACGTTTATGAATAAGAGTGAAAGATTTTTATTTGCTAAGATAAGGGTAGGCAATGATGGTCAGTTAATATAATACATATGAACACCTTATCAGCTATTAATTTTAGCATGCAAATATTAAATAGTCCACATTACATAAAAAAAATCTTACTGTTACTAATGCCCTAACTTATAATTATTATTTTACATACAAGTTTTGTATTTCATAAATAATTCATCTACTGAATAAAAACATTTCTGAAGAAGCCATTTAAATAGTGCAGATTTAAACTTATTCACTGAATATTCTTTTATGTCTTCTGGTATTTTGTTAAATATTTTAACGCGGGACAATATTTTAGATACAGTGATGTACGTGGGGTATGATGATTATATATTAACCTAATTAACCCTTAATTATTGAACTATTCCACCCAAAAACTCCAAGCTCCGCATAATGTATATCATATATCATCATACACTGTTGCTACCAGCATTTTACACCTGCGATTATTATTTTTTCCCAAGGTAGGTACGCATAGAGTATCGAGTATCTTCATAGTGACTTTCAATAATGCAACAATTGCGATAATATCAACTTAGTGACAATACAAGGAATCCGTTGATGAATCACTTACTGCACTGCAATAACCCTATTGTATACCACCCAGAATCCCCGTTACAATAATTTTGTAACTTATCTGAAGCTGAGAAAGTTCAAAATTACGATTCTAACACTTCAAGATTCTCGTCTCGGTTAACCCTTCAAAGAAAACCGTTTGAAGTCTTTTTGAGTGGTTGGACTTCATTGTCGAGCAATAAATATTAATACTGCTGGGAACATGTGCCACTCCGACTGACGACCGTAGCTTCGCTACAACTGCAGCTTTGCAGAGAGCGTGGCCTTGTGTCCACCACAGCCTGCTAGGGCGGGGGCTTGCTAGCCGTCTCGGAGACTCCGCAACACCACTCGTACACCGCCCATGGTACGACAAACGCGCCCCAAAAGCCCTAAAAACGAAACACGAAAAACGAACGCGCGAAATGAATTACTGACTTTAGTTTTTTTATTGATTTTTTAAAATGTGGGCCTGGATCTCGCTGTTCTGTGCCTTGGTGGTGACGATAGAGGGCGCTGGGGTCGGCGCGGCGAGGCTGGTCTGCTATGTTGACAGCACCCGCGAGGTTGACAACTATGCTGAGTGCACGCATTTGGTTTACGCGGGAAACGCGCGCGGTGACAAACTGGACGCCATTTTGAAGGATTACAGGAAGCTGAACTCGAGGAGCAAGATCTTGGTGCGGGTGTCTGCTGATGAGAAGGTGAGTTTCTTTGTTTGGACCCCCCCATTCGCGTCTATGACACCCCAAAGAAACTTTAACAGTGCGTACCAAGACGTAAATTAATGTAAAGTTTAAGTTTTCATCCTCTTGCAACAGTAAAAGGGGATGAAAACTTAATTTCCCTTAATTTTAATGTTATTTTTTTTTCTTTTCGGCCAGGATAGAGACCCAAGGGCCTGATTCAATTACCAACGGGTACCGTACTTTTAGGTGACTCTAGTTTCTGGTTTCTGCGGTTTTTGGAAGAGAATTAACTGTAACAGACTGCTATTCTCCTGTCAAACAAGAATCAAGTTAAGAGTTGGAACTAGGTACCTCCATTTGACATGCTACCGTTTAGCTTTTTGATAAAATATATAGCTGATACTGGAATATAGCCTTTGCAATTTTCGAACGTGCGTGCGACGGCATGATTTCACACTGTTTCTGTACCATATTTTAAGAGTCAGTTGTCCACATTTGCATTATGTAATGCACCCGATATTCCCGCCATCATCGCTTGACTTACTGACCGGGTAATACCGTTTACGTAACCGCGAAACCGAAAAACAATCGGCAACGTCCGGAGAGTCTCATTTACGGTCAATATATGCAAACTCCTTTGTTAATGGACTACACATATGTAACTGAAGTAAAGTTACGTGTAGCGGTTACATTGTGAAGAAAGTAGCTGTGGCCGGCCGCTACTAATTGGTTGTATTGTTTGTTTGTGTTGACATGCTAATCGTTGTCTAATCAAATCAGTAGTGGAGCGGTTACTCCGAATTTAAATGGGAGAAACGTGGTAAAAAGAATAGTGGTAGGTACCTACCAAATCGATGTAGTTAATTAGAAAACTCTAAGGTGCATGGTGATTGTCGCTAAGCCGTATTGGGTGGGTATCAAATTAAAACGCCACATTCCAAAATTATATTATTTAGCTCTTGGTCGTTGCTTTGCTTGCATTTAAATTAGTCGACACACACACACCTTTCGGTGTTTATAGGATTAGGTTTCATGCTCTTTATAAAACGATGTAAGTAACAGTAATCGGGGTTTAGTTTTTAAACGTCTTTCTGTTAAGTTCTATTATCATTCTCACAACACTTGACATTGGCTCAAAATCGTTACATTGGAACGTACGAACATGAAAATTCGGCCAATCCGGCATTCTATCTAACACAATCGTGTATTTGACTCTTTTAGTACTAGCCAGCTTCTACACTACAGCAACAAATGAAAACCTCCAGATAGATAATCTAAATCTGTGCCACTGTCGAGGCAAATCTGTAACATACGAAGTAATTGAATGAAATCAACTTGACTTACTTACCACCAATCATTAAGTACGTATCCACCCAAATGTCGTAACTCATAACCTAATATAGAGCATTTAAATTAACCATTTAAAGTTCACCCTAACCGACCGGGCAAGGTTCAGTCGTCATTATAGTTACAACACGTCATATTTTCAGAAGAAAATTTCACTTATATGACCTCCACATACATCATAATTAGCGTGGCCGAAAATCAGATTCACTCAACACTGAGTTCGGCGAAATTGCACCGAGCGGTGGCGAATCGCAGGGTGATGATGCCATATGCACCTACTTATTTATTACATGATTCATTTAAGGTAGCAAAATTATGGTTGTGGTGGTTGTTGACATACACAAATTAATCTGTGAGAGTTTCTTTGCCCTTCTTCTCTCACAGTGGTCCAACGTAGAGAAGAGGCAAAAAATTACGTGTCTTAGTGTAAATACAAACATTTTTTATTTATTTTTTGTTTTATTTTATGGCTGTCCAATGGCTGCTTTATCTTTGTTACAAAGAAGCTATAGCTACTTAGCTAGCTAATACATGATTCAGACATACCTACTTTACATACAAGTCAATATTTAGTTAGTAATTATTAGCTTGGCAGTCGGAAAGACAGGATGCTCACCTGTTTTTTTATGCTTTCCCTACAATAGAAAATAAAATAAGAATAACCGGCCAAGTGCGAGTCGGACTCGCGCACGAAGGGTTCCGTGCCATTATCTATAAAAAACCGCAAAAAAAATGTATGGGAGCCCCCCCTAAATATTAATTTAATTTTAATTTAATTATTTATTTTTTAAGTAAATAATATACTCAATATATTGTGAACATTTTAAGCGTCTACCTGCTACCATTATCAATATCGAGCAAAAATGAGCAAAAAAATCACGTTTGTTGTATGGGAGCCCCCCTTAATATTAAATTTCTTTTGATTTTTAGTATTTGTTGTTATAGCGGCAACAGAAATACATCATCTGTGAAAATTTCAACTGTCTAGCTACCACGGTTCATGAGATACAGCCTGGTGACAGACGGACGGACGGACGGACAGACGGACAGCGAAGTCTCAGTAATAGGGTCTCGTTTGGCACCCTTCGGGTACGGAACCCTAAAAGCCTATTCTGAGCCCATCTTAAATTATACCAGTTAGCCATTAAAAGTTGTTGTCTAAACATTAGCAGCAAGATGAAAATTGCATCTACAAAATCGAAGCGGATCACTCTAAACATGACGTCATAGTAAGTAGGCTGCACTTGCTTCTCACGACAGAAACCTTGGTTCCTTTACCTTATCGAGAGCACTGTTATCTACAGTAGACTATTACAGACATAGGGAAAATGTGATAGAGCTTTGATAACAAATAATATCAATGTCACGACACGATATTGAACAACGATATTGGCTTATAAAAACCCCTCAAATTTGAACTTGTCTCGAGCTTGACTCTAAAGGCATAGATTTTTGTTTGAATAACTTATTTCGAACCTAGTCTTACCGCAACACTTCGTGCTATCTAAAAAAATAATAAATAAGTAAGACATCATCTAAGTTTGCAATAAAAAAACAAAACCTATGTGGTCCGCCATCCGTCATCAAAATTAACTCTAAATATAAAAGCTATTAGCCAAGCCAAGTTAAGTGATTAGTTGGATAAAGATCATGATTCTTTATGTAGTCTTCGTAATTATTAAAAATATTCTATTCAAGGTCAATATAATCAATTGGTAGGAGGTGCTGAAACCTAATTTAGCACATCCAATTTTAGCGAAGTAAGTATCAACTAATATAATATTGAACCAAATAGTCACCACAACCTATACAATCTCTGTGGGTTATTTACATAGTTATTTAGTAATCATGTCATAAATTGTTTGAACAAGTTTAGAATTATAAGTATTCCAAGCAGTAAGCAATTACGAGTAAGTGGATATGTGGTTTAATTCAAATGAAACATACGACTTACGAGAGGTCACTAGATGCTGTTTGTTGAATTAAAAGAGCTTATTTTTAATATAAATCACCAATTTGAACACTACTAGTAGGTACTAACAATGTAGCAATATAGCTCCAATTATATTTAACTCTAATAACAAGTCTTCGTTGTAATCTCTAAAGAAGTTGCAACAAGAATGTAGTTTGAAATTGTAGGTAAGATAAATATAATACCTGCCTATAACTTCAAGCTTTTGTAACTAAACTATCAATTTCTTACACAATTTGTTATGATTCTTATCAAATCCACCTTTCATCACGATCTTTGTAAATTTGTACAGTTCTCTTCCGGTATCAGATAAATATCACCTTTTTCTTCAATCAACGCGGTAGTCACATCATAAAGATAAATCATAAACTATAACTAAGTTTCTTTATTTTGCTCCATTCCATTCGTTGTTCCATTGCTCTATCTGCGGACCCGATATTAGTTCACCGTGTATTCCATCTCTCTCGATTTCTCCACTCCTATCATCAGACCCTGATCTGATGATGTCAATTGGACCAATCGGAGACTAAAACAAAATGATTAATATCCTAAGTAGGTCCATCCGTCTTGGAGAAATTCAGGCACATAGATATGTTTTGTATTAGGGCATATTCATAAAAAAATATTTTTAATCAGAAATAACCCTGACCATGGAGAACCTCCTGATTTGTTAAAGTTGGATAAAAATAGGATAAAACACGACTGTTTCCACACGGGATGGCGGAGACACAGTTGCGCAATATTCCACAAAAGATACTCGATTCAAAATTCGTATTTGTACATTTTCTTAATAAATCTATATGTACTATCGCAACTTCATAAATTACTTAAATGCATCGCTATTTGTTCAACAGGGCAAAGGCTGTTACTGCCAAGTCAAGTGTAGTGGGTGTAGCATGAATAACTGAACAATTTCGCAACAGTTTAGAATATAATTTTGTTACACTTACCGCTCGCCCACTCGTTATGTTTAGTTTTAAGACTTCTTTTGTCCTATCTTAAACTATCATCGTGTTTATAAGTATAGTGAGATTTAATTAGGTTGGTGAGATTAAGTTAATTGTTAGTGATTGTGTTTACTTCATGGGGAAAGTGCCAGTTTGGTACCTGCCTAAGTTGTAATGTCATCTCATCTCTCATCCGAAACTAAGTTCTTACTCCAAGTCAAGTTAACCCATACCCTTTAATTACAGTACATGTATACTTATTTAATTATTATCAGATATTTTAGGGAGATAACGATAACATTATAATTTAATTCGATTTACTAAAGTCTACCTACTACTAACATCTCTCTACCTTCTCTCAGAAGGACATAAATTATCTAAGTCCCTCCAGCTTCTTACGACTGACGACAATCATAGACCCATTTTACCATGGCCAAAAAGCTAACAATAACAAACCGCTGTCGGACTTAAAATTCATCACTCAGTTCAGCCCCCGAACGAAGTGTCTCTTTAATTCATTCATCATTCAACGAAATGACAGATGAATCATAGTGGTCTGGTAACAAGAACAACAATGCCTGGTCCTACTTTCGACCTTGAGTTTGACAGAACAGGTCAAGGTTAACATTTTGGCGGTATAGGCCGGCCAACTTTGTTGATTTTCGAATTTGGAATGCTGATTCGAATTTTGGGGTGTAGCCTGTCAGTGTGACACTTGTTTTTTTTTTATTAATTTTTAAACCTTGGCAGCCAGATGTAGTTTGACACAACTTTCACGTACGGAGGTCGGTGTCTGCTGGAGGGAATGACAGGTTTTAATCGTGCCTCCATAGGTCGATTACGATGCTGATAATCCGTTTTTGTATTTATGTATTTGGAGTACGGTCAGTGTACATAAATCATGTTGACGTCAAAATTAGGTACTTGAATACTTACCGCCGCGCCTTACCCGAGTCATTTAATGATTAATTAAGAATGACAATTAAACATTTTGGAATCGGTTTAATTAATCTTTTGTTAAATGAGTCTGAGTCAAAGAGCAACAGAGCCTCCTTATTCTGAGTACAGAGCGGCAAGTCAACTATTTGAAATGATTCCTAATATTTAATAAATCTGTGGTAGGTTCAAAGACTTGGGTAGGTTGTACAAAAGATATAGGTAAATTGTAGATGTGCACTCACACGATCGCAATTATCAGTTCTCGCCTTCTTGCCTGTACGAATAATCATAGAAGTAATATTTCCGTATTTTTTATCGATATTATTTTCTCTGTAGTAGATTGTTTACCGCCATAACGTAGTACCATAAAACATAATTGACCCGATAAGTATCGTTATTTAACGATATCTTTACACGGACGATTTCGATAAAAAAGCCTTTGTCGGGGCAAGTGTTGCATTAGAGCACTTGTCTCTATTGAGCTGGCTGACACAGAGGTGTTTCAAAGGATCAAAAGAGGCCGGTTTTTGGAACGAACCGGTCAAGTGAGTAAGTTTTGCATTGCTTAATTAAGTGTAAGTATAAAACTGTCAACACAGCTACAGGATTGACCACTATCCTATTTCTAGCTTAATAATAGTGAGCCAGAGATAAGTAAGTTCTGCAGAAGTAAACACGGCCATCATAATTATCCGGCATGACAGGAAACCCTGCGTAGAACATAAATGAACTGTAACGCTGATAAAGTAATTTTGTTTAAATGATAAATCTTATACTGAATTGCTTATTAAACAAATAAAAATACAAAACAGATGACATCATTATATTTTAAATGGTTGATTTATCTTGATCGGACCACATAGATATATTTATAGTTATGTACCGTTTTATTATTAAGTAACCGAGATTTTAAAATTACGTGTATGACAGCGACATAAAAAACTGATATAGCTGCGGCGATGGGCTAGCCCCCTGTCACGCAAAATGGAGTATTGAATCACTGGCTGAAAGTGGGCACAGTTGTGCCTCTGCCACCCCGTATGGGAAAAGGCGTGACGCTATGTTATGGTATGTTAAAAATAAGTCTAAAACAGCGGTTTTTTGTTAGTATCGCAGTAGCATACTAGCACAATTAAAAGCATAAAAGTTTCGTGATTCTATACTTATCACTCGCTCACTCGCTTACGGTGGAACCTCTAGCAGTTTTATCGTAGCGAGTCGAACTCAACTCCGTTCGCTGGCACTGTATGATTGGCACAGTTCAACATTTCAAGATCAACAGCCTCACAACAAGTTCAGCGATCATTACATAATTTTAGCACAGCGCAGGACAACTCCTTTCTCAATATCGGTGGACCAGTCGCGCGACTTATCCGCCGACTGATAATGCGCTGTGATTGACATAATTATGCGCCAAATGTTGCCAATAATAATTAACTGTGGCGCTCAATTGCTGTTATTGTAATAAAGTAGTAGTAGTTAAAACTAATTTATTATAGTAAAACATTGCCTGCGATTTGGGAGGCGACACGAACTATACTAACTAAACTAGTTAAAATTGTGTGTTTGAAAATGGAATCTGTGGCCACCGCACAAGAGCTGTCGGATTTGAAGGTTGTCAGTTTAGTGCCTTTAGTTCTTCTAGTTAAGTGGTTTTGACACCTCCCAAATAGGCCCCATTGTTTGATTCAGCAGGAACTTTTTAAACCAAGTACATGTAAAAGACATCAACGAGCGCACTTGCGTTTGCATCTTTTGTTATTTTTGATTGGATCATAGAAAAGAGATTATTTCAAACGATTGCCTGGAAAACGCTTTAAAGCGCCTCTAAGATGTTTTAGCGTGAATGATTGACTAAGGGTCTGTCAGTAAGTTTGTTGAATCATATCATTATTTTGTAAGAAAACGCCAAGAACAATTTTACTCCAATTTAATCTTCAACCAAGATTGCGTGAAACTAGAACACAATTTCCATACCTACTCCAACTACCACTTGCGAAAGACAACTTCTGGCACATACATACACACATACGTCGCGAATGAAACACTTCTTATTTATTCCAACAAATAGACCCAATTTTATATATTCACACGTCCACGAGACAGATAAATTGATCTAAAAATCCCTCTTACATTTACAAAGTTACAATTACAAAAGAATGGGAGATCGCGATTGGTCTTGACAAATCGCCATCTCCCATTCATTTGTAATTGTAACTTTGTGAAGCTGAGAAATAGGCCTCTGGTAAATAAATTGAGTTGGTGGACAGAAGACAGGCTGGACAGACGGGAGACAAATTAATGCAATTTCCCACATGTCGTAGTATTGGAGTTGCGTAATTTTAGTGTACAGCAAACGATATCTTGGCCAGAAATATACATGTAATATGTAAAAGCTAATTACTTTTCCGACGAAAGAGGGGTAGAAATAACATTGAAACGTCTGTGTGGTATGTCCATGGCACCACCATAGAAACTATAGTGGATGAATTATAATGCAGCTTTTTGGTAGCAGACTTCCCTACAATGGTTCTTAATCGTGTTTTATAAAAATCGCTTCAGTGGAAAGCTATCAGCTTAGCAAGGAAATAATTAAGCGAATTATTAAACAGGCATCGGCACACCATCACTAGTGGGTCGGCTGGGCGGAGCGGTAGCGGGGCGGGTCGGTGATGAGAGAGATCAGATCAGAACAGATCACAAACAGATACGACTAACAAACAATGAACATTTCTTTAAACTTTAACCAATAAAACTTTGTGTGTCTTTATTAACATATCTTCAAGAATCTCACCTTGAACTCGCTACAGATAAACAAAGAATAGGACCAGCCTTGGATATACCATGACATAAGGTTTTTGTATGGGAACCAGTATGGTTTGGGAAGTATGCAGTAACATGCAGGCAGTGTTTCCTTGTCGTGAAGGACGTTATTGGAAACTAATTATATGAATTTGCATAAAAATGGTATTGTTTTATCTCCAATGTGGAATGAGCGGTCTCCCCTAACACAGGTTTTTATTAACTTAAAAGACATAGACATAGACATACGTTTATTCACTGAACAGAGCATAGATACATCAACAAGATAATTTAGAGATAGGAAATAGACATTACATTATAGATGAAAACATATTTACTAAACAAAAGAGAAAGATGATGTACGCATGCCTCGCCAGTGAAATGGCTCCAACTCAGCATAAGGCTACAACAGGGTTGCAGCGCTGATTTTCAGTCAAAACCATTTGATGTCCGTGCAGGCACCTCTCAACGATGTGATGTATAGGTAGATATATAAATAAACAATATAAATATGAAGTACGTAATAATAATTATTATTAAGTGAGAACAGTAAGTGTCATATTAGCTTGTACATATGGTGCGGCAGAGAATTTAGATAAAACTTTAAGAAACAAGAGGAAATTGGCTGTTTTATACTCGTAAAATGGTAAAGTCGCAAAAGCAGAACGAGATAGAACGAAACGTGGGAATAGCTCTGTCCCCCTCCGCCATCATGAACACCAGCCACCGTCAACGACTCCATAATATAAAAGGCCATGGGCTTACAATTACATTGCGAATGAAAAATGAAAAGTACCTATTCAATTATATTTGAATGATAGTTTAGGTAGATTTGTAATTTAATTACAATAATATGTAGTTTGATTTGATTTGATGATAAAAGGGGAGTCCCACGACCTGTGCTGCTGTACTTACTGAAATAAACTAATTTTTGTTTTGTTTATCTGCGCTGATTTTATTCATTTTTAGGGTAATTAGTTCAGGTATATTGTTTAGTGTCGACTTGGTTCGCTGTTATGGCACAAATACCTGTGATAAATAAATAAATAAAAAAATATATTCTGCACAGTTGAACTCGGTTGTTCTCGGCGTCATTGTTTTCACGCGGCTTGCGCGCGCTCCGAGAGCTGAGCGGCGGCCTTCTGAAAAAGACACGCAGACGGTGTCCGCCGACCGTCCGTACCTAAACAGCGGAGTGACACCCCCCTGCTAGAACCAACGTGAAATGCCTTAAGTACGAAAGCTGGATTTTACCAACGAAAGAGTAACTTTTAGTCGAGAGTATCTTCTACTTTTTCATAGACACCGTGACACCTAGTTATTTTGAACTGTCATTTGTCATACAAGTTATCCCCGGGATAGTTATTCTCGTATAACTTTTTGTTGGTTAAATCCAGCCTAGGTGCTACAAAATGTATGGCGCAATAGTATGCTCCTAATAAGTAGCTTACATTGAACTAAAGAGGCCGTATATTACTTGCGAATGTGTACGGTCGGCAAAAACGCCAGATCCGCTTTTAGATACATGAGGGACAACTTTTTTGGTATGACTACGAATGTGTGCGTCAGTCATTACGAAATTGAATTGAGGACTAGATAGTTAGGGCTAAGCTGGACTTATAAAGATAGGTGCATTTAAAAATTATTTTGGTTTAGGAAAAGGTAACTACTCTGCCTAAGCGTCACGCTGTCTGTCATGGTAGATTCACGAATATAGATGAACCATCTCACGATGAAGTTTTGTTTCAGGTTTAAAGAACTTTTTCTCGTAACAATAAAGTTCTTTAAACCCAAAGTCAAAACATCTTCGTGAGATAGTTCATCTATACTTTATAACATAAACTGATGATATTTTGAAAACCATGATGTTGAAACATGGACTAAGTTCAGGCTTATTCGACACATATCTGAGGTCGGGTTACCTCCGTTGCTACACATATGTGACATTTAACATTTATATACAGGCACATAAATTGCTTCAGGCCCTTACACCCTCTGTAGTGGGAACCAGAAACAGCGACGTCATGTCACAAACATGTAAAGAACCAAAATGTTTATTTTTTCTTCCATCCGGGAGTCGAACTCGGGACCTCTCCACGGACAGGAGGATCACCACAGAGGTTGTCAAGACATTCAGACACTTTTGGTCATCCTGCATTACTTACTGCTGCTGACGACTGTACGCACATTAGTGTGCAATTTAGTTTGCGATCATTCGTCACGCATGCGCCTTAGGTGTTTGATATACATTACCTATGCCACTTACATAGGTACTTACTCTGTACTATACTGGGCATAGATATTTGCCTGACTAACCTAAATAACTAATCTAAATGGTTTAGTAGGTGCGGCGTGGCGTATGTAGTGGTCGAAATAAGTTGGATACATATTAGGTCGGGTAAAAAGTTTCTTCGTATTTTGTATGAAGACCGTATCAGCTCGAACAAAAGGTGCATCTTTGACTTAAAAATTTCCGGATTGAAAACGCTTAACCAACTTTGTGCTACTTTTACTGACACTGTATTATGTTCATCAAAATAATAAGTTTTATTCACGGCCATCGTCGCATGTCTTCCTTTTTTTTTCTACAACTTTAAAATGTTTTGAATTTCTCCATTCGATTGACATAAAGAAAAACAAATGAAAAATTGTCAGAAACAACATTTTATTACATTTATTCCTTTTTTGAAATATGTATAACCTTTTTAATAACATCAAAACCAGCCAGATACAATTAATACATCCAAAGATATTTACTTACAAATAAAAATATAATAACACATACAAAATACGAAAAGACTTTTTACCCGACCTATTTTTTTATTTTATTTAGCTATTAAAGTGTCCCACTGCTGGGCATAGGCCTCCCCCTCTTTCGTTTTATTAATAATTTCGACCTATTATTAATACACCTTAGTTGTAACAGGTAGGTTCATAATACTCATACTAAATCTAACTCGTTGGCTTGCTCCCCCGCGTTTGCCTCATTAAAACATGAAGTCTTCGAATCGAACCATCATCGTTCGA
Source organism: Argyresthia albistria (assembly GCA_963457715.1). Lineage (NCBI taxonomy): Eukaryota > Metazoa > Arthropoda > Insecta > Lepidoptera > Argyresthiidae > Argyresthia > Argyresthia albistria. The sequence goes on along the minus strand of OY735264.1, from coordinate 9,770,118 downwards.
ATTCAAATAAAATTAACCTGTCACTGAAAGTTCCATTTCAATACTTTCGATGCGTAATTAGGGTTCCGTACCCGAAGGGTGCCAAATGGGACCCTATTACTGAGACTTCGCTGTCCGTCCGTCCGTCTGTCTGTCACCAGGCTGTATCTTATGAACCGTGATAGCTAGACAGTTGAAATTTTCACAGATGATGTATTTCTGTTGCCGCTATAACAAAAAATACTAAAAATCAAAAGAAATTTAATATTAAAGGGGGCTCCCATACAACAAACGTGATTTTTTTTGCTCATTTTTGCTCGATATTGATAATGGTAGCAGGGAGACGCTTAAAATGTTCACAATATATTGAGTATATTATTTACTTAAAAAATAAATAATTAAATACAAATTAAATTAATATTTAGGGGGGGCTCCCAAACATTTTTTTTTTGCGGTTTTTTATAGATAATGGTACGGAACCCTTCGTGCGCGAGTCCGACTCGCACTTGGCCGGTAATTTTTTATTCGCGTTGTTACCTGTGGGGGTAACAGGGTCATACAACATAAATCTGCTTATAGTAAAGTCGCACCTAGCGATCGTGTCCCATAGGCCTGTATTACGCATTCGTGCATCAAGCTTCTAGTCTAATTACCACCCGCTACCACGAACCTACTTAATCAGATAAACCGCAAGCAACAAGACACGCAATGACAATATGGCTATCGACCAGTCGACCGATCGACTAGTCTGTGCCAGAAACCAAACAACTACCAGCCCGACCTAAGCCAGCTTAGTGGAATATGGCTCAATGTTATTGGAATCCGGATAAAAGCATATGCCACTCGGTAGGGACATTAAAATAATTGCAGCATTATGTCCGATAACTCACGCAAGTTAATTTTCCAATTCAGTCAACTACGAGTACATGGCTTCCGATTTATCGGACGTTATGCTGTGAGTAAATGTAGCCCATTAATGTCCCCACCGAGGGGCCTATGCCTTTACCCGGATACCAGTAAGAACGTGTCATCCGAAACACGGAGCTTCTCGAACCTGCATCTCCTGCGTGAGAAGCAAGCGTGAAACCCACTAGACCACGGAGCTCTTTTTAGGGCTCCGTACCCGAAGGGTGCCAAACGGGACCCTATTACTGAGACTTCGCTCTCCGTCCGTCCGTCCTGGCCCTGACAAAGTAGTTTCTCATTTTGCGTTAATTCATTTACACCTTGTGTACTTGTAACCTGCGTGTTTTGTCTTTATTTTACGACGTCACCTTTATAACGCAAAAGACTAATTTCACAATAAACTTGTCCGCCACCGGTTTTCTCAAAATACCCTGAGGGAAATACTTATAGGTACCGAACCGAAACACAATACCAGTAAGGCTAACAACCCACGATGAGTTTCCCAACACTAACCGAAGATTAAATCTAACCGGCGCGGCGCACGCACTGGTTTGAGGATCGGACTAGTTTAGTGTAAGGCGCAATCGTCACTGGACAGACAAGTCTGAGGCTGGTTTCACAGCTTTACGGGACTCTCGGGAGGCGTCTTCTGAAAAGCCTATGGGGTGCATACAACGCAGGGCCGCGTTGTGTCCCACGGGCTTTTCAGAAATTCGAACCGCTCGATAAGCCAGACCAGCGTCACAGCGACGATTGGTCCGACGACGCAGAGACTATAATGTCCAATTAACGGCACCTGCGGGGGAATGCAGCTCGCCAAACATTAATTTTATGCAACGTACGCAACCTATGTACGATGACGAGCCGCCAGACAGTTTCGCAGCGGCTGACTAATCACAGCTCTCTTACCTCGTCCCCCGCCGCCCGTAAATTGGTAAGTTGTGTTTCAAAGGTAAATGTATCTATGCGCTCTCCACTGAATAAGTGCTCCATGTTCCGACGCGACCCGTCGCGAAAAACAGGAGACACAGTTAATGACGAGAAAGCATGCATTATGTTTATTTCCATGTCTTCTGTCTCGTATCTTTTCCATGTCGTGTTTCAGACATGACCAGTGGGCATTGCCCCTTCTAGTCCCTAAACGGGGCTTGTGAAAATAACTTTGCTAGTGAGTCGAAGATTGCAATAGGATAATTTATCTTAGCACCAAGTACAGTTTAAGCACACTAATACAGTAGATGACTGTACCAGACAGTAATATTAATTAGGTAGGTATGTGGATAGGCTAGTGGTGGTCGAAGACAATTGCTTCAGCTCAAATAAAGCGAATCTTATGTACCTAAGTGCAAAATGCACTCTTTCAGAAACAGCTCTGACATCTATGTACACAAACCGAGTATACGGCAAGTAGTTTTGGTTGGTAATACTTGTGATGATACCTAACTTCAAATAAGGATAAGTTAAGTAAGAACAAGCCTGGATACCTAGACCTAGTCTAGACTTAGACTACACATTGCATGCATAGATATGAGTACCTATCTAGGTAAACTTGTTGTGCCTTTTCTTAGATTTGTACAATACTATCGACTTACAGAAACTACTCGATTTCTTGAAGAAATTAGAGCGTTTTAAATTTTGGATGACCAAAATAACTAATTCGTAGATAAATACTAGCACATCTAAATCTCCCACAGCTAAAGTAATCACCGCCATTTTGTTTCAGGAGCTACGAACTCTACTCAAGTCCAAGCACATCCAGGGTTTGGAGATCCAAGATGCCCACCGAAGCCTCAACAAGACCAGGGTTCAGGAGACGGTGGAGGCTGCGAAGGCTGCTATTGCCTCTTCTGGAGGTCGGTGTCATTCTTTTTATCAACCACCGACGATGAAAAAGGAGTGTAAATGAATTAAGTTTGAATCATCTGTCTCTGTTGTGTCGCTTAAACGGGTTGACCGATTTTAATGCGGTGTTCTGTAAACGGTAGAAAACTTCTTTGCAATGGTTCTTAGCTACTTATATTTAATTAAAATCCGATTAGTGGTTCCAAAGTTATCAGCTTAACAAGGAATCATTCAGCCAATTGTGTCTTGGCATACATACATACAGGGTAACATTTATATAGCTGAACATATTTTGGGGAACGATAGTACCCATCATTACGAAAAACTTTCCCCAAGAAGCCTAATAGAGTCACCTGTAACTATATAGAAAAAATAGCGTTTATTTGCCAATTACAGGAGGCCCCCTCTTCCTCGGCCTGCCATCCAACCCTGAGCTGCTGGCTAAGTACTACGACCTCCGAGCCCTGGTGAAGCTGGTAGACCTGATGATGTTGGACACAGACAACTTGGGGGCTGAGAGCAGGAAGACTTATCATCCCAGTCGGCTTAGCGGCATGTGGGATATGATGAACACGGTAAGACGTACAAAGTAAAAGCGCACCAATGTCCCTACCGAGGGGCCTTTCGGGCTCACATCCGGAGACTCCCTGAATTCAGGAAATCGGCCTCACAATTGTCTTGAAAAACAGCGATCTGATACTCTGTTCTAATTAGTGTTGGCATAGACTCTATGCTATGTATAAGTAGCAGATGTGATAAGTGATAACTGAGAAATTTAGATTCAGAAAATTTCAGACTGTGTAAATAATTAGACTGGTAGAAAATTTCAATAATCGACTTCGTTTATCGTTTCAACGGAATTTTGTGAGCCATTTAGGCAACATGACTTTTCCAATGTAATAAAGCCTGCTGAATTCGGTTCTAAATGTTGCCAAGCCAAATTATGGCTCCTCCCCCCCTTTACCCATTTTTTCCTCGAAATATGTCCCTTACTGCGGATTTAACAATTTTAAACAAAAAGTATTGCAGTTAGTAATAAAGTGTCAAGGACAAAAATGATCCCTTTGAAATTTTCTATAAGATGGTGTATAAACTTTTGTGGTAGGATTTATGGTTTGTGAGCAATATCTTCTAAACTTCATCATTTTTTATAAGCGTAGCATCCTACAACGCTTGATAGCTGCTTACGAGGCTGGGAGAACTGAAAGTCTGTGAAAAATCTTGAAATATGAACTCCACGCCGTCTCCTTGGGATTTTTTAACTTTGGATGGATCCTTGAAGGTCGAGAACTACTGTAATATCTTCAGGCTAATCACCAAAGTAGTGGATTGTCCGTCAGTTCTTGAATCACATGTGCATGCTCATTGCTCACTCACGTCATTGATGGACAGGCACTGGCCATGGCCATCGGGAAACCAAAAGATGCCGATAGTTTCGGAGACTTGGTGCAGTGTGCAAACGCTTATTCGCGTATTAGTCCACTTCCGGTTCCCGGACGGACTTCTGGTTATCAAAATTAAGTTCAGCGACCCCTTAAACTTATGCCAGGATACCTCACACGTCCCTATCGACCAGAGTCGAGTTAGAATACGACTTTTTTAAGTTGAGGTTCCGCTTTTTTGCTTCGGAAAAGTCACGTTGCCAAAATGTTTCATGAAATGCCGTTGAACTTGAAAATGTAAATATAAACCCCCAGTCTAAATAGCCAATTTATGTGCATTTCGATGCGTTGCAAGTTGCTAAGTCACCATTACCACCACCTGATAGAACTCTTTAGTACGTACCTATAACCTTTGTTAGATATACTAGCTAGAGATTACCTGACAGACCATATATCACAGGCCTCACCTAAACGGGGGAAAAATCCAATTAAAATCAGATGTTTGTACAGATGCACTGTAATGTAACTACTAGGTCGACTCTAGAATTGCCTATACAAACGAGACAAGTAGCCGCGAAAATAACTATCATTACCCGAGCAATAAAGCAGACAGTTCTCTGGCAACAAATTTGAGAACACCTGTTTACCTTCACCGTACTTACCCAAGTTTTCTGCATCAACATTTTTAACGTTCCCCTGACGCGAGAAAAATAGCAATGAAATTGTCACTGTGTTTTGTTTATTTATCTTTACAAGGCGCATGTCTTTGAAATTCCATCGCCGCTTTTAGTAATGATGCACTTCGCTGAATATTGAGGAATACCGGGCCTAATGCTGCTCTGAGAATTTCACTTATATTACTATTCCATTGCAAACACCCAAAATGGTGTCATTTGGTATTCTCCTAAATTATTATCCTCCTTGATTGGGTGTTTGCAATGGAATAGTAATGAAATATAAGTGAAATTCTCAGAGCAGCATTAGGGCCCTGTTCTTCAATCGTCACAAAGTACTCGATTTAATTGCTGAACTTAGTAAGATAAGAGCGATACGTATTAACTTTTCCGACATTATTGATCGCTTAGAGTTCCAAAGTAATCGTCTTAAGTTAATCTAAGAATGTGTCTGAATACTGAATACTGTATTATCAAGTGCCTATTTATAATTTTCTAAATATTATTTTTCCGAGAACGGTACAATTAGTCCAATTGGTATGATAAAACTTAACACCATTTTAAATACCATTCAAATTTTTTCCCAATCTCCAGGATTCCGTAGTAGACCTAGTCGTAGGACTCGGCGTCCCAGCTTCGAAGGTAGTCATCAGCCTGCCCGCCACAGCCTTCCGGTTCAGACTCCTCAACGAGACCCTCAGCACGCCAGGAAGCCCAGCAGTGGACGACCAGCCTAAGGAGATCGACCAGAGTGAGCTCTGCAGGCTCCTGCAGAAGGGAAGGTGGACGTTGGAGAGGGATCAGGATTTGTCGGCGCCTTATGCATTCAAGTGAGTGGGGTGATGCTTAAAATTATCATATTTTTGAGAACATAATATTGACGTTGATGTAAAATTATGAGGTGGATGTTTTTCAAATGGGTTTCAAGAACATTTTTTGAAATCAGGATTTCGAAAAAAGATAAAGTTATAGCCATTGAACTACTATTACTAGCGTAATAATGGTAGTTCAATGGTTATAGCACAGAATAACCCTAATTGTGTGTGTGAAATAAATTTAATTTCATTTAATTTTTTTTTTCGCTTAAATTACAGAAGGTTCACTCCCGAACAAAAGTCAAGATTCGGCACAAACAAATATTTGTCTATGGTACTGTTTAGACTGTCATTTGCGCACATGAATTGAAACTTATCGTATGATATGAGCGGTCATATTGCATTAGACACCGCTGACACGATGCCGATCATGCAGGGTTGCGACTCGCACTCAGTTGTTTTCGGCGTCATTGTTTTCACGCAGATAGCGCGCGCTCCGATAGCCAAGAGGCCACCATCTGAAAAATTCCCCGCGGCGGAGAGCGCAGGCCTTTTATGACAGCCGGGCGCAGTGACACCCCCCTGTAGCAAGTATCTACCTGCTGCAAAACATTCGATAAATCAAAAGCGTTAACATTTTACTTTCGATGGTCTTGATCAAACCATGATTTTGTTTTGTGTTAAAGAACATAAGGCTTGTGTCAACAGAGCGGAGAATACCCAGAAGGATGTTATGTCGCCTGATCAGAGACCTCTCTTCTTCATATTTAGGTGACCTCCCCAATCGGAGCGCGACCGTGATGCTGCTCCAGGAATATAGCAGCAGTAAACATGTTGTTTACATGTGTGTGAAGTCGCTGTTTCTGGTTCCCACGACACAGGGTATCCTAGTGTGGGGCCAGAAGCAATGTATGTGCCTGTATGTAAATGTTAATGTGTTTGTTAATGTTAAAATAATTTAAAATTTCCACATTTCCAGAAACACCACCTGGATTTCCTTCGAAGACGCCTCCTCAGTGGACGTGAAGGGCAAGTACGCCAGGGTGCGGGGTCTGGCCGGTCTGGCTCTGAGGGGCGCTGACAAAGACCTGGAGACACCCTGCGGACCCTCACTGAAGGCTGCCCTGGCCAAAGTGCTGAACCAGCAGAGTAGAGCGCCGAGAGCTGCAGTTTTGAGGTAAAAAGCGAGCTCAAACCGGCTCCTCAGGGATAGAAGACAATATTTTTTATAATTTTTGGACTCTATTACCAATCTACCAGGTTAAAAATCGCCGACTCTCTATGGACCCGGCGAGCATGAAGTGGTTTATAGACAAATATATGCGACTATATTCAGTCAGGCCTCTTATGCCCACTTCAGTACGCCATTTTAACGTTCTTTCGCTGAACTCGTCAACTGCTATACTGGCAGCCAGAAATTTTTGAGACGTCGCGTCGTTCGAATGTCAGGCTGGTAGTCTGCCTTCAATAAAAATCCAGGACATTTGGAATTGTACCATTGCCTGCGATTTGGATGGCGACACGAACTAAACTAATTAAAATTGTGTGTTTGAAAATGGAATCTGTGGCCACCGCGCAAGAGCTGTCGGATTTGAGGTTGTCAGTTTCGTGCCTTTAGTTCCTCTAGTTTAGTGGTTTTGACACCTCCCAAATAGCCCTCATTGCCACGCTAAACCATGTTTACAAAAGAATACGTCTGGACCAATGCAAAATATCAACTGTATCTTGCAGGTCTCTAGAACACGAGATCCTGTCAGCTCCAATCCACGCTAGAGCTCTGGACGCGCTCCAGGTGTCTCCCTACCGCATCACGCAGGTCGTCGACTCTGATGGAGTCATCCATTCTATTCGTGAGGTGAGTTATGAATTGAATCTAATGATGATGATGTTGGAAGCCGTTTTCGGCCACGGCGACTGCTTTTTGAGGTCCCACGTAAACAAGTTCCTAGGCGCCTTCATTAGGGACATTGTGCGTGGTTTGAGGGACCTCTCCGGGTCTTACCTGGTCCAGAGGATCGCACTCGCTGTGCACCGTGGAAACTGTACCAGTGTAATGGGCACCTTTGGGCCGGGCTATATTGTGAAAGTTCCCATCGATCTTATTGCATTTTTATTAAAGGTCAAAGTTCGAAAAAGTGTTTTTTTTTTCACACTGGGATCGATGGGGACTTTTCACAATTTCATTAGAATGGTGTCTTTAAAGTTAATGCAAATTTTCAAGCTTGCTCTGCATTTTTGCAAGGATACTCCTATTTTTGCAAGGATACTCCTATTTTTGCAAGGATACTCCTATTTTTGCAAGGATACTCCTATTTTTAAGCTAAATTGACCGGACTATATGTTGAAGGTAGAGATCTTTGGATGATCAATGAATTGTAATGTAAATAGCGGAGCGAAAGCCGATATGTTCGAAAGCGGGCCTGTGCTGTTGTGTCAGTTTGGCGGCCACTTGACCATACATTTGACCACATTGACTACCGCCTTGCCACCGCCTTTCTTCCGATCCGCTGGAGATATGCGGATACCAAGTGATCCAAATGTTACAGAGATCCAAGACCTGTGATAGTTTTAGAAGTATTTCTAAAAGTTTTCTTTTATGTTTGTTTGCCAGGACACTCGCACGGAATTCTCCTGTTCCCGCCAAGGATACTTTGTGCATCCACGCACCTGCGCACGATTCTACCGCTGCGTCAAGTTTGATCAGCTCTCACCAGAATACACTGTAAATATTGTACCAACCTAATAATATCTGTTTGAGTCGGAGTGCAAGAAAGGGGTTGCCCATGCCCAACAACACGGCGTCACGCATTACACCTAATATTCCCATACGGGGTGGCAGCGGCACCTTTGAGCAGTTTTTCAATGCGTGATAGGAGGCTATCGTCGATCTAGTCATCTATTCTAAAGCCAAAAATACAATAAAAATTCTCCATTATGTTAGTCAGCCTCAGATAGAGAGAAAGAAAAATCATTTGGAAAATTATACAATGTGTAAATGAATTAACGCAAAATGAGAAACTACTTTGTTAGGGACATCATTCTGAGCAACTTCCAACTCCCTAACAAAGTAGTTTGTCATTTTGCGTTAATTCATTTATAAGTACTTTGTTTATGTAAGCACGCAAGATTCTCAAATACTTCTAAGTACTTACACGTCATAAATATCCAAACATCTCTCAAATCATATCAACAACTAACTATTGTTAACATAATTTTGTAAATTTTCTAATGTGTAGATGTTTCCGGTTGCGTAGAAAGACCTATTGCCTGTTCATATCTCATTCTGACCTCTCCTAAACTTCACCCTTCCCCAACGCAAGGTATTCGAGTTCGACTGCCCCGCCGGCCTAGCCTTCGACGGTCGCTACGAGGTATGCGTGTGGCCCGGCAGCCTGCCGCACTCGCAGGCCTGTCCCGGCTCGTCGGAGATCGCGCCAGTGCCAAGGACACGCTTCGTGTGCCCGGCTCAAGAGGGTATGGGCTTTTGTGTTTAGTTTGACGACCTCTGTGTTGCGGTTGAGGCTGAGCTTCCCAACCCAAGCCAATAGAGGTCGAATCCGGTCCTGAGACAAAAAAATCCAGGTCTTTGATGTTTACATGTTAGTTGGGTCCCGCGACACCTATCCTAGTGTGGAGCCAGAAGTAATGTATGTGTGCCTCTAGTTAAATGTTTACCTTGAGAATATTTTAGGAGACGCTTTATGTTTGTTCTGTGCTGCACGACATAGGAGTAAGTACCTATGAATCGTATGAATGAATCTGTCCAAGAAACTTTCGAAGCAAATACAGTTTAAGCCCGGGAGTTGCTTCCTCAGACTCTTTCCCCCAGTTTCTGAGAGAGTCATCAAATTTAAAATTTAACAAGCGATTGATTGAATATTAATTCACAATAGCGGCACGTGATTGGCTGAAATAAGTTTAATAAGTAGTCACAGCTAATGTTCCTTTCGAAATCCGCGCGTTAATCTTATCCCCTCCCACCGACAGGCTACTACGCCGACCCCGAGAACTGCCGCTGGTTCTTCGCATGCCTCGACCACGGGACCTCTCCGCTCTCGGCTTACGAGTTCCGCTGCCCCTTCGGTCTCGGGTTCGACGCCGCGCGACTGACTTGCGACTGGCCGTGGCTGGTGCCCGCGTGTGGCAACATCGGGAGGTACGAGGCGCACGCGCATGGGTTCTCGGCTGCTATACTTACTGGTGAGTTTACAGGCAGTGTCATTTTTGGAGAGCTTTCTTCAGGGGTAAAAGTTTCTAACGATCTTTTGGCGCGCGGTGACAGGTGGAAGTAATGCTAGATGACCAATGAGGATTGAAAGGTCGGTGTTGATGACAGGTTCGTTGCGTAGTTGCGTAGAGCTGGCGCCCCCCTATAAACGTCAATCATCAGCCAAAAGATTGTTGGACGCTATACGCTGTTTTGCTTTGTGTGTATTGCTGTTGACATGGGAAAGAGCGTGTGTGCGAATTGTCGGTGAGAGAGAGAGAGAGAGATAGAGTTTTTGACGAGACTGTTGCCTTGAGTACCTACATACATACTTTTCATATTCGTCTATAAAGAAAGTGTATGTGTTTTGAGAGAAACAGAGAGAGAGAGAGAGAGAGAGAGAGACGCAAGTAGATAGAAAGATAGAGATGGCGAGAGAGAAAGAGAGACTTTGCATACAAGTACAACCAGTTTCATTAAAACGACCGACAGTTGTCTTAAATATACTATCTTTGTTCCCAGGAGCGGCAGGCTACAACGGCCACACCGCTGACTCAGTGAACGTAGCCGGTCACCAGAGCCTGATCTCCGGAGCCGCCCTGGACAACCACGTCGGCATCCAAGGAGGATTCCTCAGCCAACAAGACGCTTTGGACGGAAACTTCATCGCGTCCCAGGAACTCGCCACTGGACAGGCTTACCAACTCAGCAATGGACATGATGCCGCATCGTTGGACTACCAAGCCCAAGGTGTTGATCTGGTTCAGCCTACCAAATATTCAAGCGGTTCTTTACTCCTTGATGACTACAGGTTGCCAAGTGCAAAGCCTTCTTACGTCCAGCAAAATGGGCTCATCGGAAATCAATACCATGTAGCCAACGGCTATTCTGGTCAAAAGGCAATTCGGTATCAGGCTGGATATGCAGGAGGTGATGAATCGGGAGCTTATGTACATGATCCTACAGGAGACCATGCAGTGCCATATAATCATGAAGATGCTCCTGCGGTGCCATATATCCATGATGCTTCAGTGTACAAAGACTCAAATAGTTACAAAGATTATAATCTCTACAAGGACGGATCTCAAGGCCAATATGAAGGAAAGTATGATGGGCAATACAACCACGATAACTCTGGAGATTATCACGATAATGGGGGTGTCTATGCTGGCTCAAATGGTGGTGCATATAGGGCGGATTACTCCGGAGCTTACAATGGTGTGTCAGGATCCTACATAAACGGCAATACTGGGAAATATGTGGCTGGTGTTTATCAATCTGGGAACAACATTTATGGATCCTCAATTGGTGGTAATTCCGCCAACATCCAACAGTATCATGGATCTTATGCTAATGGAAACGGCGCCGAGTATTTGTCAGACTCTAAAGCGTACACTGGCTCCTCTCACACATTGGCTGCTGGAGCTGTTAATGTAGGATTAGTCGGCAAAACGACTCTAGTAGACTCCGGGTACACCGACCAAGGAAACTTCCAGAGCATTGGAGCAGGAAATGGTTATGCTGCAAATGTAGACCATCACGCTCAGAACGCCCAACTAGGCTATGTTTCCCAACCAGCTGTGGCCATTAACCACCTAGGAACTGATTTCCTAAACCACGACGGTTACAGCTATGTCACAACACCAACTGCCTCAGTGATCCCCACTACCGCCACTCCAGTCGCAGTCACTACAGCCATACCAACTGTGACATACAAAACCACTTTCGTACCCGAACCACCAAAGACAAGCATCAAACAAATCTTTGGATACTCCCAGCCTGCTCTGACGTACGTGCAGCCAACAGTCGTACCAATCAGGCAGATTACTCCCAAAATTGAAGTGACCGATTACAACCAAGCCGTGGACTATAAGGCTTACGAGAACAGGGATTCCGCTGTTATCAACAACTACAATGCTGTCAAATCAGAATCTTCTGGCTACGATTACCCTAAACCTAGCGTCAAATTCGAAGAAGGTGTCACGTACACGACTGCAGCCCCAGCCATCCAAGTGTCCACGTTCAAGCCTCAGGGATTCAGTCACTCGCAAAATACTCAGTCAGTAAGCTATGGATACTCCACCCCAGCTCCTGCTTTGGCTGTGGAAGAGCCTTTCAAGAAGGTTGTGGCTTACACCACAGGACCACCAACAGTGACGTATGCTGAGCCAACCGTGGCCACATACACCCCATCTTCCTTCAGCCAACAGACTATCCACAATGTACAAGCTGGACAAGTCGACAATGGTTATCAATACGCTAAGCCAGTGGTGTATGAACAACCTCAAACAGTAGTTGAATACTCTACTCCCCAACCTGAGATTGTTCAACCTGTTGTTTCGTATCGACCGCAAGTGTACACGCAACAGACTTTCCACAAATCAAACGCAAATGTTGGGTACGAGTACAAACAACCTGTTGTAACATACGAGCAACCCAAAACAGTAGTGGAACTTTCAACCGCTCAACCGCCAGTAGAATATCAGCCTCAAGTTTACACACAACATACATACCACAACACTGGTGTCAATGTTGGATACGAATACAATAAACCTGCTGTTACTTATGAACAACCGCAAACCGTTGTCCAAGTTTCAACTCCTCAACCACCAGTGGTTTCTTATCAACCCCACGTATACACACAGCAAACCTATCAAAATGTGGACGCAAACGTTGGACATGAATACACCAAACCGGTTGTAACTTATGAGCAACCAAAAACCGTTGTCCAAGTTTCAACTGCTCAACCACCGGTGGTATCCTATCAACCTCAGGTATACACACAGCAAACCTACCACAACGTTGACGCAAAGGTTGGATACGAATACACCAAACCGCTTGTAACTTATGAGGAACCAAAAACCGTTGTCCAAGTGACAACTGCTCAGCCTGAAGTAGTTTCATACCAGCCTCAATTCAACACCCAACAAACTCTCCATAAAGTCGACGTGAATAAAGTGAATACATATGCACAAATCGATTCCGGTTACGATTACCCCAAGCCAGCTGTGCAATTCGTTGAAGGTCAAAAGACTGTTGAAGTTTCTACCATTCAACCTCAGACGTATCACCAGCAAACCATTCACAAGATAGAAACTCCAGTGCAATACGTCTCTTCCACGCAGATACCGGAAATCCAATACCAACAGCCAGCTGTGACTCAATATGTCAACCCAATACTGAAGTATACGCAAAAAATTGCACCAGTGACTTACGTGCGACCAACCTACCAGCCAACAGTGCAGCAACATGAGGTCAAACACCTGATCAGTGAGCCAGTTCAATACGAAACCTACAATCAGAACGCTCAACTGAACCAAGGATACCAGTACAGCCAGCCAGAGATACAGAGAGAAACTTACAACTACAATACAGGCAGTGCCTACTCTTTGGCCAGCGATGTGTCGCACCAAGTCATCCACCAAACAAATGTGAAGAATCAATACGATACTGGTAACAAACAAGTCACATTTGTCTCGACAACACCAGCTAAGCTAGCCTATGAAGACCATTACGTAGAGTACGAAACACCGAAAAAGATTGTCGCATATAAAACCCCAGAGTATGTAGCACCGAAAGAAACGTACACAGTATCAACAGTTGCACCCGCTGTTCAACAACAACAGTATTCAAAAGTGCAACACGACTATCAGTACGAAAACAAGCAAGATTATGAACAGAAGGTAGAAACGTACAAGGCTCCAGACTACATACCACCGAAAACCAACTACCAGCACACATTTACTGTATCTACTGACGCGCCAGTAGTCCAAGATTACTCTAATAGTCAGCAAGACCAATACAATTACAAACAGAACGAGTACAATCAATATGACATTTCTCAAAAGGTCATACCACTCCCACAGGTAACATTCAGCACAATTCACGAACAACCGAAGAGGATTGAATCTTACCACAGTTCATCTTACCCTGGCAGCTCGGTCATAATCAAACCAGCCGTCTACCAAGCTCCCGAAATCCAAGTAGGGTACAATTCTGAGGAATACCTTCCTCCAATTACGGTTGTCTCTACACCGAAACCAACAGTTACATCCACATATTTACCACCAACTTACTCAACGACTTCGCAGAAATATCTTCCGCCTACTACTGAACCGACATATTCGACTACTTCAAGGGAGTACTTGCCTCCAACACCAACCCCAGAGTATCTTCCTCCTAAAGTTGAAAGTACCTATCTACCTCCGTCTACCACTGCTCGACCAATTTACAAGTCTACCGTACCATCAACGACTTACAAGTTTGTAGAATCAACGACCTTCAAGGCACCAGAATATCTGCCGCCGTCAGATGAATCTGAACAACATGTGATCAGTTTCGAGAGCTTCGGTCTGAGGAATGAGGACTCCTCTGCCAAAATTAGGTACAATCCATATAAAGGAGCGGCGGTCAAAGTGGAGATCCCTACAGTGACATCCACGGTAATTCCTGTCACGAGGAAACAGAACATTGTTGTTCAAACTGCGAAGGCTAACCTACTTGGTTTTGGCACTGTAGGACCTGACGCCGGTCTGGTGTCGTACAGCTCGACTCCAGCCGTATCCAGCACTGAGGGTTACTTACCTCCCAGGAGGGTCACCTCCACATATGCCCCAATCCAACAAGAATTGGTGGAAGTTACTCAACCCCCACTACCAGTGAGAAGAACGAAGCCGAAGGTTGCTGTTGTGACTAAGATTAACGATTTTAACCCATTCTTGACAAGAAAACTTGGTGCTGTCTGTAGTTGCCAGTCACCCATTGTCGTTTTGAGGGGAAGAAGACCTGACGTCGACTATGATGACGATGAGTACAGCGACTACGGATATTCCGGTCGCGGGGACATTGGCAGTGGCCGAGTGAAATCTTCTGGAAGAGCCAACTATCAAACTGCGAAGACTGTTACAGTCGCTCCCGTAACTACAACTTTCAACCCAATCATCGTGCCGGACGACTCTTATTACCAAGACATTCAGGAATCAGTTGCGATCATTCCGAAGAACGAGATTCACTCAGAAAACTACATTTCTAGCACTCCTGCAGTTTATTCCACCTCAGAAAGAGGTCTAAGAATCAGAGGCAGATCCAAGGCAGTAACTGCTGCTCCGACTTACAGGACTGTTCTATTGAAGGATGCGACACCATCACCGATCATTGTCAAAGATGAAGAATCTCAAGCCGGAGCCATTGACTCTCAAACCTTCAACAGATATGGTCCGGGCGGTTGGCGAGGCCGGGACGAAACCCTGCAAGGCTCGGTCGACTGTCAAAGAGCTGGATTGTTCCGTCACCCGAAACAATGTAACAAGTTCTACGCCTGTAGATGGGACACTCACAAAAACAGATTCACTCTGCATATTTTCAACTGCCCTGTCCAACTGAGCTTCGACCCCACAATTGGAGCATGCAACTGGCCAAGTCAAGGCCCCGCTTGCCAAGGAGACACACTCCTTAACAATAATCTATAAGGATAATTTTATATGTGCCATCGAGTATGTGATACAATGTGATTGATTTTAGCTGTTTCTAACATCTCACTGCATTCTTGATATTCGACTTTGGTCTTGCCTCTCTACGTTAATATTGAAGCTCTATTTATTTGTTCGGTTTTGTACTGTTATTTAATACCTAGTAATTTATTATTTATGCTCTCAGCTTTTAGCTTGATAAGCCTTGCAGTAATCATTTGAACTTTAGTTACCATTCTTCTAGTGTATATTTCAATTTTAATATTACGGTGTGTACAATAGCGAAGTCATATTTTTGTATGGATTTTCTAATAAAACATTAGATTATAATCTGTAATTGTAAATATAATATTTTTATTTCACGATTTGTTTCATTGGTATCAACTTTTAAAACTTAACTTTAAATTAAATTCTTAAATATTCAAAGTCACCGGCTTCTCAACACACTCCAAGGCATCGCGATACTTAGAAACAATTGGATTCACTTCCTCTTCGAGGAACTCAATAACTTGCTCCGGAGCTCTGCCAATGAACGTCGAGGCATCTAAGATCTGCCCCAGCTTAGGAATGATTGGTGCAAAGTAGCTGTCTCTCTTGACACGCTCAATCAGGTCATTGTCCTTACCAAATTGCTTGACTTGGTCTCCCGCCTCGTGGGATAGCACCCTGATCTTCTCATGACAGACCTGGCGATCACCTCCAGCCTGCACCATCGCCATGATGATGTTCTCAGTGGCCATGAACGGTAGCTCCTGGGCTATGTGACGCTCGATCACTTTGGGGTAGACCACGAGCCCTTGGCAGACGTTGAGCAGAGTCAGGAGAGTTGCGTCAGCGGTTAGGAAAGCCTCCGCGAGGGTCAGACGACGATTTGCCGAGTCGTCTAAAGTGCGCTCGAGCCATTGCACTGCGTGTGTGTTAGCCGCATTGGAGTGAAGTGTGATGAGATGGCGAGCGAGCGCGCAGCAGCGTTCAGACCTCATCGGGTTCCGTTTATACGCCATCGCGCTCGATCCGATCTGAGACTTCTCAAAAGGCTCCTCCAACTCCTTTCGCGAAGCCAAAATCCTGATATCAGAACACATTTTATGCACCGTCGCTCCTAATCCTGACAGTGCTGAAATCACTTCCAGATCGACCTTCCTGGAGTAGGTTTGCCCTGTGACGAGGTACCGTTTGTTGAAGCCAGCCAGCTGCGCTACTTTTTGGTCTAATTGCCTTACTTTCTCGCCGTCTCCGTTAAAGAGGGTCATGAAGGAGGCCTGGGTGCCGGTGGTGCCCTTGACCCCGCGAAACCGGAGGTCGTTGCGGGCGCGGGAGAGGGCTCGCTCGTCCATCAAAAGGTCGCTGAGCCAGAGCGTCGCTCGCTTGCCCACGGTGGTGAGTTGCGCCGGCTGTAGGTGCGTGAAGCCGAGAATGGGGAGCGATCTGGAAAAGAGACGTAGAACCTGCTGTTAAAGATACTTATTAAAAAAAAACATAGTGTTACATAGGAGGGGTTTGACTAACTGTCTAAAGAAATATCGTCATTGATACTTAAGTGTTTAGGTTACAAAATAACACTAATAAGATAAAAACGCATTAGGATTTAAAGCTAGCAGATAAGTAAATATAAATGTAGCCCATTAATGTCCCCACCGAGGGGCACAGGCCTTTACCGAGTAAGATTGAGCCATACTCCACCACGCTGGCTCAGTGCAGGTTGGTGGAGGGGTTTTACGACTACTACATACTACCAAGTGATAGTAGCCTGGGCCTACAGCTTAACGTGCCATCCGAAACACGGAGTGTCCGATAATGTACTTAGGACAAATTAATCATCTCATTGGTACATGGTCAGCACCGGGATTCGAACCTGCATCTCCTGCGTGAGAAGCAAGGTGAAACCCACTAGACCACGGAGCACTATGATAAGACTAGCAGATAAGACGCATCGAATTTCAGGTTGATATTTAAGTCAGTTAGTTTTGACACTTGCGAATTAAGTTTAGTGTATCTGCCGAATGTACATACTCTTATCTAACGTGTTTACGCTAAGAAAATCAATCAAAATAAACCTACTTAAACTCATCAGCAAACTGCGCCAACCGGCTGATCACAGCAACCACACGCGGCAACAGCAGATCCAAACCATGCTTCAGAACAATCAGATCCGTGTTATCTCCCACATAGCAACTGGTAGCGCCTAAATGGATGATAGGTGCAGCCTTGGGGCACCGCTTCGCCAGAGTATGGACATGGGCCATGACGTCATGGCGTGTTTGTTTCTCCTCCTCAGCAGCGCAGGCCCAGTCGATATCATGGATGGCTGATTGGAGCTCGGCGATCTGGTCGTCGGTTATCTCGAGGCCAAGCTCCTGGAAGAAGGAGAAGAGATTGGTCAGGGAGATGGTCTGGCAACTAACGCGTGTCGCAAAAGACCTCATGTATCCATTGCGTTCATGAGGTCATGTGCAATGTGTACTGAGGGGGTCTATGCCAAGTAATGGGTTCCCTGAGGCTATTGCTGAAGACCAACTTATACATCCCAATGTTCTCAGATTTCCCAACCACGCAAGAAAAGGCGGTCGGATACGACGAAGGGCACACAACAAATAAATTACGAAAAGCAAAATTACATGTAAAGATTGAAACATTTGTAAAGTTTTCATTGATATGTTTTGTAACAATTTAAGAAATTGTCAAACACCACCTAATTGCGTGAACATTTAAGTCAATTTCACACTCTCCCTGCCTCGTCCAACGGTTACGGAAGACTTCCTTTTCGAGAGACAAAGGTACGCCCAGGCCCAGAGCCGCTGCAAATGGCGTAAGACCGAGTTAAACCACTGACCCATAGTACAAAGTGTGACTAATTTGAGCTTCGGGTACCTTTGAAACCCTTAAGCTATCCCTAATGGCATAGGTAGTTGCAGTTGATTTCCATTTAAACTTCTTAAGAAAAGTATCACATAAGATCGCAAGGAAATGAAAATCTTGTACATTTTCGAAGTTAATTTTTGCAACAATGTTAATTTGTCTTTAAATATTATAAGGTAATACTTTTCTTAATTCGTTCGTTAGTTCATAGTGCATACGTAACCAAGAAGATTTGAACAAACAAGCGAAATACACTGAAGATTTGAACAAACAAGCGCTTTAACACAACCGAGATTTGGAATCAAAGAGAATTTCGTAAGCATTACCACAAATACCGCTACCTCTAGCCATAGGATAGGAAAGTGAATAGCCCTTTGTGGCAATGCAGTGTACAATGCATGCGACACACCAAAACGGATTCTACATAAAGCAGGTTGGCCTAAAACAGAGTCATACTGGCAGTGGGTTAACTGGCTAACTTCCGGGTTAAACGGTTTAGAAGGCTGGGCCAAATGCGTATAAGTTGGTAGGAAGTAGGAACCTTATTTTTGGTTACCATGTCACTCAGGATACTAGCTGGACCAAAGAAATGCTGTCGTAAAGTTCGAGCTTTATGTTTTATTTAGCAAACATAAATAATTTTAATTCAATAAGGTTAATTCAATAGTAAATTTCTCGCCTATTCAATTAATATTTAGATTGGTATTACTTCAATATGTGGTAATTGGATGTAAGGTATATTGGTATAGTGTGATTCTCAATCTATCAGATTACGTGGGTCTGTATGTTTTTCTGAAAAAACAAAGGAGGAATTTAAACGACAACTATAACCGCATTACCAAGAAGACTTCGAAGTTAAATTATGTGCTTGCATCTCTCAACTGTACTTCGTCCGTTTTGGTATTTGGGGCAAGTACACCGTCCTAGATAGCCCTTTCCTACTTGGCTTTAAAAAATACTAACCTACTATATTTAAAATACAATATGTGTA
Source organism: Argyresthia albistria (assembly GCA_963457715.1). Taxonomy (NCBI): domain Eukaryota; kingdom Metazoa; phylum Arthropoda; class Insecta; order Lepidoptera; family Argyresthiidae; genus Argyresthia; species Argyresthia albistria. The sequence continues at coordinate 9,750,995 of OY735264.1, read as the reverse complement.
GATGTGGACACAATTATGCAGTGCAACTTAAAAAAACTAAACTCTAAAATGGTAAAATAGTGTATTGCTATAGAGACAGGCAGAAAACTTGTGCAAACTATTCATTTTGGCTTATCAGTACGCCCTTCACTAAAATAAACACCTCCGGCCCAAATACAAGATCATTAAAGATGGTTACGACTATTAGTACAAGGGACTACTGCCATGATAGTTTTACGAGACCTCAAGCTATAAAAGGGCGTTTGAAAATTAACTGTTCCTATAGAACTATTTCGAGATCATAAACTGGTGCATGTTAAGTACTTGATGCTAACGGTTCTTGAAGTTTTATTTGAAAACGCTGCTAATATAATTAATAACATTTTAGATTAGGTAGTTTTTTTATAATTCGAAGATATTACCTTTTTCTATCAATACCTGTCTACTAAGCTTAAAAAGGAAAATCAATGCCATGGAAAGGTTCTAGAAAGGGTAGCCTATAATGGAAAAAGATATGAGGATGCAAGTAACAAAAATAGGTAGTACAAAAGCATCACACGTGGCTTTACTATCCCACCTGCCTGACACATTCAGGGCAATCTGGCCAGAACAACATAGCAAGCCAACTCGTCCTACTAAATAGCAGGAATAGATAAGATAACAGCGTACCTGGCATTACTAAACTGATAACCGGCCCACAAACAGATAAGCAGGTGAAATCACCCAGTGACGATAGGCAGGTTAACAAAACCGCACATAAGACAAAAGAACGCAAAAAAGTTGAACCACCAGAGAGTATTGATTAAGTGGAGATAATTTGTGCAATTTTTGGTGAAAAACAAAACTATAGTGAAAATGGTTTCCGTTCAGACAATAGCGACCATTGTGGTGAAAGCATTCAAAATCGTGAGTACGAAGACATATTTCTTACAAAAACAAGGTTTAGGTTCGAGTCTAATCAATTAAAATTGAAAGTGTGAAACTATGCATTATTTATCTATAGATGGAACGAAATCCGAAGGTATTTCAAGTAGTTGTGTATTGTAAATATGTATGTTATCTGTACTAATGAAAGGTTAGGTTAGGTAGATAGATAAAGATTGAAAGCATAAAGCATACCAGAGATTATTGCAAATGAGTAACAAATGAATTTGAAGAATGCATAGAGCAAAGGAATTGCCTGCTTCTATAAGATATCAGATCGATCTTTCATTATTACAAAGGCGACTTTTAAAATAATTTATTCCTGATTCATTCCCTATTTTTACCAGATTTACTGTGTGATGGAATGCCTATTTGTAGTATATTTCCCATGATCACATAATAGTTTAATGCAAATGATATGTACTAGCAGAGGCGTCCATGACTAATATGCTGATTCATAAGTGGTTACGAAATGCATACCTACTTTACTTTGTGCAACAGGTAGAGTAAAACGAATGCATCTAGTGTCTTAGAACTGTCTGGTAAAAATACTTGTATATTTATTATTTTAATACGAAATGATAAGAAAAAGAATGGTGTAAGGTCTCTTGAAGTGATTTATTGGTTATGCTATGATAATAATATGATAGTCTGACGCAAAATACATAAAATTTAAAATATGTTCGAATAAGTATAAAACAATCATGAGAAAATATAAAAAAAAGAGTCAGAAAGACGGACGGACGGACAGACAGACGGACGGACAACAAACTGATCCTATAAGGGTTCCTTTATTTCCTTTTAATGATCGGAAGCCTAAAAACAATAAAACATTAGTCAAATACATTAGATACATGTACAAGATATATAATTTAAAATTAATCATCTAGAAAAGCAATAAATGAATTAGCTTACTCCTTCCGTGTCATTTATAAAATAAAGGAAGTTGGTCCCTGAGCAAAGTGACCTCATTTGATATCAGTGAACCATACATTGATAAGGAACCGCACCTCGTTGATATAATAATGTATGAGACTTTATATAATAGGTTTTATAGTAATTGCAAAGGTACCGGGGTGCATAAAGTCACCACTATCATGCAAACCACTAGGCAGCTAGAATACCTACAACATGATTCAATGAAATAATATCCATGATCCACAAAAATTGGATCGCCAAAACCTTTCTTGCTTTCAGTGCTAAATTATATCAGAACTCATGAAGTGTCAGTGTCAAATACATTTATCAATATCCTACCTGTATCTGAGTTATACCCATACTCCACTCATAGATAGATATGTAATCTACATTTATGTTTGTTGCATAGAACTAATTCTGAATGATACAAGTACCGAAATTAAGAGCAGGACGCCCTTCGAACACCATTAGAAACACGTGTTGCTTCACTATAGCAAACACTGTCTTATCTGTTAGATAGGGCTTCCCATTACTCACTGTAGGTAAGGTACCGTAGTACTTGGACTAAACAGCTACAGTGACTAGGAGGTTGCTGACTAAGGCGTCTCGCCTTCTCCCATACGAGGTGCAGAGGCATAATTTTGCTCACGTTTGGCTCGTTATTCAATACTCTATTTTGCGTGACAGGGAACTTGCCCATCACCTATGGAGATCAAAGGTTAGAATTGGCGTTAGTACTATTCCGTATAATTTTGTATGGAGTTGCCGAAGTTAGTCCGAGAATTCGTGTTGAGACAAATTTTGGTGCTCTTGGGATGGTAGCTCAAGAGTATATGGAAATTGGATAAGGGAAATGTAAAGTTATTATTTTGGAGACGACTTGGAGAGATAACTGGTGAAAGAAAATGATTATGATTTTGATTATGGAAAAAAGATACCGCAAATGGCAAAAGGATTCAATTATGTATGTCAAAGATACAGCAAGTTTGTCTTTAGTTAGTTAATCTTAGATCAGTTTACAAAAATGGTTAGTGAAATTCAGATCACACGTTCACTTAGTAACCTCAAAGCATTTGATCTTCACTCATAAACAATAAATAGATATTGATAGAGTTCGTCTACAAGGAACATCTAAATTAGTTCTTATCATTATGCAATAAGGTCGAAAGAATACACAATAGCACGGAAGGGTCTAGGGAATCAAGCCTTCTGTCGATGGATTCGCCTTGCCATTGTTTCGATCAAGGTCTATTTAGTTCCTCTTTACTAATATTTATGTCGTCTATTTAGTTCCTCTTTAGTTTATGTCTTGGGAAAACTTGTTCGCTGCATTATTTTGCCTTTGCTACGCCGTTTGTTATTTGATACTATGTACCTATTATATGTCTTGTTTTGGTTCTTTTGAGATTTCATAAACAATGCATACGCATAGGTGTGCGCTATGCGCACAGCGCGCATATACCTAGTACTTCATGAATCATGATGGTCTTTAGACACGCATACCGAGAATACCCCAAAAAGGAGTATACAACGAAGATATGAGCCTCCGGCAATATTTATAGTCGACTTTTCCTTCGGGGAGAAAAAAAGTTTGCAATTGTTGCTCTGAAGTGGTATAACTCTCAACGTGTATAACCGGGTCAATTACGATGTCGCATTGAACTTCTTACTCACACTCGTTAAACATCATCATAAAGTCACAGAGAAGTGAAACATACAGACTAACTGACCAAGTTATAATATCGATACCTGCAATGTTTGTATGGCTGTTACCTTGACTGTAATGTGCCCTATTATGACTATACGTGATCTATTGTTACATAATGGCTATAGTGTACAGCGACAAACCTGGGTCATATATAGCTGATATACAACTTCCTGTAACACTGGAGTTAGAATTAATTTAATTATGATGGGATTCGCGACGACCATAATTATACCGACGACGATTTAGTCGCGAACTCGGAAACAATAAACTTTTATAACTACCTATATGTTGAAGCTCCTTGATTTTATCTAAATCATAAAATATCTTCCTAGGTCATAGGAGTTATTTTCTTAGGAAAACCTACTGTAATTTAGGTAGACTTCCCTGAGTACGAAACAAAGAAAAAGCAAATCCTTAGGAAACAAATGACAATCCTAACATTCTCGCCAATAGATTATATGTATAAGAGATAATTTTAAATTTCAAAATAGTTTCGTGCAATGAATTTTTGGATATTAAAATTAAGAATGGTCCCTGTGGGGTCCCACAGGACAGTAATTAGTAATTAAATTTGTAATTGCATACCTACGTATTAAACTGCGGGTCAGCGCAAGCGCATAGAGGCGGGATTTGACAATTTATTAGTTAATAGCAATTAATTAATTAATTAAAGTTACGTTAATTATCATGGCAATGCGGGGGGAATAGTTGACAGTGATGTTTGTGTGGTAATAACTTTGGAACATAGAAAATATCAAGACTTCATCAAAGTTTTATGAATTGTATAAATACAGGTTGCTAGCCTAAGTTAGGTTTCTATTTTCATAAATAACATTAAAAATCTGGTCCTCATTATTGTAAAAGCACAGATAGTACAAACATTAGTTGCTAAAAGACCCTTCATTAAGGACTAATAAAAGAACTTCGAATTATAATAGACAAAGTGTCTGATGTATATGTAAGATGTTAAGGTTTTTCTCATACTTTGCTCGGAATTGTCGCATAGAGGAGGTCATACCAAAGCCTTTCCATTTCCGGTTCTTATTTCAATCATAGCAGGGGACAGAACTGAACCTCAATTCTTATCTCAATGCTGGTTCTTAATCTGCCTTTAATGATTACGATGTTCTTGTACTTACATACAACGCCCAGGTTAATCGTAAGCCTATTCAACTTTAGACATATACATACAATATCCGTCATAGCTTTTCTCACCCGGGTGGCAGAAGCACAGTTGTGACCACACTTTAATATAGCAACAGTAATAATAATAACACAAACATTATAAGTACCTACTCAAACGTCCAAAGTCTACAAAAAACCACGATCTTTCCGTTCTGTTTTTTTAGCTCGGTCGGAGGTCGGAAGTAAGTAGACAGATAGTATAAACCGACATTAAAGTTCAATCAGTTTTTGCTCCCTTACAAACATTTTGGCAATAACGAAGAGCGGGAGTTAAATGAACTAAACAGAAAGACTACCGATATCTAGACAACAAAGATCGGAAGCCGTGATTAGTCTAACATTTACGAGTATGACGAATGCTAACATCCGGTACCGGTAGAGATAGCAGGAAGGATCTTTTCAGTGAGTTACGGCTGTGAGTCAACGGCAAAGAATCTTTTTTAACCGACTTCCCAAAGGAGGAGGTTTACAATTCGTCTGGATGTTTGTTTTCTTTTTTTTATGTATGTTCCCCGATAGCGCCTAGACGGATGGACCGATTTGGAAAATTATTTTTTTGTTTGAAAGGGTTTACCTTCCCATTGGTCCCATTGACCCCAGGTCAGGATCTGATGATGGGATCCTGGAGAAATCGAGGGAACTCTTCAAGGGGGGGGGGGGGGGGGTATAAGGGGTAACAGTTTGTATTAAACTCAATCTTAACAAATAGGGTTTGTGGAAGTCAGTTTTTTCTAATATTAATAATTAATAGCTGAAATGTTGTTTTAACGACGACGGACAGATTGCTCAAAGGTTTAGAAAACGGGAGCTTTAACTGCCCCTTTTTAGGGTTCCGTACCCGAAGGGTGCCAAACGGGACCCTATTACTGAGACTTCGCTGTCCGTCCGTCCGTCCGTCCGTCCGTCCGTCCGTCCGTCCGTCCGTCCGTCTGTCCGTCCGTCTGTCTGTCACCAGGCTGTATCTCATGAACCGTGGTAGCCAGACAGTTGAAATTTTCGCAGATGATGTATTTCTGTTGCCGCTATAACAACAAATACTAAAAATCAAAAGAAATTTAATATTAAGGGGGCTCCCATACAACAAACGTGATTTTTTTTGCTAATTTTTGCTCGATATTGATAATGGTAGCAGGTAGACGCTTGAAATGTTCACAATATATTGAGTATATTATTTACTATAAAATAAATAATTAAATTAAAATTAAATTAATATTTAGGGGGGCTCCCATTTTTTGCGGTTTTTTATAGATAATGGTACGGAACCCTTCGTGCGCGAGTTCGACTCGCACTTGGCCGGTTATTATATCAAATGATGATTTAGTCTTGATTGACTAAAACTATCACTATGTAGTGTACTGTACTGGATAAATGTTGGCGAAATAGTGTCTATGGCATCCTGTGTGGGAAAAGGCATGATGCTGTTTTCTACGGTTTATCCCGAGAGGCACATAGGATCAAATTGCTAGAGAGGTTTTCCACGGAAAAGAAGCAGTAGCCCGCTGAAGAACATGTGCTGCATAACAGCTTTCATTACTGTTCTTTACCACACACCATCGTCTTCCGCAGGTGCTGAACATCATAATCCTGGTCCTCTACCGCACCGGCTTCAATGGCGAGTTCCTGGGTGTCGGAGGCACCTGGAACCTGAACGAGGAGAAGAATCCTGATGCCGAGATCGTGGCTTCAGGGGTGATTGTCGGCTACCTGGTCTATACCCTCGTACAGGTTGTGACCTATCTGTTTGGGACTACTGAGCATAAGCGGTAAGTGGATATCGAATACAAATACAAATACGAAATCTTTTATTTACCAAAAAGCGTTTTACATAAGGTCACTTATGGTCTCCACACTAGGTGAAACCTGAACAATCTGGTTTGTATTGGCATGTAACTGTGTGTATGTTTTTGGCGACTAATTTGGTGGAGATTTCTGGAGTCATTTAACCGATATAAAAATAAGATTTCGTTGAAATAAAAAGGTAAATGTTTTGGACTTGACATTGTTGGCCAAACTACGGCGCCTAAAGCTTCTTCAGTATATCTGGCTGGAGGTGTTGCATCAACCTTGACTATTTGACAATCTTGGAGAATGGATCTACACTGGGCGAGTGACTATCTATCTTTTGCCCAATATTAAGTCATCGCTTTAGTTCTACCCCCCTGCTATAGGGAGACGAATGAGGATATACATTATTATAAATACCAGGATTTGACTAGCAATAGACGAGATAAGTTGGCACAAAAAGGAGGTGTCATATACCCAGGCTGCTGATGATGATATACAAATGGTCTTTTATTCCAGGGCCCTCTCAGACGTGGTAATGAACTTCGTGGGTGTGTTCCTGTGGATCGCGGTCGGGGCAGTGGCCCTTCACTACTGGGGCGGGTACCAGGGAGAACACCAGTACCAGTTTGTCTTCGCTGAACGACAGGTAGTACTTGATTATCTTAGTATAGTGCTACTAGAGGTTAGCGGTCAGCTTTCCATACTTCACTTTGTTCTTCGACATGTGCATCAGTAGCCTTAGCGAGCCGAATTATGTCGCGAGTTAGTGAGGGACTGAGCTATGTTAACCGCATATTTCTGTCTCTCACTTTCCCACGACAAAACCCTTGTCGCGCTAGTCATGCTGAGAAGGCTACAGCTAATCGACGCCATTCTCGTCCATTCCCTAATGTTGCGCAGCCACGACTTAATCCTTCTGCCAGCCCGTCTTTTCCACTCTACCTTGAACGATGACCCGAAGAAGTCGGTACTGTTCGTGTCCAAGGACATGTCCCAAGTAACTTGTTTTGTTCTTGGAGGGCTTGATGATGAGGTGTAATTCATGCAATTCTTAACGTTGGGAAGAAGGCGGCCTTACACACACACATTTCTTTAAGACGAATCAATGAAATTCGAGATATTGATTTATGATACAACAAAAGATAAAATGGACCTATATGGTGGATGAATAGACCTGAGAACCGATTTGCCTTAATTGGTATTTGTTTTAAAGGAACAAGAACTTGTCAATGATAAGGTAATGAAGACGTAAATTTATGATTTTGACTATCAGGGACATACCGCCGCCGCTCCTCACCCAAAAACGCCAAATGGTTTTGCTCATTTCGATAACATTGTTGTTTGTTTTCCAGGTCGGCATCGCGGTTGGTGCCCTTTGCGTGATTCAAGGAGCTGTCTACCTTTTAGACACTGCGCTCGCCGTCATACATTTTACTAAGGAGATGTAAATTAGCAGTAATTATAATAAAATAATATAAGTAATAATCGGATAAGCTAATTTTATACAGGTTACTTTGATTGTTATGCATTTTCATACCGTACGTGGACTAGGCCCTTCTTTTCACCTGTGTGTTACTATTTCTGTTTGAAGTTAAACTGTAGTTATTTCAAAGCTCTCCTTGTTATGAGAATAATTCATTTGAGTTTTGTCCAATGTTCCCACCTTCTCTTAGCTGTATGTTTACTAAATATTATGAAGTTTATTTTACTGAACACATTGAAATCGAGAAGTTAAGGAAGACTATGTTTTCAGCGAAATTAATAAATATTTAAAGACGAATTTCATGTTTTCATACGAATATTTTTACGAATAAAATGACTGTTTAGTAAATGTTATCGTTATTATGTACAACTGTTTTTTTTAGTGTACCAGTTGGACTACTTGGTTGTACTACTACCCCAGAGGGCAAATAATAGTGATCGAAACCACATTCTACGCGTGAAACAAAATTACTGATGTTTTGCATACAGTAAGTAGAAAATATGTAATTAGTGAATCTGCTGGGTGATAATCTAATCAGGATATTAAGCCAGACTCACAATTAACCGGGGCCTAAGAATTAAATAACAAGACTGAAAGGTCAATGCGTAGGTCAAGTAAAAGAGGTTAAACGTCAAATGGGATCCGGTGTGAAGATGAAGACAGATGTACTGAATCATGCAGTAATTGTTGTAACGACATGACCATTGAACGACTGGCCAGCTGGCAGCTTGATATCAAAGCCGTTTAGTTTAATAAAAAGTAAAAGATTAAAAAGTTTCATAATTTTCTTAATTTGACCGAAGTGCTTTGTGGCCAGTTTCTGCAGGGGTTTGTTTGAGCTTGTGAAGAAAAGGTTGGAAGTTTAGTTTTGGAACGCAGATCGGGGGGAAAGCCGCCAAAATAGCTCCACTAACGGATTACGTGAGTAATTGATATGAAAATAAATAGTTGATATATTATTACAGACAGCGTTCACGAATATTGCTATATGAGGTGGAAAAGGCACAAAGTACCACACAGGTTGGCTATATCATCTATCTATGAACGGATTAGAAAGTACCTTAGCTACTGCTAATCAAATGTCAGCTTATAATTAAATAATACCGAATTGAATGGCAGTGATCAAATATGTATCTATTAATCGGTAAGTATAACTCTCCTAAGGACATAGGCCGAACAAACTTACAATGGAGAACAATAGACGTCGAAGCGAGAGGGTTAAATCAATACAGTTTATTGCTCAGGCAATTAAAGAAACTTACAGGCGAAAAGGCCAATTAGCAAGTCATCTAGAAAGCACATCTTCACCTAGAACGGGATAATCACCTGACAAGTTAATTAGAAACGGGGAAGAGCGAGTATGGGCAAGGCATACGGACATACGGTGTATAGCTTCGATCGACCCTTCAAGAAAATGACAGAAAATGTGCGCTTCTGACTATAATTTGCAGTAGCTTGCATCTATTAGTGTTGAGAGCTTGCTACTAGCCGAATGCACGCACTGCTGCTGAAATTACTGGTAATTTGTGTAGGTACATCAAATGTTGGTAATCGGCAATCGGGTCTACGGCTCTACATATGTGGCATCAGAGAAATGGATGTCGTTCATATATTTTTAATAGCGCGCTTATGATAAACACCTTATTTCTGTATTTTATTTTTCTCTGTCCATCCTGGGCTTGCTGGAAGAGATCTCTCTTTAGAGATAAGCATGCCTTTGTAAATTACTTCTCTGTATTTTCTGTTTTTTGTCTTTTATGTGCAATAATACGAAACACCTCTTGAATTTAGTTATGCATTCACGAAATTAAGGTAAGTACTGCATCGTTTCTTTGGCTTTCTTCTCCCGCATTGGTCTAGAGTAGAAAAGAGGCAAAAAGAGTCTATTTACCTTATTTTGAAATACCTACCGGTGCTAAAGCATATTTACTTTTGACTGTCTTTGAATGTGAGTCGAAATTGTACTGCTTACTTAGAAGCGGCCGTATACATACCGTAATACGCAGCCCAGAATAAAAAGAAAAGTTGCTAGCTCAACGCCTCAGCTCAACGACTGTACAAACTGTTAGCCCACATATCAAGAACCGGGCCTAATGGTCCACATTGCCAGCACCATGCGTAGGGGATTAGTATCGGTCCATCGCATCTCTACTGAGGACCATTGTGTTCAGGCACCAGGGTCCGGCGGTGGACCTAGGGTTGCCAATTAAGTGGGTGATTGAATACTGTCTTGTTGCTGGTTTCTTAAGAACATGTTCTGACATCAACGATAAAAAATATTTTTTAAATTTAAATCAAATCAATACAAATAATTGATTTGTGGAAAATAGGTTTTTTACATCAGTTGGTGTTAATCTAGGCTAAGATTGATGTTTCTTAATAGTACGCTATTTTTAGCCATTTGACTGTCCTGCATTAAGTGATTGGACGGGGTAGCGAGCCCAATAAGATCGACATTTCCTACAAGTATATTTACATTCCTTCAAACAGTAAACAACAAACAACCAATTCACTATATTAAATACAAACATAGAATAGAATACCATAAAACAGGCGTTTATTCAAGCGTCACAATACACAACACACAGCACGACATAGAAAATATAGAAAAATAGAAACACATGAACGACAAAAGTAAGGTTTTATTGTGATGTAAAAACTTCCTACATAAAAGAAAACAGCGTCACGTGTTTTCCCATACGTGGCGTGGTGGTAAAGGCAGAGTTGTTCAATACTCGACTGTGCGTATCAGGGTCTGCCCGTAATACCGACTGGTTTTGTATTCCTATCGCCAGTAAGTATAACCCTGTGACCTGACAATGGTGTCGACTGTCTGTTGTTAAACCAACACCCAACACTAAGCGGTAACATTCGGCGCGTTTTTGCGATACTTATTTATTTATTGAAGGAAGTAAATCAAGTAGGTCAGGTCGGGCATCAGGAAGTTCCGTTGAATTCGTTTAGTAAATTGTAAGAATATGAAAAAGTCAACAGAAAAACATTTTTACATGTTTTAAAATGATAGGTAGGTAGTACTACTAACATTAAACGTAAAAAGAGATCCTAATAGGTACTATTGTCAAAAGTGTCATCGTAAACCACAATAGTGAGTGAGTACATAAAACCTAAGTTTACAAGTAGTGCTACAAGAAAGAATGCCGTATCAACGCAAGCATAAATAAATTAAAACCTCATCTGTACACGCGCTGGGACAATAAGTTTGTCCCTAATTTATTCGAAGAAAGCCGCAACTAATGGAGGTATAGTTTAGCCTCGTTGAGGTGCAGGGCAGGCGTAACGGCACCAGCAGCATGCTAACTAGCCGCGCATGCGTTCAAGTCGTGAAGAACGGCTTAGCCTGTTGGGCACTAAAACGGGAAAGCCGGAGAAATGTCCTGGAAAAGTTCGCAGCACAGAATTATTAGGTCTTCGGTTCGCAACACTATTTTGGTTTTACGAGGTTAGTACGTTCATACATAGAGACTGTATTTGCTGATAATAGATCCTATCATTCGATACCAATTATGTAGATGAATAATACTCAGTCTTCCTAGACGAAGGTGATTCACCTGATTTCAATTGATTGGTTAATTAATTAATTCACCACTGTGTCTAAAAAGAGTAAGTACCTTGATTATAAATTTTGGTAACGATAACGGTTAGTTCCGCGCCAAGCTTCTTTGGCTATGAGCGAGCTATGATGACTTCTCTTTCTCGCAAAATGGGTAAGCTGGGAAGAGAGTAGACTACAAACACAAGAGCACAAACTAGCGGAAATGTACCAACATGTTGATTCTTTACCATCTGCATTGCATTATACTCGTACTACGGTCGAGAGACGCATAAAATAGACATATTGTCTTGTAAAGCGAGTAGACAACACGAACAACGTAATTAAGTATTTGATCCCATTTCGCAAGCCTAAACACGTTACTTAAACATGACACCGTTAATACGGATACAAAATAAAGATGCTAATGCGGGTGCAAAAAAAAACAAAACACTAACATAACAAAACATGTTGTCAAACACACTAAATAAAATACCTCGTTTCGGATAGTAAAGGGAATAATGTTACTCTGTTTAAATGGGTCAGTGAAACTAAGCCAACGACCTTTGATCACCTTTGAGCCACGCACCCCAACCCCCCGACAGAAAGTTGGCGCCAAAACTGGCGCCAACATGGCGACGTCATTTCAAGGAGCCTGGCTAGACTGAGTTCACAAGGGGGTGAATTATTTCTTTTGTTTTGTTTCTCTTGCCTCCACTTTTGTTCATGATCTAAAGATGTAATAGAGTAACTTTTAAAAATTCAATCCAATTATACAAACATTTGTCAGGTAAGTTATAAATACTTACCTATTATGTAGGTAATTTTATTTAACTACCTATTTCAATTAATGGGTTTTAGAGTTAAAATAGTTCAATGCTCCATGACCCGAGCTGTGAATGCAATAATACTTCAGGAATTCAGGATGTAAACAGGAAACTCGCAATACCGTGCATCGTAATAGGCTTTTGTTAGTCCGTGTATGAGCCTACATACATAGCCTAGCAGGCCTTATGCTTATCTATTTGCGTTGGTTTCGATTTCAGTTCGGTCTAATGAACAATAAATAAATATTTAAAGCGCGAATCTCTTTAGTCTTCGTAAGTTTCTCACTGAGAAAAAAAACGTAAAGGGAACTGCCGAAAAATCGAAAAATACCTCTATCATTAAATGACATTGGTAGCTTTTGACAGGAGGGTATCTGCCGGGCTAGTCGCAAATAAAGTTTTAGGACAGATCATTCGTACAAAATTCGTTTTATTGTTTAATTTACCCTGTTCGGTCCGCGTGCGTTGACCCGGGGACGAAAAGTTAAAAATTCAAAACAGGGCGCGCGTGGGTATGTTATAGCAACAAAACAATAGTGAGTGTTCAAAAGCGCGTTACAATCACGCATTGCTCGTCGTACCTTCGACACAAAAATTACATACGGTTTATTATTATAACTCTCGTATTACATCGCACGCTGCAAGTTTACTGTTGAAAATTCAGCACGCAAAAATGTTAAACGAGTTTTTTATTTAACATTTTATGTCTTGCGTTTAAGCGTCTCGTACGTCAACCAATCGTATTTTATAATATTTTACGGAGTATTTTTGGAAAAAATAATAATATTACCTACTCGCATAATAATATTTTAGGTGGGATTGAACATTGTTGGACAACAGAAATAAAAACAAAAATACACATAATAATAATAGTAAGAGCTCCGTGGTCTAGTGGGTCTCACCTTGCTTCTCAGGCAGGAGATGCAGGTTCGATCCCGGTGCTGACCATTTACCAGCAATGAGATGATTAATTTATCGGACGCTCTGTGTTTTGGATCACTACGTGGTAGTATGTAGTAGTCGTAAAACCCCTCCACCAACCCGCACTGAGCCAGCGTGGTGGAGTATGGCTCAAACTTCTCGTGTCCGGATAGAGGCCTGTGCCCCTCGGTGGGGACATGAATGGGCTACATTTACTTTTGACATAATAATATTGCTAGTAGGTCATGTCTGCAAACAAGACATTACAACTCCTCCTCCTCACTTCCACCGTTCCCGTTAACTATGCAAAACATCTGACACATTATACTTATCCTTGTACAAGAGCTAATTACTCATCTGAATGAAGCATCAGTCTGGGAAGCTACTAGCAATGGACCTACAGGAAACAGGAAACTTCTGAGAAAGGAATTACCTCAGCAATATAGTTGAGATCGTCGTGCTTAGTAATATAGGTAAATATAACTCGTTGTTGTGCTCTTAATAAATGTGACATTTCATCACACTGATTTATAATATGATAATATTTACAATATAACACACAAAGTTTGTCGTATATTAGGCTTGTTTGTTTGTTTGTTTGTTTGTTTGTTTGTTTGTTTGTTTGTTTGTCTACCTGCAGTCAGTATCAATAATTATAATTATTATTTAAAAAAAAATGCGTTCCATCTTCAAATGCACTGCAATGCAATACATTGCGCATGCGCTTGGGCGCGCGACGTGCGACAGAGGCATGCTGCGCGCGCGCTGCCTTCTAGACCGGAAAACGCTAGAAAGTGGCTTTTCAATTTTCGAATAGCTACATAATAAACGATCTGCCCGATTTACTTGATGCATTGAGCGGCGATTCCAAGAAAATACTCACTGCTTTGTGTTTCTTATTCGTTTTGTTGACTTTTGATTGCTGGTTCACCAGTAAATCTCTTTTTAACTGACTTCGAAAAAGGAGGGGGTTATCAATTCGGTTGTGTTTTTTTATCATTTTGTTTAATGTGTGTTACATCGAAACTGGTACTTCTATTTATGAACCGATTTCAAAATCAGGAATCGGTCCAGTAATTAGAACTGTGAAATTTAATTTGTTTTTACCTGGATGACATTATACATCCAGCCTTTTTTGTGTTTATAGTCATAACCACGAGATAAATTCTGGCTGTTAGGATCGTATATTCTATTATGTAATACGTATGGACTTCACTGTCAGGAGACAGATTTCGAAGGCTCGTTTTCTGGTTTATTAGACGACATTTGTGTACCGAGTGGGGAGGACATGGATAGGTCATGAAGTCGTTTTTTTTTTAAAGCTTTTATTTAACTTGCACTGTATGTATGTATGTTTGTTTGTTTGTTTGTTTGTTTGTGGGTATCATGGTTCGCGTCAAAAATGTCGGCTTGAATTTGACCCACTTCCCGTTATCCGATTGAGCTGAAATTTCGCATACGTGTATAAGTCGGATGACAATGCAATATATTTCTGACTTAAAGCTGATCTGATGATGGAGACGGAAGACGGTCATGGGAACTCTGTCATAAAACATCGCAAGCCCGTCGAATTTGGGCTCGTTCGATTCGTCTTGACGAATACTTTGGTCCTAGAATATTTTTTTATGACATGGAGCTGATCTGATGCTGGAGCCGGAAGGTGGCCAGGGGAACTCTATAATAAAACGACGCAACCCTATCATGTTTGGACTCGTTCGATTTGTCTTGACGAATACTTTGATCCTAAAATATTTTTTATGACATGGAGCTGATCTGATGCTGGAGCCGGAAGGTGGCCAGGGGAACTCTGTAATAAAACGACGCAACCCCATCATGTTTGGGCTCGTTCGATTCGTCTTTACAAACACTTTAGTCCTAGAATATTTTTTATGACATGGAGCTGATCGGATGCTGGAGCCGGAAGGTGGCCAGGGAAACTCTGTAATAAAACGACGCAACCCCATCATGTTTGGACTCGTTCGATTCGTCTTGACAAACACTTTAGTCCTAGAATATTTTTTATGACATGGAGCTGAGCTGATGCTGGAGCCGGAAGGTGGCCAGGGGAACTCTGTAATAAAACGACGCAACCCCATCATGTTTAGACTCGTTCGATTCGTCTTGACAAACACTTTAGTCCTAGAATATTTTTTATGACATGGAGCTGAGCTGATGCTGGAGCCGGAAGGTGGCCAGGGGAACTCTACAGGGTGTAACAGAAAGGTGTAGTCATATTTTAGGGCGTTGTTAGGGAGACCATTATGAGCAACTTTTACTATGAAACCGATTTGATCAGAGCAACTTTATTTTTCATTGCTCCATATTGTATATGCGTATGCTATGCATGTTTTGCTGGGATTTAACTTGCTCTGTATGTGTTTATGTATCAAGGTTCGCGTCAAAAATGTCGGCTTGAATTTGACCCACTTCCCGCTATCCAATTGTGCTAAAATTTTGCATACGTATGTAAATTGGATGACAATGCAATATTTTTCTGACTTGGAGCTGATCTAATGATGGAGACGGAAGGTGGCCATGGGAACTCTGTCATAAAACATCACAACACCATCATGCTTGGGCTCGTTCGATTCGTCTTAACAAATACTTTGGTCCTAAAATATTTTTTTATGACATAGTGCTGATCTGAAGCTGGAGCCGGAAGGTGGCCATGGGAACTCTGTTACCAAACGACGCAATTCTATCGTGTTTGGTCTCATTTGATTCGTCTTGACAAGCACTCGAATTCTAGATTAGATGTTTTGACCTGTAATGATAAAGACTAAAAAGTTAAAAATAAATTAAAAGTAAAAAAACATTTTTAAACAAAGCTTTTATTTAATGCCCTAAAAAGAAGAAAATAAAATTTCAATTCAATCAAATGCGTCATTTTATTACATTACACAATTTATACGATATAAAAGCTTGTTGCGGGATTTATCTTCAAGTCTGTGCAAATAGGTGCCTACCCACCTAATTAAGTCTACACAAGTAAATCTCGCAACAAGCTTTTATATCGTATAAATTGTGTAATGTAATAAAATGACGCATTTGATTGAATTGAAATTTTATTTTCTTCTTTTTAGGGCATTAAATAAAAGCTTTGTTTAAAAATGTTTTTTTACTTTTAATTTATTTAGTTTTTAACTTGGTGAATTATTATTAAAGATAGCTCGCCTTTGTATATGTGCTTTCATTGAACGTTGAATGAAATGAAATGCAAACAAAGTACAAGCCTCTAACAAAGTATGAGCAATATGCTTGCTAGTTGTAGCGATAAATAGCTTAACTGTACTTAAAGCATGAAATGTAAGTTAATATGAAGGACTGAATAACCATCAAAAGGGTTGGACTTCCAACCTTTATTTTTACGCTACCTACCTATATGTTTCGTAGGTACCGAAATATTTTACTAACGTTTATCAAATAACGTCATCCAACCGATATAAGATATAGGTTGATTATCACAATTAAATTAAGATTAAGATATTACGCCCCGTCGGATTTCGCTACGGTTGGATTTCTGCACACATTCAAATAGCGGTTAGTTAAATCGGTATCCAACAGGTAAAGCCAACCGATTCAGCCCTTGGTTAACATCATGCCAGTACAAGAAGTGAATAAAAACCTACTTGAACTTGAAAATAACCTTCTGCTTTTGGTTACAAACCTTCGTAGGACTGCGGTTAGGAGCTCTATTCATTTACGACCTTTACGCACTACCGATTTTACGTCACGAAGAAAAAAGATTGCATTCGATAGCAAAACAATGACTAGAGTTGTTTACTAGCAATTGACAAGTTTTATATTGAAATGTACCAGATTTATTATGAATCCATCCACGAGCCTACTAGACCCCTTTGTTAGATTTTCTATTCGCTTTTCCAACTAGAAGTTACCAGCACGAGCGAATGGGTAGTTTTACTATAAATGTACCCGAAAGATAATTTTGTTCATTGAGAAACATATATTTTTTTGGTATTGACAATATTTTGGGGAAGCTAAAATGTTTATCAAAGTCAGCGTTCCCTAAAGATATTATTAAATCAGTACAGCATAATAATTATAAAATCAAAGCATCGTCATTTTCCATAAGATGCACGGGGCTCAGATAAAATCGACTAACAGTATAATTATTTATTTGTGAATGATATTAGAATCCGTGTTAATTATTGTTTTTTAAATGGGTGTACTTGTTGTACTGTAACTTTCCTGTTTGAGTACAATTTAATTGCAGGGCAGCTCAGCTTAACTTGGCGGAAATCACATATATAGAGCAATATTAAGTTGATGACTAGACAGCTACTTACAATGACACGTTCAAATATTTTCTGAATAGGTATGTTACGTTTCGGTCTACTTACTTCTTATACGTTTTCAAAACCTTTACTTATTTAATTTATTAAGGTATAGATAATGAATTAATTTAATAATTAGGGTTATTTGAAACCACTAAACTAAAGCAACTAAAGGCACTAACTGACAACCTCAATTCCGACATCTCTTGCGCGGTGGCCACAGATTCCATTTTCAAATACACAGTTTTAATTAGTTTGCTTAGTGCGTGTCGCCTCCCAAATCGCAGGCAATAACCACTCTTTAAAAAAATCGTAAAAAAAAAACAAAAAAATCCTATATATCCGACACTGAAGTCTCCGTACCGAAATCTTATTAGTAGTAGTAACAGCATAAGTGCATTACCGAAGCCTATATTCGACATCGACTAACTGAAATTTCATAATCGATAATAGAAGTCAATATAAAACGAAATAAATCAAAACCAAAATAAAAAGGGCGCGAATTTTAATGAATGAAAGCTTTTTACCGGCGTTCTCTGTCTGTGTACGCATTACTATTATGCCTGCCACAGATGCCACCATTTCTCAAAGAGCTTCCCTGTCCCCCGCGCATTTTGGTCAGCTAGTGGTATGAGGGGGTGCATCAGCCGTCGACAAGGGGTCTCTGCATTATTTTTAATGAAGCATAGAGGTTCGTCAAATGCCGACTCCAGCTTAGTCGTGCCGCGCCAGACAGCCAACGCGCCCGCTTCCGCTGCGTATAAAGTGAACGCATCGCATTCGAAACAAATAAAAATAAGTGTTTTAAAAAAAGAACAAACTTTTTTTCCGTGTGACGATTGGAATCTGGAAAGTGTCAGTGTTGTAGAGTCTCCGAAAGGAGTTTGCATTAATTTCCCGATTGGGTAAGGAAAATAAATATCCTTTGATTTAGTTGTTATTGTAATTGTTGATACAGCCTTTAATTAATGTTTTGTGGTTTTGGTAACTAACCAGATACTTACTGCATTTTCATTAATTTAATTATTAAAAAAGCCTTCTTCGGGTTCCGTACCCGAAGGGTGCCAAACGGGACCCTATTACTGAGACTTTGCTGTCTGTCCGTCCGTCCGTCCGTCTGTCTGTCACCAGGCTGTATCTCATAAACCGTGGTAGCTAGACAGTTGAAATTTTCACAGATGATGTATTTCTGTTGCCGCCATAACAACAAATACTAAAAACAAAAGAAATTTAATATTAAGGGGGGCTCCCATACAACGAACGTGATTTTTTTTGCTCATTTTTGCTCGATATTCATAATGGTAATGGTAGGAGTTGATTATTTACTTAAAAAATAAGTAATTCAATTAAAATTAAATTAATATTTAGGGGGGACTCCCATACAACATGTATTTTTTTTGCGGTTTTTTATAGATAATGGTACGGAACCCTTCGTGCGCGAGTCCGACTCGCACTTGGCCGGTTATTAATACATTGCGTGTAGTGCGTGTTCGCTTCATAAATCATAAAGCACACACAGCCAATACAAAACTACGGTATACTCGTATCTATTAGTAGAGCCATGTAAAGTTAACACGTAGACTACGTGACGTAGTTGGTAGAATAAATGTAGTTTAGACTAGTTTAATGAGTTAGTAAAAAGAGTCATTTTACTAATCAAGTGACAGATGGTTGACATTAAAAGATATGAGTCAATGAGAAATTACATTTCAACGTCAACAATGAAAGCTCACCCTTCCCTAGAACTAAATTACAGGTACTTAAAATGCGTGACATTAGTGATAGTGAAACAATAGCAATTCCCACGCAACAGCAAATCATGCATCATCATCGAAGTTAATTGCAAAGAAAGCGTGCACGCATAATTTTGGGAAAAAAGAAATAGAAGATGCACAACCTATGCTATGTGCCGATTTTACATTCAGACACTCTAAAATAACGGGTTACAAACGTACAAAGAAGAGTTAGTTGAAAGTGCAGATTAAATGACTGCGTCTTACCTACTAAAGTATGATTGAGTAAAGTATACTTTGGCAAAATATGCTAGACATTAAATAATAGCAACATATGTGACATATTCGGGCACCACTGCGTATTTTGATTGACGGCAAATGACACTAAAGAAAACACGCGTAGTCTGCAAATGCTGCATTATTTAATGTCTAGTATTTCTTTCCAAAGTATACGAAATCAAAATACTAATAAAGATAACAGAAGGAAACTGTATTACATTTTTGAGTAACATGGCCAGGTCTCAATTTTGAAGAATTCCATCAACAACAGGAGTTAATGATGATGTCCAAATTCATTTGCAAGCGTGGACACGCATATTTTATACACAGCTTTACTATGAATTGTAGTATATAGCTTGTTGACATACACACCATTGTTCCCCTTAACAGACTCACATAAAGTATCCGCGTGCGGTGGCACACGACACTTCACAGCCGATTTGCATGTGAGATTACGAGGAAAATGTGGCCGGTATTAAAATTATAAATTACACTCAGTCCAGAAGTAAGTCAGCGAAACAACTAAAAGTGCTGGTGAAATACATCTAGTTTAAGATCACATGCTAGAAGAAACAAAAAACAATCAACCAAATCAGAAGAATAAAATCCAAATGAGATCCAACATGTTAGAGAATTTAAAACAGATCTCCGTTGACTTTTCTCTCTGAAAAAAAAAGGAAAATTTTCCGCCACTGGCCGGTGCGATTGGAAAGTGGACAAAGCGGTGTGCGATCGTTCCGAACCAATGATTGGCATTTCGCTCAGTGAGTGTATAAAGCTGATTTATGAATGCCAAAACGCCGAGCCTTTTTTACTGGCGTAATAAAATTGGTTACACCTCATATGGATAACTAATTTAAAGAAGTGTATAAATAATTGAGATATTTCAAATTGTAAACAAGCAATTAACCAACTAGAAAGTGTTTTCTTTGAGATAACTGTAACTACTACCATCTATAGGATCCGCATTCTTCAGGCTCCTGGTCAAAACTCTACATTATGAGGAATGGAAACCTTTGTTCAATTTTCCCAAAGAAATTCTAGTGACTAGATGTACCATTAGATAAGGAAACCAAGCTGCATCAAACTTTGTCAAAACAATTGAAATCTTTGGCGCAGTGCAAGTCAACCGTCATACCCTGTCATTACGACAGAAACCATCACTGATCAATGGATGAAGTAGCTGAATAAGACGGCGAAAGAAAAGCAAAAAGCGATGATCATCAATTATGACAACGACTACAAAACAACCAATTAATTAACAGGTACAAAGATAAAAGTATCATCGTCAGCAGTAATCCGTAACATCGGAAGCTGTGTTCGACCGAGCATGCTACAACCGGTCTATCAAGCAGTAGATTCCGACCGAGATATTATAAATCACTACAATTATGCTCAAGATCTCAAATAGCCACTTGATGCTAACATAACACAGGTGGGGTATTAGGAATGTAGGGTTGCTTCTATTTGGAATCGAATTAATGGGACATCACAGATCTGTTTATAGAAAATGCGTATATTTGTATGCGTAGAAGTGAAAGAGTTAAGTAATCTGAAGTTTCTATGTCAATAACAATATAAATAAATATATGCAACAACAATAGACATATCAATATTGAGTGTAGTGTAACAGAAAGGTGTAGTCTTTGTAAAGGGATTTTAGGAATATAATTCTGAACAACTGTCACCATAAAACATGAGAATATCAGTTTTATGACCTTGGGGCGGGAAATTGAGGATCAATATAGTAATTTATTTGTAAAGGGCAGGCATAATAAAATTAGGTATGTTGTTAGAGTTAATACACCAGAATTATACGAGGGATATTTCCAACCTACGATTCTTGTACAATCCTAAACATCCCCCCAGAGCTTGATGATGAAGATAATCGTTACGAAAATGTTAGCGTCTTTGTTGAAGTGACGACTTTTGGTTAGGATTTGAAATATCAACTGATTGATACCCATCAGTAGCCAAAAGCGTCAATGTCTTGAACAATATTACGGGAAAGATCTGGATTCAATAGGCACCTAACCGGATAAGTTAGCACCAAATAGGAAGATTATACTAAGCATTTGGCGGAAAACAGATGCCAATAATGTGCATCTGCTACCATATCACGCCTTTTCAATAAAGAAAAGGCGTGATATTTGTTTAGTTATTTTTGTTCCAACAGCCATTTTTGCACCCCCAGGTGTCTGAGTACGGCGTAGGAGCTCGCGTGATCTGGGCCATGTCCGCCGGCGACCGCGAGGAGGCGCAAGCCAAGAAGGGGGAGGAGGGGGCGGGGGAGCATGACAGCCGGGCTGCGGCTGCCATGAAGCAGCACTGGTGTGTGGGGCTGAGGATCTTGGAGTTGGTAAGAGAACCTTTATACTCAATTAAGATGGTCCCTACGAGAGAAAAGCCTATGGGTATTTCACTGGGAACAGATGGGAGCTGTGAAGAATATAGGGGCCGAAGGGTCAAGTAAGGGGTGAAGGGGAAGGGGTGCAGCTGCCTTGAAGCAGCACTAATGTGTGGAACTGAGGATCTTGGAGAAGTAAGAGGCCCAATTAAACCACTAAGGTCTCTTAATGACAGATTTACGTGTTTTATAGGGACCAGCAGCAAGTAATAACACTGATCCATACGCCTAGGGATCCTAGGAGATTTGACACAAAAAATTGTAGTTTGTGGCCTATTTTAATTTTATTATTGAGTCGTGTGGCAAGTGAAAAGAATTTTAATAGTCCATTTTGTTTGACAAAGATAAAGAAAATTATTGTTTGATGAAACATAGATTTTATCAGGTTGTTTACAAATTGATATCAGACGTCCTATTAAGCGTTATCCTTAGACATCCAGTTTAAAAGCTAGCCATAAAATTGATGCCAAGTTCTCATGGCCGCGTTTTGTTCTAGAAGGACATCATAAAATCAATATCGTAAGTGTAATCGAGCTAAATGTCAGTCAGTAATGCAGTCTTCAAGTTATAATAACTACATTAAATTGCTTCAATGGGAAACAACACATGCCCTAGGCATCCATAAATCTAATAAAGCTACGAATAAATACGTCCCACTGCAATTTGATCTATTGCCTTAAGACAAAGGCAAAGGATAAATACATGAATCTGTAAAAGATAATAAGGATACTGAAATAGGTGTTACAGAAGAACCTAACATTTAACACAGGATTTTCCCATATGAGGTGGCTGAGGCAAAATTGCCCCTTGGAATTACGTTTGTCTTAGAAAACCTCCGACATCCTCCTGAGCAAATTTTCTATTAAAAGCAAGACTGATTATTTGTAATGTCAACGACACCAAAAATAGACATCACGATTCACGCCGAGTTTTTACCTCCCGAGAAAATTTCCACTTAGCGAAAACGAATTAAAAACCACATTAAATTATTAGCTTAGCAGAAAGAAAGTCTTCACCAGCCGACGACCACAAGACGCGTTGAGATGCGTGAAAGTAAAAACCAATAAGTGATCATGATGGAAACATCAATGGAAAAGTTTTGTGGCGTTTACGAATATTCAAAGAGTGAAAACAATTGCTCATCTTGACTGCCAATGCGTTGACACTTTCACCATCATTTGAAACTCTAGGATGCAATGATCGAAGGATGCAATGCATCCAGAATCTTTTATGGTAGAGACTTTCTAGAGATCTACGAAGTACCTGTAGCCACTAGAAGCTAACAATAAATCAATTCTATTCAGAGCTAACTCTGGAGACCTCTTCGCGGGAATTAGTAAATGTATAAACATTGAAATGCACTTAGATTGCTTTTTTTTACCCATCACTCTAGGCTTCCTAGATTTAACGAAATGAAAAAGCAATGATACAATCAAAATATTTTCAACTCAAAACGGAAGATTTTTCACATCGGCTAGGGTTCGAAATGTATGTGAGTATGTAATATTTGTCGTTTTCAGGTGCTCGCGATCCTCGCTATTGGATTGGTAGTCGGCGCTCTCTCCGCCCATCAGGTGGTGCAGTCTGACCACCGACATATTGCTCTCATCTACTCGGCATATTCAAGTAAGCTTCTTGCAAAATTTTCGCAAATTATCACTATCCTAAGTGTAATATAGTAATCTTCCACAATGAAGATGCATGGGCAGTGGCGATATGTTTTGTAATGAAATTAAAAATCAAAACGGTTGGCATTATATTACGAGATGCTTGGATTGATGATGAACTCGTTGGTCCTAAAGAAACATAAGTACCTTACTACTAGTATTTCGCCAGCCCATCAAACACGTTTAAAAGACAATCAGCAAAAACGACGACCTCGAATTCTAAGGCATTTGTTGTAATCATTCAATTTGCACTCAATTAGACTTGTATCGTATCAGCACTTTACGAAGTTCCATCGAAAATGGTCCAATCCAGATTAATTCCAGTTTGCTAAAGGAAGCTTTCGAATTGTCTTTATATGGGTTATCTTAATGGCGGGATTATATAGAAAGGTAAATTATAAGCCTTGCCAAACGAAAACCGAGAAACTATTTCCATTTTGTAACATGGAGTAACTCTAGTATGGGACACTAATCTACTAATGTATATGTGCCTTCATTAAATAAATAAATTGAATTGAAATTGAATTTTGGTAATAAGGAAAATGCAAGCGATTTTAAGGTCTCAAACTTTAAGCTTCTTTGTTAGTGCTATCATGCTTTATAGCACTAACAAAGTAAATGAGTTAAGGAGGCAATCATAGTAAGATGTTGCTCTTATAGGATGACCAATGCCAGTCTAGTCGCTACCAACAGGAAGTGTTCAAGTTCATTCAACAGTTGAAACAGCATGCTTCATCACAGAATTAAATGGTTTTTGCTAATCAGCACTTCATTAGCAAGTTCGTTAGCTTACCTCCACGAAATCTGTGTTTTAAACACCTGATTGTTATATCATGCTGTGTCATGTGATCTATTTGCTTTGCTATTAACCTCATATAATTATAGATTTAGATTGCAACGGAAAAGGAGTGGTTCCATTTCAATTTCACCCACCACCGACATCGAATTGAATTTCATATATCATTACTATTTTTATAAGCTAATGGATATCAATAGCCAGTAAATGATAAGCATGTTTATTCAGAAGTCGTATCTATATTTATGCTGACGGAAAAACGGTGGTGTAAGGAAATAAAAGTATCGGTTTCATGCCAATGATTGGAAAAATTATTTTCACCACAAATCATTGCCCTTACGATTTGTGAAAGTGAGAACGTTTAAAAGACTGGTTATGAGGTAATTAATCAGTTTGATGGGTTTTAGACTATTGCGCGAATGGTGAATCGGTTATGATGTTTTGAGTTTCATCAGGAGATCGAATAACAATAGGTTCATACTACCACATGGTCTGTGGGTTCCTATGAAGCACTCTAGCAAGCCTAGAGTTTGTCGTCTTTGCGACTAGAGCTGATTTCGGTTTAATTCTCGGATACCTACATATACTAGTAAGTCACGCCTTTTCCCATCCTGATTATGATTGTGCTCTTCTCCATCACCGGTGATCACTACGAGTATTCACCATGACATTTCTCGCTGCAGGCTTCATCATCATCACCGGCGTGCTGGTGATCGCTCGTCTGCTTGGCGAGACGGTCGGCTGGAGGACCTCGCTAGGGTTCTCCGTCATCGGGGTCGTCATGTTCACCGCCGCCGCCGCTGTCATCTTCTACGGTAAGTTGTACGTCCTCACATATGCGGCTCGAAGGACCATGTGCCACAGATTAGCAAATCGCAAACAAACGCTTAATGTATCCGGCTCCGAAGGACAATGTCACGTGCCATAGATGGGCAAACTAATTTTATTTTGGTTTTCATTAGACAAACGCATTATTATTTGGCTTTTTGTTTGAAACACCATTTTCTTTTCTTGCACTACCCACACTTGGAATCACAGAGATCATTGGTAAGAATCTTTCACTACACCATCGCTACGTTATCAGATATTAACGCGTCTTTCCAACGTCATCCGACACAACTCACAACACAGCTCTAGATTTCTTAACCAGGAATGTACGCCAGTTTCCAAATGTGCATAAAATTTACTTCAGCTTCACAAGTAATGAGCATCACAATAATTGCTATGTTAACAGACATACTTCACGCATCACAGGTTTTGGATACACTCGCAGTACTGTAATGCTTTGTTCCATACAATCGGACGCATTAACATGCTGACTAGCACGTCGGAGTCAGTTAGACAGAGCCTTCGAGGACATAATTAATTGTCACGTCGGACGCTCCATTCTGTTTGACATCAAACGACAGGTCCTTGTATAAAAGGCTTGGAAGATAGAGTCATTTTGAGTCTTTGACTATCCATTTAAAATGCGTTCAAGTGCGGGCCCTGCACGAAGCTCGAGCAAACTGAAGTTCCGTAAATAATATATCACGTTTATGGAATATCATTGTTTAGCGAGTTTAGTGTCACTTCGCATTCCATATTTTGGGCAGTGTCTTTGGAATATCAAAGGCCGAGATTAATACTACTCATAGATAGTTCATTCTATCGTACCTTACATGACATTAGGTCCTACTCTAGGAAGTATACGCGTAACTAAACCAGGATTACTGGTAAATGGTAAACATCGATGTCAAAACGGTCAAAAAGTATAGTTTAAAAGAGACGTCGAGAAGAGCAAACGTGGTAGGCTGTTTCATCTGAAGTTGAAATAAATTAAAATTGACCTTAGGCGATCCCAAGTGGTTCTATTGTGTCAACACTTCCTCTCCACATTAGGTCTTGTGCAAATTCTTTAAATTATGACAATGCCCACCATAAACAGTCGCGGGCAGATACCATGTTATTGATATGATAACTCACTCTGGTTGACGTAGATTGCCGTAATGATGTAACAAAAACAGTATGTTTACACACATGGAAACAGTAGATAATTCTACATCTTGATGAAATCCGCACTTCACTAAACAAGCCCTCAAGGAATGATGCGGTGTCCGTCTCGGTTAATTAGTTAAGACTACTGACTATTATTTTCTACTTTGTAGATACCTAGAAATGGAATGTGGTAAATACGTTTTACATTCCCCAGACTGGCACCGGTCCTACTATGCCAACGTGCGTCCGAACAAACAGTTCTACGATCTCCTCATCAGCTCTGGAGTGTTTGCCATCATCGACGCTGTGGTGTTCCTGGTCCACGCATTCTTTACTTTCAGAAAAGAGGCCGATTACTAATTGATTAATAAATCTCTTTTCTTAATAAAATCTTTCTTTTGCGAAATTGGTGCCTAAAGTAAAAAAAAAAATTGAAAGAGAATCTTTGTTTTTTGGAAGATGTTCGTTATTAATTACAAGTGTTGTTGTATCTCAGTATTACATCTTATTCTAGGCTTTCTTGTAAAATAATGCGATAATTATTGTGTATGTGTATAATATAAGTTATACTCGATGTATGTGCGTATTTCTTGGAATCTGTTTTATTTTATAGTTAGTGTAATGTTTTACATAATTTTAGATTAATATAATGATTATGTTAATACATGGTTGTCCTATGTTGCAGCTTTTTAAACCAAACTTTCTTTGGATTAGGCCGTTTATGTGCAAATCAGAAGAAATAAGTTATTAATTTATCTCATGATAAAAATAAACGGATGTCGATGGTGTCTACTACATTGTAATTAACTAAATTTAATTAATTTTATTTAACCTTATAAGATTTACAGTTTTACTTGAACATTCCGCTGAATACCAAATTGATGATAGCATAGAATTTGATAGACATAAGTTTTATTATTCTGTTTCTTTGAAAAATCTAGAAAATCTTGAATCTAGTTCAAATTGAGTCTTTCTAAAAGTAAGTACCTACATACCTACAAAGTAACAATTAAAATTGGCAAAATATTGAACGAAATAACTACCACCGTTACATATTAATTAAGTATGTACCTATGAATATCTTCTTAATAATAATTTTCCCTTAGTTGTTACATTTTGAATAAGTTAATGATAAAAGTGTATTGAGATTTATTCTCAAAACATAAATAGCAATCAGTATCCGTCCAGTGGTAGATTTAGTTTATTTTGAAATTTCATTTCAGAGGTATCTTAATGTAAACTGCTATTTTTATGTCATTATAACAACAATTTCACACATAAAAATAATTTGTTCATTATGTAGATATTTTATAGCAGATAGGTACCTATTAATTCCTTCATCTTTTTTTATAAGTAACTAAATAATTACTAATGTTAAAATAATCAAGCACAGAAACATTGCAGATAAAATAAATAAATTATAGTAAACAGGCGCTATTGTTACCTAAAATAATGTTGATTCAAATACAATAAATTACTTAATTATTAATTTATCAAATGACACTCTTCTTATTAGATAAAGGTACCCGCGTCAATCATTTTGGTATTAACATATTTATGAATGGCTGAATGCAAATTGTATAATTAATGTTTATTCCCTAAAATTATAGAGGTTATTAATAAAACTCATTTATTTCATTTTTGTTTCTGTTTAGATATAGAAAGTTAATCCATGTAATACAGGCCCGGTTTTACAGAAAACACAGATGATCAAACTTGTGACGAACAGTCAAATGCAACCAAAAGCATACTTGGCAAAGAAATATTCTTTCTTACCAATACCACCAGCCTCACCTACAGCAATCTAAGGCCTAGATTTAATATAAAAATCTGCAACATATTTAGGCTGGATGACTGCAACTCTAGCTTCTAGCCTGGTTAATGCCGGCCTTCCACTAAGAAAGGGTAATGAGCGGAAACGGAGCCAGCGAGCTGAGCGGACCGGACTGCATACAAAATAACTATTTTCAGTGGAAGCACTCATATGCAGTTCGCCATTGCGAGCTAAAAGGAGTCCGTTCCGCTCGCAGTGGAAGGCGGGCATAAAAATAACAACATAACCTCAAACAAATTACACATCAATTCAACTTCCTTTATCCTGTTTCAATAGATAAGAGAATACTAACTAATCATGCAGAAACAAAGCTACATACCTTTTCCGCTTTGGCTAGATAGATCCAGAGCTTTCTCCAAGTGGAAAACTTCTTCTGGTCACTAAAATTATACTGCATTTCTTTAGAGGCATATCTGGTGCTTAGTGGAGACCGGTAGTTGCAATATTCTGTTCCTTGCAGTTCTACTGGTGCGTCAATAGAAAACATGATGGAATAATGAAGTAAATTACTTGAGAAACACAACAAAATAAACTTTCTGAAATTCGTGAGTACGCGTGACAGCTACACACACACACCACAACAGCACAGCAGCCGATTTGACAAACAGCTGCTGTGTACAAAGTTGGCTATGAACGAAGGTCGCGAGCGTGAGCAAAATGCGGGTAAGTAATTTAAACAGTTGATAAGAAAGGTTATCAATGTGGATCTTATTATTGTAAATCGGTAGGAGGTCGTGTGCTTGCGTGATAAACTGATAATGTGCTGAAGTATGTACGGCCTGAAATTATAATACCCAAAAGCATGCATTTACAGAGATAGGTTGACCTTTAAAAATAAATGACATTGTCTTCGTTCAGAAACGTCCTCATATTGAGATGTGATGTGAGATTTTAAACGAAAGAGGTTGAAAGGAGAGTGAAAGGGTCCTGCCTGGCCTCTGGGGTTATCACTTGGAGGAACGCGGCCTATCATCATGAATGACCGCTTCGCATAAAGCAAGACCTTAGCCGCTTTTTTCATACAAATTCATTTTAGTAGGTATTGAAAAAGCAGTCCGTGTTACACCTCTCCCTAAGAATCCCGTACGATTTGCTGTAGCAAGTGGATAAGTAGATGATGTGGTTTCGAGCTTTTTTAGGGTTCCGTACCCGAAGGGTGCCAAACGGGACCCTATTACTGAGACTTCGCTGTCCGTCTGTCCGTCCGTCCGTCCGTCCGTCCGTCCGTCCGTCCGTCCGTCCGTCCGTCTGTCACCGGGTCCGCCTGCACGAACCGTAATAGCTAGAAAGCTGAAATTTTCACAGAATGTGTATATCTGTTGCCGCACCAACCACAAATACTGAAAAACGAGAGATATTACAAATTGAAAGTGGTCTCGGTACAAGATACGTCTTCACAACACGCTTGAAAAGTTTATACCAAGGCCATTTTGTTTTGGTAGGTAAGCCTTCTTTTAATGAAACTAAATTTAAATGATATGGCAATGTCGTCCCCGGACTTCTACAAAGACTTTAAATATTAATTGATGAATTACGACGTCTCTATTTAGCCTGTAGAACTTTTAGAAAATAATTATAAAATTAATAGTTTTTAATTACTTTTGTTTTCATACAAATCTCAGAGCTCAGAAATTATTTTTTTCCTTTTGGCCACTTCAAGTTTGGCTGCCAGTGATGTTTTAATTAAATACTCTTTGGTGCGTTGAAATGATGTTTTGCAGTCTGCATGACATTGACATAATGAGTGAGTGAACCTCATTGTACGGAAATTGTAGATGGGTGTCTCACGTTTTCCAGTAGGAGTAGGTTGTAGACAGTGCTGCTTACGGCGGCGTTTAGTAGGTACTAAAGGCCCTAAAAGCGCGGCAAGCTTTGAATCAATTCTAATGTTATTTTTCAACTAGCTACAAAGTTATTCTGACATAAGATGATAATTTGAACAAAACTTTTTGGGTATTTCATGAAAAATACAGTTACAGATCACACATATACAGGGTGGAACAAACGAATGGGCCCTGGAGGGAAAGTACCTTAAAATCTCAAGATATCCGTCCGTCCGTCTGTCTGTCACCAGGCCGTATCTCATGAACCGTGGTAGCTAGACAGTTGATATTTTCACAGATGACGTATTTCTGTTCCCGCTATAACAACAAATACTAAAAACAAAATAAATTTAATATAAAGGGGGCTCCCATACAATTAACGTGTTTTTTTGCGGTTTTTTTAACCGACTTCCCAAAGGAGGAGGTTTACAATTCGTCCGGATGTTTGTTTTTTTTTTTATTTTATTTTTTATGTATGTGCCTCGATAGCGCCTAAACGGATGGACCGATTTGGAAAATTAGACCGATTAGGCCTATAGTGATTTTTGTGTTTTTCATAATAACTCGTGCAAATGCACATGGTAAGCATAATATTGTGATGCGGAACTGCTGATGAAGACCACATATGGCCACCAGATCTGCTCAATACTAGGTACAAATACAATGCGTGGCTGACGGGCAGGCAACGCATAGCCTAAACCGATGGACCTAGAGCCATGAAACTTTGTACAGGGGTTCCTTAGTAGCGTGGGGTAGCACTGATATGGGATTTGACAAAATTAATTCCCCTGGGGGGGGGGGATAAGGGGTTACAGTTTGTATTAAACTCAATCTAATCAAATAGGGTTTGTGGAAGTCGGTTTTTTCTAAAGTTTACTTTTTGTTTCAATTATATAGATAATGGTACGGAACCCTTCGTGCGCGAGTCTGACTCGCACTTGGCCGGTTTTATTTTGCTACCACACGCACGCCACACCAACACCTTGTACAGTATACATATTTCTTCACCGATAACGCAATGATAGAGGCTGTATGACGTAATTTGTATGTTTTCCGCTCATTGCCTATACAACTTCGACAGGTCATCAAGCTATCACTTGGTTTAGTCATTAGTCCTAGCGGTTCACAAAATTTAGCTGCAAATGGTGTTTAATTAAAGCTATGAAAATTGGCACGATTGATCTTTAGGCCAAATAAATTAATTTGACCCGTAGCACGAAAAAAAAAGGAGGCGAGTAGTATGACGACATCTGTTTTTTGTATGGAATTTAAAAAAAAGTTTTCTGAAACCTATCGTGTATGGTGTCAAATGAAAGGGATTTTGGAGCCGGTTCTAAAAATATATCACATCATTACATTTCAGTCACTTGTTTCAAATTAAAGTCAAAATCATTTTCAATCATTTTGACTTTAATTTGTATATTATAGTTGCGCATTCTACATCTGTATATTATAGTTGATAAGCGTGTTTTTGATGACTTCTGTCACACACAGGACCAAGCTATGTTTTACAAACTATACTTTTGCTTTGGCTTACCTCGTGTACTGTTGGTTTATTATTGCAAGGAAACGCCAAATGAATATAAAATGCACTTTATTTACAACAGTACAATAATAAAACTGTAAAATAATTTCAACACTTTCAACATAATAATACAAAAATCTGCTTACTTATACAACAATATGGTCATAACAACACTGTCTATGGTATAACTACATACAATACATACAATTCATTATTTGGCAGTTTAGTACAGGTACAGACAGTCGAGCAAAACTTTGCTGTCTGTACCACTTTCTGACCTTATGCCTACGCGTTAGGGTCGAAAAGTGGATTGGCGGGATTTCGATCGATTTATAGACCTAGATAAGATACATAATCAAGTAGGTACTTAGTACTATTTAATTGTGATGTTCCTATGTACGTGTCTAATAAGGCACAAAGTTAAACCTAGTCAATCAGAGTTTAATACATGTACGTTGTAATATTACACACTGGTTTTAAAAACAACTTATTACTGTACTTTGAGTTTTACATTTTAAAGAAGCATTGTGTCGTGTCGTGTCACGCGAAAGAGAGGGACAGAGCTATATTACTGCATACCTCCGTCCCCCATTTTCATAAGATGTAACCATTCCTTTTCGGATATTGAAAATACCCATACGTTGTAATTTTTACAGCAGATGTCGTGGTTATTTGATTTTAATGCTTGAGGTGATTAAGAGGAAGGAGGAGGTGCTTAGCTTGAGGGCACTGCCACAGAAAAATACGAGTGACTATCCAAGGTGTAAAGGAATTAACGCAAAATGAGAAACTACTTTGTTAGGGACATCATTCTGAGCAACTTTCATTATGAAACCAATTCGATCAGGGCAACTTTATTTTTCACTTCTCCATACAAAAAAGCTGACTCACTCAGGCCAAAATGTATTGGGAAGTGAAAAATAAAGTTGCTCTGATCAAATCTGTTTCACAATGAAAGTTGCTCAGAATGATGTCACTAACAAAGTAGTTTCTCGTTTTGCGTTAATTCGATTACACATTGTATTTCGGCCTTACAATGATGCTTTGAAAATATCTTAGTTGCCATGTACGTACAGCCTTCCAAAGATATTTTGGCGCGTGAGTAACGTTTACGGGGAGGCGCCACTTCTACGCAACTTAATGCAACGAACCTGTCAAATAGCGTTAGTTCCACCTGTCACCGCAAGCCAAAAGATCGTTGGAAAGCGTAAAGGGGCATATAGGGCCTATAGTAGATTACTTTGATGATCTAGACTTTGTTTTTGAGTGACTTCATCATTTTCTCCAGTTTCATCGCCTTCTGCATATCGCCGCTGATTTTGAGCTTTCCCATCATGAAGGCAGTCGCTGGCTTCAGTTTGCCTGAAGTGGGAAATATGCTTTTAGTTAGACACTTAGGCGAACTTGCGTCATAGAGTTCATTAGTTAACCCAGAGTTAACGATAATTGTGACATATTTGTAATACTTCAGAAATGTCATATTTCTCGAGTAAGTGATTAACTTGAAGTTAAATAAGTATCCTATCCCGGGGGGTTCAAAAAGAGGTCGTTCTATGAAAAAGTTGAAGATACTCCTCTACGACTCACAGAAGCACTATATAGTGTATGACTTTGACAATTAATGTCTATTGCAAGGGGATGAGAACTTAATTTCCCCTAATTTTAATGTCATTTTTGTTTCCTTTTCGGCCAGGAGAATGACAATCTCTAGTCTGAAAGGGTTACGTAAAAAGTTACTCTTCGTTGGTAAAATTAGCTCGTCAAGTTATTATCCAGACAAGTCGGCCAACAAGGCAAGGCGTATAACGCTTAGCATTTCAGGATCTCATTTTGTCAGAATCCCAACCCCATAAATGTAGCTTGATTTAGCTAGGGGGCGCTGCTATAAACTACCTGATATAATTGAAACATAAGTAAACTTTAGAAAAAACCGACTTCCACAAACCCTATTTGATTAGATTGAGTTTAATACAAACTGTACCCCTTATGCCCCCTTGGGGGCTTAATTTTGTCAAATCCCATATCAGTGCTACGCCACGCTGCTAAGGAACCTCTGTACAAAGTTTCATGGCTCTAGGTCCACAGGTCTAGGCCAGCGGTTCCCGAATTATTTTGGCTACGGAACCCTTTTTGGTTCACCTTTTTTGTGCGGAACCCTAGCTCAAGTAAGAAGTAAACTAACTAACTTAGAACAAAACTATATTTACTAGATCAGGGTTTTTTGAACTTTTTGCAGTCACATACCACTTTCACACTTTAAATAATTCCATGTACCTACCCCTGTCAAAAAATATTTTAGGACATGTGAAAAAAATCCTTCATAATTTGAAAAAAATCCTTATTTACATCAGCAAAATATACTTTTACTTGTACTCGAACAACGAGGCTGTCCGAAGACAGGCGGCGGGCGCGAGCCGCCCCAAAAAATTCACATAGTTAAGTTTACCTTTACGAGTCAACACGAGCCAGAGCCGGAGCCTAAAGCTGGGTCCAGATATCCGATCCGTACCTCCGTATCGTATCAGGTCTCGATCCAAAAACGCTTGTGTGGACGTCTGTTCGGTTCGGAACGGTGGTACGGCGACTCGATCCGAGAGAGGTACGCCCCGATCCATGCGAGTCGGCTTTTTCGCCCCGTTCAAAGGCGATACGGTGTGAGGGTGCGCGCGCGCACTGTCTGTCTGTCTGTCTGTCTCACGGAACGATACGGAGATACGGAACGGAGGTACGGGTTATTTTCTACGCGTCCAGACCTATTGGATCGCGACGCTGATACGATACGGAGGAACGGAACGGACAAAAGAACATATCTGGACCCAGCCTTAGGCCACAGGGGGCTAGCTCATCGCCACATAGATAGACACTCACCAGCGAACATGTCGGTGAAGTTCCCGCTATCCATGGTCAGGGTAGCGTCCGGAGTGTGTTTGGGCTCGCCTTTACCGCATGAGCCGGAGCCGTTCTTGAGGTCCACGTGCCACACGCCTTCCTCTTTGCCTGCGAGGAACAAGATATTGTGTTGCTTTTTACAGTTTTTTTTACGGCCCTGGAAATTAGGGATTTTTTATATTACAACGGGACGTGTCCGGGGCGTCCGGGGATTTGCACAAAATGTATGCAACTTGTCAGCCCGGACGGGACACGGAGGTGCAGAAGTTGCATAATTTTTTTTTGCAAAACCTCGCTTCGTTGTGAAATAAATCATAACTTATATTCCCCTAAAGTCTTCACAAAATAAAAGGCCCGTTTTGACAGTTCACGCCCATGTAGTTTAACCCCTAATGCGTAGATAATAAAAGCCTACTGTTGCGTACAAGCAAAGCGTACAAGTTGCACCTAGGAAAACCGCTTCTATTACCTACGCGTTCGGGGTTAAAACTTCATGGGCGTGTCAAAACGGGCCTTTTAGTTTGTGAAGACTTTAGTTGGAAGCACAGAGTAAGGAAGGAAAGAGTTTCTTTCGTGTTATTTGGAAGCTTAGTTTTTTGCTAATCAACTGTTAGCATACCCCTAATTAGAATTGCATAGGATTTATTTAATAAACACTTAAAATCTGTTTTCTACCGCCAACTCATCTCAGGATTTAATCATCTGCTGGTAGACCTAGACAAATACAAATATCTGGTAAAAGTGGAGAATATGTAAGATTATACAATAGTCAAATGGTGTATCAATTAGTTTTTTTTTTTTTATCAATTATACAAACAATAATGTGTGATTGGTTTCAACACGACCCTTACCTTTGACATTGAACTGGAAGACGGCCTGCGTCTTCTGGATGAGTTCAGGTGTGATGCTCTTGCCGATAGAATTGAACAGCTCAGGGATCTGACCACCGGCCGGCTGCGGAGTTAAGCAGGGTTAGTACCATGCAGTGGCGATAGAACTGTGATGGTGGTACTAATTAACATAACTTCACGACTTTTGCCACCAGGCAGGGGCCCTACCGCGCAGCCGCTGTCGGCATTGGCTTCGTGTTTGACTTGCCGTATTGTCATAATGATAAAGTTCATTCTTGCGCGTTTAAACACGATGCTGATGCCGACAGCGGTTGCGCGGTAGGGGGGCAGGGGTGACAGAAGAAAAATATGCCCACTTTAACACCCAGTTTCTGAAAGAGCCAGTTAAATGTGACAAGAAATTTTTTGAAGATTTATTAAAAATAGCGGCACGTAATTGCCTGAAATTAGATGAGTTTGGCTAGTTCGGAAACGGTAATTTTAACAAAATAATTTATAATTTTGAAGTGTAAAGAGAGATATTGCAGAGTTGCATCGCTAGCAGTATGTTTTTGGCCAAGTCTCTCATTTATTAGTGAGAAATATCTGCGATTCACCACAATAAGGTCCTCTTTCAGTCTAGGTAAGCCACAGATAACAAACATTTTTGAACGTAAAATCGATTAATCTGTCACTAAAACTGGCCAAGTGTAAAGGGATAGTAACTTATCGTTACCCTTAGGCTGGATTTCACCAACAAAAAGTTATGTATACGAGATTAACTATCCCGGAGATAACTTGTATGACAAATGACAGTTCAAAATAAGGTTATCTGATCTAGGTGTCACGGTGTCTATGAAAAAGTAGAAGATGCTCTCGAGTAAAAGTTACTCTTTCGTTCGTAAAATCCAGCCTTTATCGTCTAACTGTGTTCATGCATATGCTGAAACTTAAGCAACGCAAGCCACGCAGTGCAGATTAAGCAAGGTAGGGCAGGCAACGTTTTTTGTTTGAAGCAAGAATAACGTTTTTTGTGAGAAGGAAAACTGAAAGCTAAATGCAGATGGCGCTTCGTTGACTGTACCTTGTTTACGCTATAGTCTATTCGTGATAAGAATGCAGTAGTCATCACTGTCCGGCAGCCTAGCCACGCCCCGTAACCAATCAAATCGTTTCCAATTATCAAGCCAGTTCACAGTGACCAGTTGAAGGCAAACTTTCGAGCGCGAAGGTTGTGTCCTGTCCTGTGAGTGTGTGTTAACAGATTTAAATTTAAATTTCACTGCATTCTTATCACGAATAGACTGTAGTGTCAAGTGTAGGGTTTCATACGTGAGAAATTTTCAGTTTTCCTCTCAAATTGCTCTGCATTGCAAAATCTGATCTGAAATTGGACTGCGTCGCCTGCCTCTCAGCGCCCAAACTGAACCAGTGGTCACAGCAAATGTTTAAATTTGGCATACTATGTATTTTAGGTTATGCACACCTTGACTGCCGCTTTCTTGGTTTCCCCGGGAACCTCCAAAAAGAAGTCTGGCATTAGGTTGTCAACATTGTCTGTGAACAAACACAGTTTTTGGTGTTCAATTTTGATTAAAATACCAATTCAAGACCTTATGGCAAGAAAAAGGTCTACACAGACGAAAAAAAAATAATGCTGCTCTATAACTATGCACCAATTGTGTAATTTCTAATCGAATTCTTCGTAATGACCACTGATTCTTGTTACCTCTCATACTTAAGATTTTTAAGAATAACACACAGATATAATACCCTATCCAATATAACAGTAAATTTGACAGCTAACCTAAAACTTCATAAAATCCAAATAATAATATCTTTAAGTTTAATCACAGAAGAGATAATAGTAAATATCAGTGATCGCGATGATAACTCTTCTGTTAGTTCAACTAAATAAACAATTTCAATTATTTCCGATTGTTTTGGTGACATCCCTTGTGTTTAAAATGTGGATTTTATGAAGGTTAGCTGTCAAGTTGCCTGATATATTGGATAGGGTATAACAGTTAACATAATTAATAACAATTAGTGATGGGTTTTTGCCCGGACATTTACGGACGTATTGAATAAACGCCCAATAAACGTCCGTTTATGCCCAATAAACGCCCGATCACAGGGCATTTACTTTATTTGCTAATTATCACAAATTGTTACTTAATGCTTTGATAAAATTATTTCTAGAGTTGTTTTAATGTAAAGTAACACTTTAATTCGCGCTATAAGTAGGTACTTGGTTTCTAAAACAACCATTTGTTTTCAATCGATCCTAAAATTCGTTCATCGTCGGACATCCATTCCTATTTACGATAGTTTTAATTTATGATCGTATGTCGTACGTGTCTATATTGTCGATGGTTCCCTATTTGGTTTGCTGGAAGAGATCTCTTATTAGAGATAAGCTCGCTTTTGTACAAGTTTTCTGTTTTTATTGTCCTATGTAACTGTTGAAAGAGAGCTATTTTGGACGAAGGTCCAATTTGGAGCCCGTGCGAGCGCAGCTCGCAAAGGGCGCTAAGGATCGAGTCTACCCGAGATATTTAGACGCCAGAGCGAGCGAAGCGAGCGAGGGTGAATATAGTTCGAGGGTGAAATAGCTACTTACACCCGTAAAATAATACTTTACATCATTCGAGCGAGGTAAATTAAACGGAAAGACTTAGAACGACTGCGGTCGCAGATGCATAAGCAGTTATGCATGATTGTTTTTAAATGTAGATTAGTGTATTTATAGACGATATCAAAATATGGGAACCGTCGGAAATCAGTAGTTTTAGAGTTATATTTTTAATATCCGCCATTTCAAGCATTCGGGACACGTGGAAATGTGGAAGTATTAGGGTGGAAGAAGACAAAAATGGCTGATTTTATATCGAAAAAGCTGTTGAAAGTTCACTGACCTCGAGGTCAAGAAAAACCGTCTCGTGTGCATGAGCTTGTACTCACTAAACCGGAGCCGGTGCCGGGCCGGGGCGTGTTAAAAAACGGAAAAACGCGGTTTCCCTAACAATTCATGAGAATGCGGAAGCGTGTGGGCTTGTCCACAGCTCGGGCATGGTTCTGCCTGCTTTTCATCGACGACGCTGTATACTGGGCTCTTTCTTTCTTCTTCGGGGCCGCAGTAGGCTTCAGCTCTCTCTTCACCGCCGTAGTCGTGCTCGTAGCTGGCGCGTATGTGTGGCGTAAAGCTTTGTCCGCCTCGCGCATGAGAAAGCGAGAAAGGACGACGATTTCTGGCTCCATGGTTCCCTTTTCTTGTTCCGCGTAGTCGCACCAGCGCGAGCGGATATGCGGGCTGAGCTTGTCTAGCACCTCTCGGGTCGCATGGGGTTGTTCAGATATCCACGCCGGTCAATCGATGACAGCACACAGACTGTGTTTTGCAGTTTGATGGCGAAGTTGTTCAACTCCGTCGCTGAGGTCCCGGGCTTTGGCAACTTCTTCAGCTCATCCAAAGTTTGGTCGATGATGAGCTCCGGGTGACCAAAGCACTGCTCCAAGGTCTTCATCATCACGTCCGGATCGGTGGCCGTGTGTAGTAGCGCAGCCACGGCGTCTCGTGCCTCTCCCTTGAGACAGCTCCTCAATCGCTGGATGTTCTCGGCGTTGGTGATGTTGTACATCTTGGTGGAGGAGTGGCCATGGAGGCCTTGAAGGGTGGCCACTCATTCGCCGATCCGGTGAACGATGGCAGGTCGACATAACGCAGCCTCGGTCTTGTCATCTTCTGCAGGGCTTCGGCCAATTCTTCCACACCTCTCCTTGATCGGGCAGGATTCGGTGATCTTCCTCGCTGTGGCTGGAACTGTAGCTGTCTTGGTCGCATTCGTTCCGTGGCGACCGCTTCCTCTCGTCGTTCGTTGTCAACAGCCAGTCGTCTATCCATTGTCGTCGGGCAGCGGGCGGAATAGGGTCCCCATGAAGACTCTTCTGGTCGTCTTGTATCACGGAGACTTGAGCAGCTAGTCGCTTCTTCACGAGTTCGGCTTCTAGCTCCAGCTCTTGCTTTTTCAGCGCCGATAATTTCTCCGCCGCTTCCAGTTCAGCCAGTCGTACGTCACTAAGTCGTACGTATCGCCACACTGTCAAGCATAGTGAGTGGTAGTCGTCATGACATGAACCATTTATACATCAGAGTGTGTAATGAGCTTGAAAATGGAACGATTTCTAGTTTTCATTGCCCGGCTTCGGAAACTCGAACTTTCACGGACTCTTTTGACAGCAGCAAAACCTCCTTTTCTTGAGCTAGGATGATGTAAAGAAATAATGAAGTATGAAATTATGGTTGGGCTCATTTGATTTGGCTTGACAAGTACGATGCTGGAGCCGGAAGGTGGCCAATTGGCCATGGGAACTCTGTTACCAAACGGCGCAATCCTATTGTGTTTGGGCTCATTTGATTCATCTTGACAAACACTCTTATTGTAGATAAAAGGTTTTGTCCTGTCATGATAAAGACTAAAAAGTTAAAAATAAATAAAAGGTAAAAAAAACTTTTTTAAATTAAGCTTTTATTTCATTCCCTAAAAAGAAGAAAATTAATTTTAATTTATTACAATTATAAGCACTGCATTGAGGTAGTTACTGTTGAAAAGTTTCAAAACTTCTTTTACAAAAAACTAGATACAATTTGATAGTTTCCGTCAAATTTTAGGGTGTCGTCCCAGATGCGCCACCTAGCGTGAGAAATTGGCAGTTTTGCGCTTCATTATGTATGAATGACCGATGCACATAATAAATAAAGAATTAGTGATATTATAGATTATAGATGACGTATAAATATAGAAATTACAGAACACTATTACTTGAATAGGTA
This sequence comes from Argyresthia albistria, assembly GCA_963457715.1. NCBI lineage: Eukaryota > Metazoa > Arthropoda > Insecta > Lepidoptera > Argyresthiidae > Argyresthia > Argyresthia albistria. Next base: position 9,710,826 of record OY735264.1, on the reverse strand, counting down.
CTTGTTTTATTTAATAAAATCGTACAAATAAAAAAAATTGGGCAACACTTTATTCCTAAATAATATATTTTGGTATAAATACGTAAACCTTATCACTATTTAACGATTACGTCTTGATAATTCTAAGTTTTGTGAAATTATGGTTTCTGCCCTGTAACTGGGCATTTATTTGGGCATAAATTCGTTTTTGCCCTATTTGCCCAGTTTATGCCCTTTCCGCCCAGTTGGGTTTAAACCCTCTGCCCATCTCTAATAACAATAGCGATAGTCAATTATGTTGCAATCTACTATCTGATTCAGCAAACTATAAGAAGCCAGATGTTAAAATACAATGGCAACAACTGTGAGAAGCAAAATAGCCAACAACTATCAAAATAGTATTCGTGTGAGTTGTAAACCATGACTTGAGTACAGAGACTATATATCCAATTGACTGCGCCTGCAGGGGAATGCGGCTCGCCAACCGTTTGTTGTATTCAATAAACGTTCGCATACGCAACCTATCTACGATGACGGGTCGCTAGACAGTTTCGCAGCGGCTGACCAATCACAGCTCTCTTACCTCGTCCCCCGCCGCCCGTAAATTGGTGAGTTGTGTTTCAAAGGAAAATGTATCTATGCGCTCTCCACTGGATAGTACTCCTTGCTTGAGTACTACAGAATTCTAGCAACCCCATTTTATCAATTGCTACCATTAATTGCCTAAAACAAGATACTCCAAACACACTATAGTCGATGCCTAATTTAATTTACTCTATGGCCTAAAGTTGGGCGTCAATTGTCGCGTCATTGTGCTGACAGAATGGCGCATGTTGTTGCAGTATTTCAACGATCTCTTAGCACTTGAGTACCGTTTAAATGGGTTGCACAAAACGCTCATTCGCACAAACGTTTGCACCAAATGGTTCGTACAGGTTATGTAGGCGGGTGGTCCGTTCTCGCATGCAAGTCGCTATCGTGTGGACACCATACAGTTTTTAGACGTTTTTGCGCCAATTTTTGCACAAACCGTTTGTGCACGCCAGTCGCTTCGTGTCGGGCCGTTCTGCTACTGAGACTGAGTAGCTTCTTCGGCTGTACCACAGATACTATAATATTATACTAATACAGATAGACCACCTAGAACAAAATATGACACCGTAAACTATGACACCGGCGTAAACAGAGATGCTACGGAAGCTTCTTTAGTTCGAGGCCATTATCGCTTGGTGCAGCACCATCGAAAGATTGCAAATACCACGAGATATATAGAATTTATTCTAAGATTAGCGCCACCTAGAAGTATGTCAACTGAAACCATGGCGTTTAAAGTACAAATCTTACTCCTCACGCCATCTCTTTTTTACGACGGGTTACTTATTCTAATTTGTATGGGATGAGCACCCTGTGGGCTGTACACACAAACAGCTACGCCTCCAACCTTATCCTCCTTATAGTTGACAGCGGACGTGTGATACCGCCTGGTGGACATTGTCTTCATCGCCTGATGTTGCTTGAAGGCGCGCGGGTCGTCCAGAAATCCGTCTATTAACAGATTATCCGCGTTCTCTGCGCCAAGCAACAGGACAGAGTTCAGTGCTAGAATCACCTTACCTGGGATAGTGCAGGCTTTTGGCAGTGTGTGTACAGCTTTTCAACAATCTATTGGCGCGGTGACAGGTGAAACTACTAATGAAAGGTCGGTGTTGATGATAGGTTCGTTGCATTAAGTTGCGTAGAGATGGCGCCCCCCTGTAAACGTCACCATCAGCCAAAAGATCGTTGGAAAGTGTTTTTGTGTTTGAAAAACTAGTTTTCACTAGTCAATAATAGGCTATAGTATGTGTAACGCCATCTTATTACACACCTCAGAAAAGACAGTACTTATTGATAGAAAACAATCTTATTATATCTGTGTCCCTAGTTAAGACGGCCCCCTAGGCAAAAACAGCCTTTAGCAAAACACAACTCGCTCGGAATGATGAGTATTATTGCTGTACGTTTTTTTACTGGCTTGTTTATCACGAGTGTCAGCGTGACTTCGCTTTCCCATAAACGTAATTTTATTAATTTTGCTCGATAGAAAAGTCTCCTGAAGTTGCCAGAAAATCCATCTGTCACAATGTTTTATTTTACAATTTCGCACCGCATCTGAATTTGTGTTCTTGTTATTTATCTAATCATTATAAAAATGGCACACTATGTTCCTCAGTTAGACTTGCTTAGCCTGGCTTTAACCTTTTTTTTGTTATTTATTTTCCTCTAAAAAAAAGTTTAGGATGAAATTCTAAGTTCTGATTGCCTAGGGCCCGCCCTTAAGGCATATCTATTATTCTGTGGCTTGGAGATCACCAATGCTATCTGTTTACTTACTCTGCAAAGTCGTGTAGTGTTGCTAAAACGCCACACAAATGATTTCAATGATACGGCGTTTCATTCATTCATTCATTCAATCAATGATGACGTCATGTCGTTCAGATATACCTCATTGCTGTGGAGGCAAGGGTGGGTATAAAATAAAAATATGTGACTTACTGGGGTCGCAGGCGTAGGGTAAGAGGTCCTTGACCCCAGCTTCAGTAACTATGTCGTCATCGATCGCGAAGTTGCCAGTATACTTCTTGGGGTCCCTGGGAAACAGGTTTATTTATTTATTTATTTATCTATTAATATCTACCATTACAGGCACAGACCTAATGCGGTAAATACATAATTACACGACTACTTATAATCTACTGAAAGTATATCATCTTATCCTATCTTCCCTATACTATAACAAACAACAAATAGTGCTGTTCTTGTGAACTCAGACAGGTTAACAGCATGGCATTAGTGTGTCGACACGGGAGACTTAATTTGTCATTTAGGAACTCGTTAATATTGTATTAGCACTTTGTAATTAGCAATTACGTAACTGATTTTGTCAATTTGTTCTCTTTAGTTTCATTTAATATATATTCAGGTAAATTATTGTAGATTTTTATCGACATGCTTAGTGGGCCGGATGAGTGAGGTTTTAAATTGGAGGAGAGCTGTGCCAGTCCCCTGCAACAATGAATAAATAGTCCGGACTCACTTGCAAAGCATGACGTATGCGGCGTCCGCCATTATCTCGGGCTTGCGACTAGTGCTCGTGTCGCCCGTCAACATCTCGATGGCAGCAGTTGCGATCGCTGGAACACACAACAGTTTATATGTCATCATCATGTATTAAGGGGTCTTGTCGTCCCCTGTCGTTGCAGCGACCTCCAGTTCTCTCTGTCTTGGGCCTTCGTCTTCATCTCCTGGTACGATTCACTATTGCTCCAAGTCTTTAGTTGGTCTGTATATTTCCCTCTGGGACGCCCTCGTTGGCGTTAAAAACAGAACAATTCGGTGTTTTGTGGACGTTGGACGAGCTGGGAAGTAGAGCAATCTCACCAGTCCTCGGCCACAGGGCGTTGACCCCGACGTTGTATTTCCGGAACTCCCCCGCCATGCCCAGCACGCACATTGACATGCCGTACTTAGCCATCGTGTATGCCACGTGCATCGAGAACCTACAAAACCACAATAAACACAATTAATAGTATCCCAACGCTCTTATGGCGGTGAGTGACGATTACAGTAGGGCGCAACGTCTACAGAGCCACCAACTTAGCTTTTCAGGTGTGGAAAATTGATGGCTAAGAACATCGCAGGGAAGTCTACTAACATTATTTTATTACAGCAAACCGCATCAAAATCCGTCCACCCGTTTGAGGGCTAGAGTGGCACAGACAGACAGACACCATAAACTCTACGGCGCTATAACACCCCTGTATAGGTACCGCCATCCAACGCGTGACGTAGCTATTTGCATATTTGTCTTTCAGCAGTGTGCCTCGATGAAAAATAAAGATGAAAATAGTCGTCGTGGATGGCGGCGGCACTACTTTGTAGTTTGTTTTGTTTTTTTTTGTTTCAGAGAAAAACTTAGCAAAACGCTGCTTTAAAAACCTTTGTAACACCGCGTGTACTCGAACCTTTTCCGCGTAGTGTATGTTACCGGCAAAGTAAGAAATCCCGTCATTTTACGGGGTCACCAGTAAGTCGACCTACAAACATGCTACAGACTATCTCTAAAAGGTAAGGGTAACTACCATAGAGTAACTTATATTATATAGGGGGTAACTACGCACCAGTAAGGGTTCATGTTGAGGGGAGGTGAGAGGTTCAGGATGTGTGCGTGGTCACTGTTCTTGAGGTGCGGCAGGCACAGTTTAGACCTGAAATACCATAAGGAAATGTTATAAGTAGAGACCCGATTGTATGCAACATAACAAGCCAAAAATATGCATGCAAATATGCAAGAAATCCAGTTAAGATATGCACGAAAATGCATAAAAAGGGCCAAAATATGCAACATAAAATGATAAAAAAGTCGTATTAGACATGTTTTTTTATTTAAAAAAGCTATTATTTCTCAACGATATCAATCGCTTTTGCGAAAATATCAAGTACAAAAATGATTTAACAATCCATTTTACAATTTACCTTTAAACATGTATACAACCACAGATAGTATATTTTTTTAATGTTCTGCCGACAAATTGTGTCTACGATCGCTAAAAACCTATTTTTTTAAGCGGAAAAGGACAGGAGGAATGCATAATTAAAAAATATTGCTAAAATATGCAACTACCGCTGAAAAGGGGCTAAATATGCAAATGCATATTATCCCGTCTCTAGTTATTAGTATGGCTGATGGACTTAATATTACAAATACAGGTTTATGTACCCATTATGAAAAATTTCAAACTTTGTTAAATTGGCACAAAAATTATAGGGCAACAAAATGTGTGGTGGTCTTATGCATTTTTTCATAGGAATTCACTAATTTCTGCGCAGTTTCTGTTGGTATACTCACACTAAGAAAGTTCCACGGGTATTAACATTGTGCATGAGGTCATATCGCTTCATGTCTGTGGATTCCGTCCCGGAGAGGTTGATTGCAGAGGCATTGTTGATCACAATGTCAATGCCGTTGAACTGGAATAAGAATACTACCATTCAAATCATCCTTTAAACAAATAATTATTATATTTAAGATTGAAAAGCCTTATCCTATGAGGGGTTGGCAAAGGCACAGATGAATTCATGTTTAGCCAGATACTCAATAAATAATTTTCCATAAAACAACAGGATGAAATAGTTTTTTTTCCATTTCAGAGTTAAACATCAAACTTGTAACTAATTCTTTTTGTACCTACAGGGAATAAAGTTACTAAGAATTGTGATAGGAAATTATCTACAAAGGTGTAACAGAAGGGTTAGTCATATTTTAGGGCATTGTTAGGGAGACTATTCTGAGCTACTTTCACTATGAAACCAATTTGATCAGAGCAACTTTATTTTTCATTGCTCCATAAATTTTGGTCCAGGCAGTCAGCTGATTTGTATAGTAGAGAAGTGAAAGTTGCTCTGATCAAATCGGTTTCATAGTGAAAGTTGCTCAGAATGATGTCACTAACATTCCCCTAAAATATGTTTACACACACCTTTCTCTTACACATATACCATACCTTTTTGATAGCTACATCAATAGCTTTTTGGATCTGTCCCTCATCCCTGACATCTACTATGCATGGCAGGGCCTTCCCTCCAAGGGCTTCGACTGGAAGTAATTATAAATTATGTTACTATTACATTCAATCTGTACATAATGGAGGTCTAAAGTCTATCCCACCATGGGGAAAAGAGCATGTAGGTAGGATCTAAGTATTTCCTAACTTTAAGATTAGCTCTCTATTTTGTCAGTAATTTTAGACAGGATTGGAGTTTTGCATTTTGCTGTAGCTAAAGTCCTTTGATATTCATTCCTTAATCCATTGATAAATTCAATAAACCAAAGATAAATGTTAAGCCTGCCCACATGTGATATCAGTTTTACCACTTCTAAGTGACAGGTCCACACGAAAAACAATATAATATTGTTATCACACTGATCATAGTCAGATTACAGAAGGTCAGGGTGTCAATAATTTTCTAAGTTTTTTTTCCTTGGCGCCTCCTTATCTACACCCCAACCATAAAAAATACTTTATTAGTCTATACTGCCTTCCACAAAATGGAACAAAACGCACATAAACAACAATGCTTTTCCCCCAATCCAAAGTTCAGGTTCAAAGTCCACACTTGAAATTAACACTCCAAAACACAACAAAATACGCCCTAACCGTCATGAGCGCCAGATTAGGCTCTGAAGAAGGACTTTATAACGTTTAGGGCATACTTACTTTCCTCGGCAGCTGAGTAAATAGTCCCAGGGAGTTTTGGGTGCGGGTCAGCGGTCTTGGCGGCGACGACGACATTGGCGCCGTCTTTGGCCGCCTTCAGGGCAATAGCCTTTCCGATACCTCTCGAGGCGCCAGTGACGAACAGGGTCCTCCCGGCCAATTTACTAAACAAATGCAAGACAGTTAAGTGGACGAAATCGGCGGAAAAGTAGAACGACGACGTCGACAATTTCGAACGGAATAGAAACAAGGGCTTACCCAGTATTGGCGACTAAACTCATGTTGATTTATTTAAGGGGCTTTTGTCCGCCGGTTATTCTAGTGTTTACCAATTTCGGTTGGCTATCTTAATTTACGGAGAGCGATCGCCTAACGAATTTGTTCTCGCGACACGATCGCGCGATGACAGCAGAAACAGCAGATGAGCAGATTGACTGGATTGACATTATTTGACATCATGACAGATGAATTATGCGCCGCGTTCCGTAACATCGACCATCGGTGCCATAATCGATTACAGCGTCTACAATGCCATTCCGAATCAGTTTTTGACGTCACAACGATATCTCATAGGTTATGAGGTGCGTTCCGCGACATCGCCGTTAGTGCCATAATCGATAACAGCGTCTACGATGCCATCGTTTTGTATCGCCAAAACTGACTCGGAACGGCTTCGTAGACGCTGTAATCGATTTTGGCGTGACTCGGAACAGGGGGAGGATAGGTGTGGTGTTGCCACTTGCCGAACGGTGAATAGGTTTGTGGCCTGTCAAATCAAAATAGATACTTTTTATGAACTGTCAAAATGGAACTTTTGTTCCTGAGTTCTATGAAATAACAACAGAATGATGTCATGTAAAAGTGCCATCAAATGCTGTCTTTTGCACAAAATATATCTGCTGGAAATATACAATTCTGAGAATGTCAAGCCATTTTGTACAGAAAGCTTCAACTTAAGACTTGTTCCTAGATTTGTTGGATTACCTTAGCCACAAGCCTATTCGGTAAATTAAATGTTGCCATAGTCTAATACGGAAATCCACTTGAAAAAGCCAAGCTGGTGGGTTACTCTACCAACTCTTATAGCGGGACCTAAACCGGGCAGTTCAGCTTTTTTCATCTGTCGGCAGCTTTCAGAACTATTTTTAGCTGTCAGAAAATCGCCTTTTGAAAGATTTAGCAAAGGTTTTGAAGGATAGGAAGTATAGAAATTAATAGTATAATATTTTTTTCATCACATCTATTCAAAAAGATCTACTTTAGTCCCGGCAAACAGGGACTAAAGTAGGTCATTTAGTCCCTAGGGACTAAAAGTAACTTTTTAATTTTGTTGCCAGTACAAAGGAAAAAAAATGCTGTCACTAATCAGTTTCACTACCTCTCAGGCTGACAGACCCAATTAAAAGAGAGATCGATTCTAAACGCAGCCAATAAAAAAAAAGTTTGTACTAAAATGCGTTCTCGACACAGATTAGATAATCCGATCGACCGAATCGATTGACACCGATTGGTGACAACAGAGAAACAACCTTACAGAATTGATATCGAAACACGGACCAAATAGGTAATTAAAAAGTTGTGGAAAATTTGTAAACAAAGCGCGCCAAATCTGAATGCTGTAATTATTTCAATTTCGTTTGCGGATATGAGTAAAGAATATGAGTGAAAGTGAGTGTCTAACTCCAGATGATAACAACAAACGCGAATGACAAATACAAGATCTGTTACCAATAAAATCACGAGGAATAAGTATAGGTATGTAAAAAGTGTAATCCTGAAGAAAAAATCAAGAGGAACAAAGTGTTTATCTGAAAATGCTTTTTGAACCAATTTTCAAGATTTTGCTAATACTAAACAAGCTTTAACTATGTGGAGGACATATTCGTAATTGGTAATTTCTTTATTGTACTAACACAAGAATGACTACAGAAAACTTATAAGATAACAAGAGATTTCTTCCAACAAACAATTACACACAACATATCACGACAATTGTGTAAATAAATATAGGGTGTAACAGAAAGGGGTGTACCAGCCGAAATAAGGTTGTTAGGGACATCATTTTGAACAACTTACACTATGGGACCAACTTGATCAGAGGAACATTATTTTTCACACCACCAAACAGATCAGCTCAGCGCTAGGCCCGAAATGTACTGAGTTAATAAAAAAAAGTTGCTCTGATCAAGTCGGTCCCATAGTGAAAGTTGTTTAGAATGATGTCCCTCTTTACGCTTGTACATCCCTTTTTGTTACAGCCTGTATAGGTACATGTATGTTATTTTATTGATTACTTACTACTTTTCTCATAGAGGGTGATGAAAAGTAGAGTGTCCACCTCAGGAGTAAAAACGATTTTTGGCTCGAGTGATGTACTTTGAATCCCTCGCTCCCTCAGGATTCTACTTTTGAACTCTAGAATCCCTCGGTCGCTCAGGATTCAAAAAACACTCTCGCCCTAAAAATAGTTCTTTACTCCCTTGGTAAACAATCTACTAATAGTACACTTCTCCTAAGCTTCTCCTGGCCTGGACCATGAACCTTATTCAAAAAAATGGCTACACTAGCGCCACATTAAACACCTCAGCGGTGGAAGATCTCGGATCTACTTTAGTTCTATTTGAGCCACTAGATGGCACTATCCAACTCCTGCATCGCGATGTTGAGATTTTCTCGCGGCCAATGACTATTGCGGCGTACTTTAGTGAAATCATACTTACCTGGCGTAGGGGATACCGTGATCATGAAGGCGGTTCCCCCAGGGCGAGGCCTATCCATTGCACTGCGGTCGGGCTGACCCCTGCGAATATCCCTAATGTGGATATCTCGGGCGCGTAATTTTTGGTAGTGGGAACTGCGTACGCGCCGTTCCCTCACTGAACTTGGAAAACTTTGTCTGATGGGCTTGTACGTACGTATCTACACAAGTACACATCCTATCCTATTGTTCACATTCTCGCTTAGGTGACACTTGAGAACAATTTTCCTCGTGAATTATTTTGTTGGTTTATACCTATATAGTTAGTTCTCTATCGACGTGTGCTGGTTTCAATTGAATATCTTTGTGAAATTATTTTTTATTTTATTTTCTCATCAAGTTGAAGGATTTGGAAGGATTCGTAATAATTCTGGATTCTGGAAGGATATCGGAATTATTACAAGAACTGGAAAAAATCCGAGTGATTGCCCATCTATCATGAATATCATACTATGTATAAATGTTTTAGCTCTGCCTATTCCGATCACTGTCAGATAATTCACTACCTGTGATGCTTGTGGCCTGTCAAGTCAAAATAGATACTTTTTATGAACTGTCAAAACGGAACTTTTGTTCCTGAGTTCTATGAAATAACAACAGAATGACGTCATGGAAGAGTGCCATCAAATGCTGTCTTTTTTTTTTGCACAAAATTGACTTTATAAAATATATCTGCTGGAAATACACAATTCTGAGAATGTCAAGCCATTTTGTACATAATGCTTCAACTTATGACCTGTTCCTAGATTACCTTGGACGCAAGCCAATTGTACAAGACCGTATTTGTCGTCCCTTGCCTTGGTGTCGCGAATTATGGGGACGCGCATTATGGGCCTGTGCAGCGAGTGCATGTACGTCCCCGTAATGCATGGCCTGACAACGCACGTCCCACATGGCAACCTGTGGGACAATGTATCTGCCACTCTGCCAGTGATACCTGCTTTATTTGTGTGCGTCCCGATATTTCACGACCCTTGCCCATTGAACTAAATTATTGAAACGGATACACCCCGGCTAAAATAACAAGATAGATCGATTTTGAGATACATTTATTTAATTAATATTTGTGCATCACTTCACACCCACCCGTAATCTCTAGATTTACAACACACACCTCTCAACTGGTGAATAGGTAATTATAATTTGCTAGGATTAAAAATAAAACTATTTTTATCATAAGACATTTAGTTAGGCTTCATGATTGATTAGTTGATTACCTATATTATTTACCATAATAATATTTATTTTGATTTATCATATATGGCTTCAAATTATACCTTTGCTTTGATACAGGGCCCATCTAATTTTTTAAATACAGTTCTTTTATAATATTTTTATTAATATAAGTATTAATATTTCAATTCATTAAAATCTTAATTTTCTCTGGCCTTTCTTTCTTCTAGTTTACATTAAAAAAACATAATATTTGAGTATTTTGTACAGCGAATAAATCTGTACTTAAAATGTATCTACCTACTACTTTTGGAGATCGCTCACACAAGATCGTTTAAAGATTAGAAATAATAATTTTATTTATAAATTTATTTAAAATACATTAATCACACTATATTTACATAAATTACTTAATAAAAAATGAGCAGTTAAAGGACGGTAAACCCATGATACTGAAACATATGAACACTGAAAACTGTTACAAATGTGCCATATTGGCGATTTATTTAATGTAGGTTACTAGGTATTACTTGGTAAATTAGTTCACATGTAATGCATTTACGCGTTATAAAAAGATAGGTAAGTGAAGCTTACACAGTACACACTTGCTTGACCAAGTAATACGTTTATTTTGTCGAAATGTTTGACAACCCTGTTTTCTTTCGATATGCTTCGCTGAATAAGACATTTGATATTTGGTTGTGGGATGGAGTCGGATGAAAACAATAATGACTGGATTCACTCAGTCATTTCGACCGGCATTCCAGGCCCCCAATTCTCGCGCTTTCGAGAACATGTCCGTATAGAGCGTATTACATTACTCTGTCGGCAGGGCACGATTTGTATAGACGTCTCACTCATGATGGAACGACTAGAAAGCGACAGCTAGTCAGAGAGGGCCCTGCCGACAGCGTAATGTAATAGGCCCATTAACGTAGTCGAGATAGATTAGATACCACATGGCTGCGTCGAAAACGATTCGTATTTATTTCGATCGAGATGGTTCGATATATATCACAGTTGGTCGTAGGCCGATCGTGAGAAAACCTTTTTTGTTAGCGATAGAGATATTCGGAATCTCGAATCGATATTTCGAACATGGAGATGATCTCTAGCGGGAGAATTGTCGCTCAGACTTTTGAGTCCCTGAGTTTGAGTCTGAATGTCTAAACGTCTGAGTCTAAGTCGGAATTTCAGTGTGCCCGCTCAAATCGTATGGCGCCCTGCCTGGCCCAAGACTTGTGAACATTTTTTGTAATCCAGTTCATGTTAATATTGACTTTTTTATTCTGTGTTATTGGGCCTAAACCAGGGTCTTCGCTTTTAGGCACTTCCGTTAACGCTTGCTTCCAAAAATCTCTGGTACATTTAATAATGAATAAGTATATTAACTCTGTTAAAAATGTAAGCTCTGAACATCATTTATCTTTCATGACTCCTTTCGCACTTGTTTTTATAGATTCGAATATTTTTATAAGAAAGGATATCGTAGGATGCTATACTACGAATCTACAATACGACAAGACATAGGAATCCATTTAGAGACAGGAAAAAGCTATCTACACTGTTTTCCTCAGAATATAAGTGTGATTGATGACGTTTGAAGGAGGTATTGGATGATTTCTAAAAATCCATGTTTTCGTCAAACAAAAAACTTAAAGTTGGTATTATGTATTCTTAACCTTTTAACTATAAGTAATACTTATCTTTCCTTTAAATCGTCTGATATCTTCAAAGGTCATCAATCAAATTTTCTGGGGAATAATGTTCTTAAACACTATCTACTAAATTCTCGTACCTACTAAGAAACAAAATTAAATATCATCTGTATAAGTACGCAAAAATATTTTCAGTGAGAAGCACCATAAAATCTGCTAAATCACTATTTCTTACCTACTCACATGTTTGTCCTATCTATTTAAAGCATCAAAGAATAGAAAACTATTGGCACCAAAAAATACATAAAGACATATTTTATGATTTCCCATACGGGATGACATAATTGGGCCACTTCAGTTAATATTTAATACTCTATTTGGCGCTAAGCCCAAACGCTTCAAAATAATACATAAAACTTTACTTTTGCGTTTGACTATTTAGAACAGTTAGTTATGTCTTACATTAAAAAAATAATTGCCTATACACATCAGCCTCACAACTACTACGTTACAAAGTTTATAACTCTGACGATTCTAGAGACATCAACCTCAAAATAGAGTACTTAATTTATTAAAGACCATTTAGTGCAAGTTTCTCACCTGTTACATATTATTAGCCATGCATTCTTCGATAAAAACCCGCACAGCAAAATGTATGTAACTCGAAAACATTGAACTAAATTGGCCTTATAAAATTTTCAATAAAAACTTCAGATGTATGCTGGCTGCTTGGCAGAATGCTGCAACGCAGCCAACACATCATGCTTAAGCCTTACATACAACCGCCCTTTCCTCCAAGGATTTTGCAATTGCAAAGGCCTAAAGTCATCTCTCAAACACCGTTCCCTAGCCCCGATGACAGCTACCAAGCAGAAGTCCTGCAGTTTCTCAGGGCCGTACACGGGACCTGATTTCCCTTTCAGCACAGCTGCCATATTCAGTTGTTTGACAACCAGGTCGATAACTTCCCGGGCTGAGGTCCGAGGGGTGACGTGGAGCTTCAGGGATGTCCCAGAGGCAAGGCCGGTCTCGTAGGCTGCAAAGACCTGCAAACAAGGTGTCAGCTGGAGTTGCAGAATGAAATTGGGAGATTAGTGTGTGAACATTTGGGGACTTTTTCATAGAGATTTCAAAGTGACGATCTAAATTATAATAATTAAAATAGTTATCCACCTGCAAGATCCCTGGCTGGTCCGGCACCCTTTGTAAATCCCCCGCCTTCGTGCTATCATCACTATCACACTTGGAAAATCTCTCATCGGTCTTCGGGACTTTATTGCTATAGCTAGCATCCTCCTTACTCTCAAGCAAGGGTTGCCGTTTCATACAACCACTGGGCTTCGCGAACAAATCTTGACCAGCTTCAGTGTAGTCCACGTCTGAGGACTTGACATTTGTCATGCTTTTAGAGGCTATGACGTTGCAAGCAGTTCTATGCGGATGCTTCGACTGAGGACGGTTTTTGACAGGAACTGACGTTGTGATCGGGCAGCTTTGACTTTCCGAGTCACTGGACAAGCTCTGGGCGGATTCTGTGACGTTTCCCTTGCGGACGCTTATCATGCTGCCAGGATAGTATCCTTTCACAGTGAGCAAGGGGCTAGAAGTTGTCGACATGCTGTTGATACTGTGCGGTCTCGGTTTAGGGTCAGAGTTTTCGTTCTGTAAGACCAACGTGTCTTCGCTTCTTGAAGGTAGGAGCCGATTGACGATACTGTTTGAAGATCCAGAGGATTTTATATCGAACTGTGAGTTGCTGCTCAAGAAGTTATTGCTGATGGCGCTGGATTGAGTGTATTGGGAGTCTGCGCTGTTCTTTCTCGAGTGCTTGCTTGAGTCAGCGTTAAGATATTGCGAGCTACTAAGGTTGAGAGTAGATACTGATGTTTGACGCGGAGCCAAACTCAAGTGCTGCTCTGACTTACTGAACTCTGGATGCAGGTTGGCATGGTTACCATTTCCTGCTGGTCCAGGCCAGGATCCTCTACCCGGAGACGATTTTGTGATCTTTCCGTCTCTAGAAGGTATTTGGAGGAAGTCAACCTTCATATTGCCGTCTTTATCGATGCTTTGACCATCAACGCCATCCACAGTCTGTGATTTGATTTTATCTAGAACATGTTTAACCAATATACCAGAACTGGACACCGCCTTGTCTTTATCGCGGGCGAATCCTATCAGATCCATTAACCAGCGTTCCGCCTTCCATACAATGTTCAAGTTATTCTGCAAATCTTCCAATTTCGACAGCCTTTCCTTAGCAGTCTGGAGTTCGGTGCAAGAAAACGCTTCTCTGTGCGAGTGGGCTGCTAAAGCCACGTCTAATTCCAGGAGGCAGCTAAGCTTGGAGTATTTGTTCAGAACGTTCATGTGATACGTCTGAAGATGGATCATTTCAAAGGCTTGGATGGGAAGACTCAGCAGATCTCCTCTTTGAAGAAGAATCTCTTTCTGTCCCGGCACCGAGCAGGCTAGTTCTGCTGGTGGACACAGCATCACGAAACTGACCTCAGAACTTAGCTCTATAACTTCTAGATCGTAGATTCTATGTGTAATAGCGCTTTCCATGTTGATATCCATATCTTTGAATAGCCGCCTCGCAGCACCAGCGATCTGGTCCAGGAACATCTCTTGAGATTCTGAAGGCATCTTCTCTTGGCTACTGGCGCATATTGATACGATGCTTGCGCTGACCTCTTCTGAAGACGCATTGCCTGACTGATTCTTCAGATGGTCCCACTCTTCCCTGTAAAGATGAGAGAAGGCGTTTTAAAAATCTTATCAACATGGCTCAAAACTCAGTCGACATATCAAAATCGTATTAACACTGTCTGTCTATCTTTCGAAAAATGACAGGACCATCAGGATCTTAAATTGAGCAGCAGTCCATCGTTTACTTACGCAGACACATGAGGGTTGTCCCTGACCCTGGTGTGAGGAGGTACGTTGGGCGTCCGCGCCGGTGCCACGATCCTCACGACCTCAACCGAGGACTGCAGCTTTAGGTAGCCCAGGTACAAGCCTCGAGGCAGCTGGATACGGGACACCTGCAAACACACGGTTTTGTTAGATGTTAGAAGATAAGAAGCAAATTCCCCTAATACTTATTACACAGACACGATGGACAAACCATAACATTTATTCTTCCAAAAACTGTATTTGGACTTGAATAAGTCACTTAGGGATCACGGGTTTAGACAGTGATTGTTGTTCATTCTTTTAACATCTGAATCTTGATAGGTATTTTACTGAACATCGTTACGCATTAAATTTGTGTTCCCATCACTAACTTGTTTTTAAGTTGAAGTTTGAATTAGTTAAGTTTAGTGGAATAGTCATAGCGGGTGAGGGGAAAAGACTCGCTGGCAGAAGGAGTCTTGGCTCCGCAACATCAGATAATGGACGAAAGTGCCCAGCGTAGAACAGCTGATGCACTTGTCGAAAAACACAGAGGAGTATGGAGAGCTGACCGCCACCTCCAGTAGTACAGAGGCACCATGAAGAAGACGTCAAACAAAGCATACCTGGTGATAAGCGATCTGCTCATGCACACTAGCCATCAGCAGCTCGCCTATAGTGTTGTCTTCACTCAGCACGCGCCTGCGCAGTTTGCTGACTGGCGCCCAGCGGGAGTTGAGCGCGGACACGGACTTGATCGATTTGACGCTGTTCACGCAAGACAGGACGATCGTGCCGTGGCTGTCTCGCAGCGGCTTGTGGTAGATTTGGCCTGGAATTACAAGTTACGGAGATTATAACTAGGCCTTAGTAAAGTCTATTTAATAAATTCATAGGCTCGCGCTCAAACCTTGACTTGTCAAGTTAAGACTCGATACCTACCTACGATTTGTGATAATGACGACATTGCTTGAAAATCTTCAAAGGTAAACGTGGGTGCGACAGTAGAGCCTGGCACTATATTTGTTTTTGAAATCTACAAAATCCGGCTCGAAGGAACAAAACAGTACATAGATCGGTTTGTTTTTGAAATCTACAAAATCCGGCTCAAAGGACCAGAACATTGATCGGAAAAGGTCAGATAAAAGGAGTCCACGACTCACCCAAGTCCTGCACGCAGAGGGCAGACTGCATCTGCGCGGCAGCCGTCAGGAGTTTTAACCGGAAATGGATGGATGATGACGTGTGCTTCTCCATATCCGAGCGGAGGGCCTTCACCTCATCCCAGGAACACGAGACCTTGGGACAGAAGAGTTTGATTAGGTGGCTCTAACTCAGAGACTATATACATCCAATTGACTGCGCCTGCGGGGGAATGCGGCCTGCCAAACGTTTGTTGTATTGTTGTATTCAACAAACGTTCGCATACGCAACCTATGTACAATGACGGGCCGCCAGACAGTTTCGCAGCGGCTGACCAATCACAGTTCTCTTACTTCGTCCCCCGCCGCCCGTAAATTGTTGAGTTGTGTTTCAAAGGAAAATGTATCTATGCGCTCTCCACTGGATAAGTGCTCCCTGCTCTAACTACACTAGCTAGGCTAGCCCTGTTTCCCAAAATGTGCCTCCGATACTGCGTATAAGAAACGGCGTGATGGCGTGGTAAAGAGGGGGCTTTCACCAATTAATGGAAGAAAGTGGGCAACAAGATTACCATTTATTTACCCGTGTGGACCTCAGATGAACGAGACTCTTTATTTACTTACTCTGTCTGGGTTAGACCATACAGCATAGTTCCAATTTAACACTCTTTGGTTGCAACTGTTTAGCACAAAGATAAATAATACTACTGGTTTAACAGCGTTATGCGACACACAACGTGTATAATTTACTGTTCTGTTTGCAATCACCTTCATGAGCCAATGGAAGTCGGTGTAGATGCAGGTAGGGTAGGTTTCATCAACTTCTATCACGGGTAGGAAGTCTTCGCCAGTGACCAGGACTTTGTCTTCGTGGTACAAGATGCAGGCTAAGTACACGCCTCTGTAGAAAAAGAATTTAACATAAATTACGATGTCAAATACAATTTTACCCAACTTAACGTTAGTAAACGAGAAAAAGGCGTGGGGCACACAATCATTCCAAAGATCATCTCATTAAAATAAAAGTCACTGCAGTGCAAAGTGCAGTTATGGGGTTAGCGCGATGTAGAAATGTACGTAAGCGGCAATTCCGGCAATAACGCCATCTATCATAATACTCCTATACTTAATCCGCCGTAACACCCAACCGTGCAAAGCAATCGTAACTACATCCCCTAGCACCATCTGTCTTGCCGATACGGTAATTTTGTTCATCAGGTCTATGACATGCTAGTGACCTTTGACGTCATAATCTAATGTTGCCTTTTTTAGACAAAAAAATGGTTTTAAAATACAACTATACAATTCTGATATTGCCAAACATTTTGAACATTATTCTTCTAGAGATATTCCTAGATTTGACTGCCTTGTCCAACCAAGTTGTGTACTAACCGCCGCAGATTGTTCTGGAACTTGCTAGCCGCAGTGAACAGCTGGCGTATAGTAGCCGTTTTCTTGCGCGGCAGGCGCGGGGGCTGCGCGGGCGGGCGGGGGCGGGCGGTGAGCGCGGCTACTGACAGCGCTTCAAGCGCGGCGGCTGCAGCGCCAGGCTCGCTGCGCGGCGCGCGCGATGTGACGTCACGCCAGCCTGGGAATACAGTTTGATGTCTGATGATGATATCTTGAAGGCGTATCCAGTCATAGTGATAGCTTTATGAGGTCCCTGGTTAGTTTGAGGAACGTCAATCATATGCCTTCAACTTGTACTTCATTTAAAGCACGTTTGTTACTCTATTTTCGTAGTTGTAGCATTAGCATATGACTGCAGGTGGTGTAGTCTTCAGGTGTTTCGCTTCAGGAATTTGGAAGTGTGGTATACGTGTACGCAAGTCAAACATTGAAGTATAATAGATCCCCCAAGAGGCGGCGCGAGACACCCCCTAAACACACCGCTTGCATATTGAGTAATAAGTCCCGAATTGAAGGGCGGCAAATTCAATGAAGTCGCCTCTGAATTTCCATATGGATTGCACATAGAGTTATGTATGTAACTAAGAAGTTGGCGCAAACCGCCCCTGAAATTTAATTTGGTTAGCAAATACCAAAAAATCTATTATACTAGGAGGCAACTGAACCCAAACTTACTGCTAGGCACAACACTCCTTGGCGTCGACGCTACACCCGCCCCCCACCCCTTCAGGTTGCCCGCGCAGGCGCGGAAGAAGTACCGTCGGCCACGCGTGAGCCCGGCAGCGAGCACGCGGGTTCCGCCGGCGTGGCCCGACGCGGAAACCTCGCGGGAGCCGCACATGTTCGAGAAGTCCGCGCGGGAGGACCATTCCACTGGAAAATGGAGAAAGATGGTGAATTTTGCTGCGGGGCGATGGGCTAGCCCCCTGTCACGAAAAATGCAGTGTTGAATAACTGGCACTTTCAGCCAGTATGTGAGCGAGTTTAAGGTAAGTAAACTCTATAGAGTTTTGAGCTAATATTGCCTAAGCTCACATAGCCTACCTCAATGTTCAATCTTCTTTATAAATGATGTTCAATAATCAATAAGACACTAATGATAACATAAGAAAATAGCAGAGGCAACCTGAACAACCAACCTCTATACTTAGTAACTATCGGCGGGTCTCTTGGCGCCGGCATCAGCATGCGCGGGTCCCGCAGCCGCACGGTGACCGCGTGTGACCCGCAGACCTCCAGCTCGGGGGGCGGAGGGGCGGGGGGCACCCGCGCCTGCTGGTAGCCGGAGAGTAGGCGTCTGGGAATTGAAACAGAAGTTGGGCGGGTAAGTACGTAGATAAGTAACTAATATATTAGTCAATAAGTAAGTATATAATTAAGATAGTAAGTAAGTCAGTGAGGAAGTAATTAGTGAGTAAGTAAGTAAGGAAGTTAGTACCTACGTAAGTAAGTAAGGAAGTAAATATGTAAGTTAGTAAATATAGGGTAAGTAAGTAGGTAGGGTAAGTAAGTAAGCAAGTAAGTAGATAAGGAAGTAATTAAGTAAGTAACTAATTAGTTAAATAAGTTAAAGGGAACTAACAAAATAAGCATGCACTGTCCAACCACAAGTTCAACAATCCCTTAAGCTAGATATTTAACGTTTGGCCACTGACGTCACAAAGGCCTCAGATTAAGGATCAATTGGACAACTTCTCCGTCAATGGAATAGACCTGTGGGTTCCCTGGCAGTCTGTAGCCCAGTCACGAACAAAGATTCGATAGAAAACTATCGAAAAGCCAAATGTCAGTGATTCTTTACTTTACTTTATACTTTATTGCACAGAAAACATAATACAGACACTTAATATTAGAAAAAACATGTACAAAGGCGAGCTTATCTCTGAAAAGAGATCTCTTCCAGAAAACCTAGGATGGAGAGGATAATTTAATAAAAGGTAGACCTACATAAGTGCACAACGATAAATATTAAAATAATAGACTACTTACTAATAATAATAAATACATAAATACAGATAAAAATAAAAAACAAAATATAATATATAAATAGATACTAAGGTATAGAAAGATAGTGTTCCTTCAAGCGTTTTTTAAAAATGTTGAGTGAAAGACTGTCCCTGATAGCACTGGGAAGTTTGTTCCAAAGTCCAATAGCACGGAGACGGAACCCATGCTCATATGCGGATGTGTTGTGTTGCGGAGTTATAAGCAGTGACCGAGTGTGAGATCTCCTGCGCCTATCCGAAGACAAAAATTCAAATCGATCTCGCAAGAAGCCAGGATAGCGTGGATTAAATAATATGTTGAAGAGACAGATGAGGGTGTGGAAATCCCGACGAAGACGGATAGGTAGCCGATTCTTATTCTTTATGACATAAAGTATAATTTACTGCGTTCTCGAAAACGTTTTACGATCTCGAAAACGTTTGTGATCGAGCCACTGAATAGTTGTACTCACTTGAGCGTCCGGACCCTCCTCTCCCAGTGTTGCGCTTGCTTGTCCTTCTCAGATCCGGTGCCGCCGGCGCAGCCTGTCGTCCCAGCCTGAGGCCCACCCGCTGCTGCTGACCTGCAACCAATGGACATAGAAGATAATCTTAGGTAGTTAACATAACATAGCATAACAATTTTTGGGTAAGTATAAAGTTTCGTAATAACAATGGTTAGTTTTGATCTAGCATCTCCCCAGGTATGTCGACTTACCAGTTACCCTGCAGAATATCATACTTTGACTAACATACAAGGTGTTACCAGCATAAGATTTTTTTTTGTCGTTTTTTGCGTAGTTTTTCTCGGTCTGCCAGACACAGGTTTTACTCGTAGAAGAGGTGCTAACTGCTGGAACACAAACCTCGTGACATCCCGCTCCGGAGGGCACCCAGCGGCCTCATGCAGCCGCGACTCCGCCTCCCTGGTCAGCCGACGCAGGTGCGAGCCCAAGGCCTCGGTTGACTTGACTGGAACAATCAAAGTACATTCATTATAGATATGTCGTACCCATATCATGATATGGCCAAACGTAAAATATCATAAAACTATGAAATCTTTTAGAGCAAACACTGCGGTAGGTGAAGACTAAAGGGGGCGAGCGCAGCGAAGCCCCCGAATAGTCTTCGTGTTAGTTTGACATGTATAACACAAAAAACATCACGAAGTGCTGAATAACAATGCTTTTATTCAGAACTTCGTGATGTTTTTTGCTATGGCCAGAAACGGGTTCGCCATATCATGAAATGGGCAATGGCTGGCCATATCATGAAATGGGTAATGGCTGGCCATACCATGATATGGCCATATTTGACGATATGGCTACGACAGATACATATATATATATATATATATATATATATATATACATATACATAGCTCACGCCTTCTCTGGAATAGCGTTAGGCAGAGACTAAAGAGACATGATCATTCATTTATTAAAACTGAGGTACAGGATAAAGAGCTCCGTGATGGAAACCCATCAGAATAACGCGCTACGACTCTTACGCAGGATGCAGATTCGAATCCGGTAGTTTCTGACCATATCCTAGATGAGACAAATGACACGTCAAGCTGTAGGTCCCGGCTTTATCTTTACTCGGTGGCAGTAGTGGTAATTTAATTAAACTCCTTCAGCAATCCACACTAAGCCTTGGCCGAGAAATCCGGTTCGGACTTGACTAGTTTTTGAAGAATAGGTATTTTAGCTCCCAACATTCCGATCACTGTGAGTTATCCTAAAACAATTTAAGAAAGTTTATTGAAGTTGGTGAATTGGGAAGTTGGTGAATTGGGAAGTTGGTGTATTGGGAAGTTAGTAAAGTGGGAGGTTGGTGAATTGGGAAATAGAATTGGTGGGTTGGTCATTTGGGAAGTTGTCTTTTTGGGTCAGTTGTCCAGATGATCCGGAAGGGAGATGCTATCTAGCTCGTATCCGTCATAATCCGTCTAAAGGTCTGTGCCCCTCGGCGAGGACTGAAACGTGTGTTGTACCTACCCCGGTTATTAAAGTACCCTGCAACCAGTAAATGTAATGTTATGTTCAGAAATATATTTGTATCTAACCAATCAATCGGAGTATCGGACCCCTATCTGTAACAATACTTATCTACATTGCGGAGCCGCAATATTTGTTTTATCGCTCCCGAGTAAATTAGAATTCCAATGATCACCCATATTCATGTTTGTTTTCGGCATTTGAACCAAATTACGTTTGTTTATTTGTAATTGTCTGAAACGTCCATGCCCTAGTGGTATGCGCAAAAGGAAATGAGACGGGTACGGATGGGTGGCCGTTTCTGTGGCATTTGTTTCGGCCGATACCCTCCCACAGCCCTCCTCCAACCCGCTCTGAGCCAGCGTGGAAGAATATGGCTCAACCTTACCCGTAACCGGGTGAAGACACCATTATTAATAGATTACAACTTTTGCTTTGGCGAGAGTTGCGTACACACTGATTTATAATTTGTCTTTATTTGTAAATGCGTAAAGGCCCGAAACTCTACTTTTCTTAAACCTACATCTACTCTCGGCTATATTGATCTCGGAATTGATTGCCGTTCTATTTTAATTTGAAATACTTCGGTTGGAACCGATGATCAACCAACCAGCCTACTAGCTAGATTAATTAAAAAAGTTAAATTTTAAAATGTGGTTACCGCACTAGGGATGTCGGTTTTAGGATTTTCAGTTGGGTTCAATTTGAAACCTAAAGAATCGCACTGAGTGTTTGATTAGTACAGTTGAGCGCCTCTGGAAACGGTCCCAGTATCTCGTAACAACGGCAACGACAGCTAGAAGCATCTAATAAATACTTGTGAGTTGTTTCTCGGTCGGAAGTGGGAAGAAAATAGGGAATCCCTTAACGAACAAAGTTGCGTGCTGACGTAAGTTGCTTACTCTAGATAGCCCATACAATTAGCTGCTAGTTTGCGAGCCGAAGCCCGGCGCGTTTTCATAAAACCATTTAGGCTGCTTTTCCACCAGAGATGTGCTATGCTACGATGCTATGGATGCGTTTGATATCCACCAATCACATTCATTGGTGCACATAGCTTAGCACTGATGGAAACGGATTCAACTAAGATATATTTTTTGTATGGAATGATGCGTGCTATGGATGTGTGCTATGGATGCGTGCTATGGATGCGTGCTATAGATGCCTGCTATATGGCTCCCCTCACCGCGCCTCCCCCGCCGTTTCCCTACTATCGATACATAGCATAGCTCGAGATGCGCATCTTTCTCGCACAGCTAGGTACTTTGCGGCGCATCTTCGTAGCGCATCTTCCTCGCACAACTACCTAGCGTAGTATTGGTGGAAACGGTCACATATTTTCGTAGCGTAAATTTCACACCTTCGCAGCATAGCTGCATAGATAGATAGATAGATAATTCATTTATTCATTTGACATGGTACACACACATAATTAATAACAACAAAAAGCACATATAGTTCTACATGGATGTTTTGGCACTTAAGCATCGCGCACATTAGGACGGGCCGCAGCGGGCCGGGCCGCAGTTTACTATCGCACACTGTGTGTCGGGTAGCAACGGGCCGCATGATTTTGTATGCAGGGCGGCGGGGCGCGCCCCGCCCCGGCACTCTGCGGCCCGCCCGTCCTAATGTGCACGATCCATTAGATGTAGATGACACTGACAGGGGGCGCCACTGCAACGTTGATCGATTGATTGATTGGATTGATTGCGTTAGTTCCGACCCTTGGCCACGTGCCAAAACATCCATGTATTCTACCACCCTTTGTCTTAGAAGGAACTTAATTTTATTAAAAAATTGGTTGCCTGTAAAGTCGGTATACGGGCGAAAGTTTTACGTGACAACGACTTTGAGTGGTAAAATAATTTTAATGTGAATATTCATTCGTATAGTAGGAAGAAGGATGTCTCTCTCTCTCTCGCTCTGTCTCTCTCGCTCTTAGGCGGGCTAACTGTGCTCGAGTGGAAGGGACGCGTGCCTTTCACTTTTTATGTCTGTCTCTCTCGCTCTTAGGCGGGCTAACCATGCCCGAGTGGAAGGGACGCGTGCCTCTCACTCGCTCTCATTGTGAGCGCATAACGTGAGCGGAGCGTAACGCAGTTTCTTGAAGTGTCACCCGGCAAACCAATTTATAAGACGTTGTCACGTCAAAAACAGTAGGTACCTACAGCTGTGTGGTTATGTGACTGTACCACGGCAATGAAGCACATAACACATCTCTGGTGGAAAAGCAGCCGGTAGAATGCTGCGATGCGCTGTACAACTACAATCTGGTTTTCTAAATTATAAGCAGCACTAATAAACACCGAGATGACTGAGATGAGAGACTCGGATGAATGACGCTTTTTGCTTTACTTGATGATGATGATGATGGTGATGACTCTCTTTGGCTACAGAGCCACGCTAGCGTTGTACCATCACACGGGTTAACCTTGTCTCATGTTGATAAATTCATCGCCTTGTTTTTCGATAAGGCAAAAAACAGGCATAAAAACCTAATTAAATACTAAAGACGCTATAGCCTGTAAACAGTAAAGAAATGGTGGCTAAGTTAGTATTTTGAATCGTTAAGTTAGACTTTTTTTGACTTCGCAAATGCACATAGTCTCAAACAAGACTGATAATAAATCCGTATTCTAGGACGGAAATGTCCGTCAGATGTGTTGGTTGGCAGTTCTACTCTTATAGCAAGTTTGTATCTCAGGGGGCTAGGCTAGAGTTTGCAACTGCTCATCTCTGAGATGTAAGTCTATCGATTATTCATCTTCTTATCTTTTGATGGTAACGCGAGGAAGGAAAACAAGTAGTATTGCAACTGCATTAGGGTCCCCAATGTGACTCCATTGTCATTTGATCGATGTACATTTCAGCGAACACGATTTTTCGATGGCTCTGGACGCGAAAAGTCACTTGTCGATGCCCATTTAAACGATGAAAGTTGCCATTGTCTCGATTCATCGAAAGGATGAAATTGGAAGCGTAACGAACTGATGGACGTTAATGAATATTAACGTACTGATGGACTCTGGGAAGCATATTATTAAGTATACTTTGAAGCGCTGAATACCAAAGAGGAACGGCCCAGACCAACCACAAAACGGTTTTTACTGGATCTGAAGGGCTAAAACAAAATGCTTCCCAGTGCTGATATGCTATCTTTAACGCACAGTGTGAGAAAGATAAACCATACCCCTGCGATGCGGCACTCAGAGAAACATGGCGCTACCTGTACTATACTGTCATTTAAGAAGACGAAACATATTTATCAGCGTTAACGGTTTCTGCTTCCCCGTCTCACAGGGGCACATTAGTATCGCAAGACGCGGGAAACACGGAAGTTTGTTCTCCTTTCAAGACAGCATACTTAATATAGACCGGATTGCTGCTCAAATTGAAGGCTGCTTAAATACCTTACCGGCGCTATCATATCCCAAGGGAGAGACAGACGGCATGACTGAAGGTCTTGAGTTGTATGTAACAATATGTATTTATAACGCTGTATATCTGGAACCATGAACTGAAATTCTTGCCTACCTTACCAGCTGAAGTCTTGCAATTAATTGTGTGTAATAAAGAGGAGAACTGTAAGTCTGTGATGATAAATCTTGAAATATGAACTTCACGCCGTCTCCTTGGGTTTTTTTAACCTAGATGGATCCCTGAGGGGCGGGATCTAGTCTGATATCTTCAAGCTACTCACCAAAATAGTGAAATGTCCACAAGTTTTTGATTCACATGTGGATGCTCACGCCTTTATTGATGGACAGGCGCTGGTCATGGCGATCGGGAAACCAAAAGATGCCTAAAGTTTCGGAGAATTGGCCTCTGCAGTGTGCAAACGCTTATTGTCCACTTCCGGTTCCCGGGCGGACTTCTGCTTGTCAAAATTGAGTTCAGCGACCCCTAAAACTAATGCCAGGACACCTCATACGCAGGGGCGTATAGGGATCAAGCAGAGTCCAGTTGAATACGACTTTTTTAAGTTGAGGCTCTGTTAGGCCGCCATCTCAAATATTGGCAAAATTCGGCAACATTCAGAATCGAATTCAGCAGGCTTTATTACTTCGAAAAAGTCATGTTGCCAAAATGGTTCATGAAATTCTGTTGAACTTGAAATATGCACCACCAGTTTATTATACTTCCTTATTCAAGAGACATCAAAATCAAATGTCCTACTGTGAGCACAGAATTGTTTGATATTGTCGCTTGATTCACCTAAGAGGACCTTTAACCTTTAAACCTTTAAAGGTTCTCAAAGATCTGCGCTTTCATCTCAGCTGATCTGGGACTTAAAATGAAATAACCAGACGCATTTCCTCAAGTACCCGTGAACACAAATCTGTGGATTTGGATATACTTTTTCGAGTTTATTACAAAGTTAACTTCGTTGAAATGTCAGACTTTTTAAAGATACATTCATAGAGTTATTGTGGCGATAGTATTCCAAACATACCCGTACTAAGAGTACCTGTAGCATGCCGAGCACGGCATGGGGTTTCCCGCGGAAAGGTGAGGGATAGGGATAGAGCTACAAAACAGCGCATAGCTCTGCCCCCACTTATTGCTAGCGCTAGCTCAGTGCAAAATTTCCGTCTTCCGGGTATCAAAGCTCGGCTTACAGTCACTTATCTCGGCCGGTGGCACACGATAGGTTAAAAGCTACAGATCTGTGTTTAGTCCCCAGTTTTATTCCAGTCTTTGTAAAATGGATACTTATTTTCATAAATTCAGTATAAATAAAAGAGCTTTTTACTTTTACTTACTTATTATATTACAAAATGGAAAATGGAGAACACATGTCTATAGGGAGCTTTTTAGGTTTTCTGTGTTTTATATTGATGCTGAGGCGATATACTATCCGCTTTCGACAGATTCTCATTTCACATTCGATCCGGAATTCCTGATTGTCTGACCACATTTTGATGACATAATTATGATTAGGTAGTAAAGAAGAAATGTTGAGTTTTTGTGATGGGGTTTCAAAAAGATTAATTCTAAATATGAGGTACTTATAATGTTCCTCTACAATCTACAAGGCGAACAGATGATGCCATAAAAACATCATCATTTTTTATCAGTGGTTTATCCAGTGGCATTTTAATTAAGAATACTCAAATCAGAAAGGAAACTCCATTCAAATGTCTTCCGGCTATCCAACCCGACTGTCAGTATCTTGTCTCAGAGAGCTTGGATAAGTAGATATCTTCAGCTCCAGACAGAAATAAATCGAGTCTAGAATGCAGCTGACAGCTGATGTATTTATTGTTGTTGAGAGAAGACTTTATTTTATTTGGTTTGATAGTATACATTTGCGTAGGTGATTTAACGGTTGCATTTTGGTGGACGCCAATACTATAATTTTAGGGAACCCTATTGTGGTGCCAAGAGCAATGTATTAATAGGTAAAAAAGACTGCTTTTTGCTTACGGTACATACTCGTTTTTATAATAAATGTAGCCCATTAATGTCACCCCCACCGAGGCACAGGCCTTTACCTAGATACGATAGGATTTAGCCATATTCCACCACGCTGGCTCAGTGCGGGTTGGTGTAGGGGTTTTACGACAACTAAGTACGGCACCAAACATACGTTTAACAAGAAATTTAATGCTTTCTATCAATATTTGCCTAATGGACCTAACATACTAAGGTTATCTGATGATTGTGTTATAATGTTCATAATGTATTGATTTGTGTGCAATAAAGTATATTGATATTGATATTGATGTTCCATAAATAATGACTCGTAGTACCTACCTACTCACAGTTAGCCTTCATCGCATAGAAATGCTAATGAAAAATATTATCATTTGATAAATGATCCCCTCTGGCCACACGAGCCACGGCAATCAGTTTATATTGCGTAAAATAAAAATCGGTCTATTGCGAGTCGGCCTCACGCATGAAGGGTTCAGTACCATCGTACAAGAAAATGCCACGTACTTAAATAAAGACGTATGAGGGCCTCCTTAAATTATTCAAATTGCATGCAGTTATTAGTTATTATAAAAGATTTAGTGCGACTTGCGGCACACTTTTGACTACCGCTAAATATAATTTAAATGCAATATAGATGCAATATAAATACAACGCAGCCATGTTGGGTGGGAACCCGGCTGACAGGCAATAACAGCGTGCTTGATTGATAACGCAAACTTGGCGGTGTTGTACCTAAATGGCTTTTAAACTGTATTTAGCGGCTGTCTATAATTTATTGAATAAAAGATGAATGGAGACATAGTGACATATTATAGAGTACATAAGTTAAGTATAAAACCTATCATGATTTTATATGTATTCTGACCCCCTTGTGACTTGTAATGAATATTATCAATAAACGATGTCTATGTCTATGTCAAAAGTATAGTGCAAGTCGTACTTAGGTTCCTCACATTCTTTAAAACAAATTACCCTCTACATATGAGTCATCCATCAGACTCATCATCAGATAGGGTCCACTAGCGGGAAGACGCATGGACAGCACCGTTCGAGCACCGACGGAACTCTAAAAATTGCTACCAAATAAAATCCGACGGACAAAATAAGAATCTGAGAAAGAAAATTCCAATAACGGTAGGACATCTTTCCTTCGAAAGTATGATACCAAATTTACAAAAGAACAAAATACCGTGAATAAAATTACGATACAAAGTAAAACTTTTATGAGGGATCGTCAAAAAGTTGTGTAAAGAAAAGTCAAATTAAGAATGTTTGGGAAATTCGCGACTCCGTAAAAAGGTTGTGAAATGAAAAAGTTTTCATATTTTCTAGTTCTATCGGAAAGATTTCCATTTTACAACGTGCTATTTGAGGAAATAGCACATAATTCCCACAGTCTGCTCCGGAAGGAATAGTAGAATCGTAAATTCGAAGAATTCTTTACTATCTACGTTGAAGAATATGAACTAGCATCGAAAGAAATAAACAACTATGTCTCAAGAAAAAAAAATAAGTAGCGTGAAGCGTGAACATATTAAATGTCCGTGACTTTAACAGTGGGTGGGCACCAAGACATCAATTTTTTAATGTCAAATATTTTTCTTTTTCGGAAGGAGAAGACAGGAGAAGAACGGAAAGGGTAAATGTATTACATTTCATTATAGTTTTGTGGAACTATAATTCCAAACCTATGAAATTACGATACGCATTACAAACACATATTTTTAATCATATGCAACATAGACATAGACATACAACAATGTCTACTTTTTGTACGGTATTTTTGGGACGATTACAATAAACGAAACGAAATGAAAAAAATGAGCATCCGAGAAACGACTACGATTTATTTAACCTTATTAACGGCGACCTTTGTAGACAAGCATCATAATAATAATAATTTCATAATTTCTTTATTGCACACAAACAGTTACATAGGACATTAAAAAACATAGAAAACGTGTACAAAGGTGAGCTTATCTCTAATAAGAGATCTCATCCAGCAAACCAAATCATCATCATCATCTTTTTCTATTCTGCAAAATGTTTCGTCGTTTTATTTTTCAGCCAGTGCTTTTAAATTTTCAGCCAGCTCTAAGTTAGGTTCCGTCAAATTAACTCAGCAATTCGTCATATGACAATTCTTATTTAATGGTCCCTATAATTAACCCCTCCACCAACCCGCACTGAGCCAGCGTGGTGGAGTAAGGCTTAATCTTACTCGTATCCGGGTAAAGGCCCGTGCTCCTCGGTGGGGACATTAATAGGTTACATTTACTTTCTTCTTCGTCTTGTTCGGGTACCTATCGGAGATTGGTGACCATTACATTTATATTGACATGACATTTACTTTACTTACTTACCTATAATTATCACCTGAAACGACTCTATTCAGAAACTCTTTCAGTGTTTCAGTTGAATGACTAAAGTTGAAAGTTGTAGAACATAGTGCTCGATACCAAGCTGTTAGATTCTACAAAGCGTTGCCTTTAAAATGTGATTGACTTAACTAGTATTTTTAAAACAAATCTAAAAAAAACTTGCTTACGAAATGTTTGTATCACTTGATGAGTGATGGATGACTATTTTCTTCCCTAATTCCTTAATTTTAAATTAATTTTATGATTTGTTTTCTAATATAAAGTAAATTGATTAAAGGATAAATAAACTGAAACTGAAACTATACCCTATCCAATATCAACTTGACAGATAACCTAAAACTTCATAGAATCCACTTTTTAATCATCTTACCAAAGATGTTACCAAAACAATCAGAAAGAATCGAAATTGTTTATTCAGTTGAAGTAACAGAAGAGTTCTCATCGCCATCACTACTATTAGCACTTAAAGATATTATTATTTCATTTTCGACCATATTTAAGGTAACTGAAGAATCAACAATAAAATGTTAGACAACTTTCCGATTCACAAATGTTTAATGAGTGTATCGATTCTTTTCGATTTTTATGAGCAATATCCCCTTACTAAAAGGCTAAGATTGACATCTGTCAGGTTGCTGTTATATTGGATAGGGTATAGAACATAGATAAAAATAGTATCGTAAATGTGGTAGCTGTAAACTCACATTGCGAGCCCTCCTTGCCTCCAAACTCCATGAGCATTCTGGCCAGCTGCCGGTTGTTGGCCAGGACTGCCACGTCCAGCGGAGATAGGCCGTCCGGGTTGAGGCTGAAAAAAAAGTAAATGTATGTCATGTGTCCCCACCGAGGGGAATAGGCCTTTATCTGGATAACGAGTAAGATTAAGCCATATTCCACCACGCTGGCTCAGTGGGAGTTGGAGGAAAAAAATCTTTTTTATTATTGGACACGAAATTAGAATCTAAATTTAAAGGGCAATGCAATTTTTGGCATACATCGCTGGCATAGTAGTTTTATTTCTTGTGGCCACAAATAAAACCTAGGCCATATGTTAGAGGACTGTATGAGAAATCAATATCAAAAAGAACTAGGTCTACCAACCTCATCGGAACCAAGTTAAAGAGTGTTTAGTATATTGCTATAATATCTTAACAGGCATTATTCCATGTGTGATATTTTACAAAAAATAATATTTTTCCTTTGTTGGTCTTGGATTAGGAAGAGCTCCGTGTTCTAGTGGGTTTAACACTTGCTTCTCACGCAAGATATGCAAGTTCGAATGCGCAGGTTCGCGTGTTGTAGTAAGAATGCAAAACTTGATGAAACATTGCTAATACTTAATTGGCAGGCGACAGCGCACATACTTCGCATATCTCTTGATAGAAGGGTTTAATGATGGCGCAGCTGGACAATATAACATAACAAAGCGTCACGCATTTTCCATACGGGGTGGCAGAGGCACAACGAATTAATGTAAACCTCTACTATCGAAGAATTGGCAACGCCCGCCAATTAAGTATTAGCAATGTTTCATCAAGTATCTTTGTTCCGATACGGTTTAGAGACCTGATTCTTTTTTGCTTTAGATTCCTGGTATTGTCCTCTAACATATACCTAGGTTTCATATCTGGCGAAAAGAAAAAGTTGAACTATGCCAATATATTGCATTGGCCTTTACGATTTGATGAATAGGCGTTTTGAGATTTACAAATGGCTGCATAGGAATTTTGGCCTAAAACGCCTCAAAATATTTTAACTAAATTGACAAAGTTTTTACTAAGTCATCATTAGAAATTAATCTCACCTGTTAACATCCACATCGGTTGAGTCCAAGATGTTTCTCGCCTTGTCCAGGTATCCATGTTCAACAGCCGCGAATAAAGCTGTAATAAAAAAACAATTTCCTACTTTAAGAATGGATAGTGTAAGAGATTTTGGACGATTTTGCTTCAAAAACTTCCATCATACATGTACAGTATAAGTAACCTACTGTTAGTTTCATAATATCGCTGTGAATCCTTACGCCAACGTTGGATACAACTACCACAATGTAGGAAATGTTACCCCTAACGTTGCAAACGTTGACAACGCGAAGTCTCAATGCTGCCAGAACAAAGTAATTCAGATAACGGCAACCGTTTTATAAACAAATAAACTTGTAGGATGAAATTGAAAAATAAATTAAAAGTATAGAAAAAAAACAAACAAAAAAATACCATGCAAGTGGATATTGACGTGCGCGAGTTTCCCATGCTCCTGCGCAGCATGTGCGTCGCGCCGCCTGTACTTGTCGGGGGGCGGCGGCGCGCATGCGCTCAGCGACGGCAGCTCCGCCCCGCACCCCTCTAGCAGCGCGCCGTATTGCAGTTCTGTGGTCGGGGGCGAAAAAAAAAATCAAAGAAATAAAAAAAAGGTCGGGGAAAATAATTGGGCAACTATATGGTACATAAAAGAAAATTGAACACTTAAACTTAAAACTAAACTAGACAACTAAAAAGTTAAGCTCAGCTGGTTA
This sequence comes from Argyresthia albistria, assembly GCA_963457715.1. Taxonomy (NCBI): domain Eukaryota; kingdom Metazoa; phylum Arthropoda; class Insecta; order Lepidoptera; family Argyresthiidae; genus Argyresthia; species Argyresthia albistria. The sequence goes on along the minus strand of OY735264.1, from coordinate 9,679,228 downwards.
TTGGCTGGAATTGAATTGAATTGAATTAATTAATTTCGCTTTAACGCTGGTTAACTAAGAAGTTTTTAAAACAAAATATTATTTTTAAAGAAGATTGAATTACTTTGGGCACAATTTCTACGCCTAAAGCACAGCTTAAAGTCTTTTTTCACGGCTGAAAGTTCAGCTTGGAGATGTTATGAGATTCTTTGATAAATTCTTCGATTCTTTGATTTTATTTCAGTAAGTATGGCGGGACGATGGACACGTTCGAACCAGAGTGGGTCAATCTAGCTCTGACTAGAGATGTGTGGGCTCGAAATGGGGAGGCCTTTGCCCAGCAGTGGGTGGGACACATTACAGGCTACGTAAAAAAATAAAGTAAGTATTAGAAAGACTTTGTTGAAAATTTTATGTGACATAAAATCTTAATTATAAGTTTTAATTATGTACCTAGTAAAAATTATTATTTACAATTTTTTCTCTCTATCTAAATAAATGCGTAAATACACCTTATTAACATAAGTAGATATGAGTACTTACTAAGTAACCAACCACATACGCAACATACATACCTAAGTAGATACATAATACATACTGACATACCTTTTCATTCCTTTAACTTTAAGACGTAAGTAGAACCAAAATTTTCTATTGCAAATGTAAAACGTATAGGTTTTATTCTGTCAACAGTTAATTCACTCGCATAATTATACATATTATTTAACCAAAACAACGTTTACCAAAGCTTACGAAATGCAAAGTTGTTTTAAAACTTCCCGAAAACTCGACCTCCACTCAAGTCATTCAACCGAGAACGGAAAACTTGTCAAAATTATAAGATTTTGAGACAAAGCGGCTTTTAAATCTTACCCAAGTTTCGTTGGCCTTTGGGCTTTATAAATTCTCACCGGGGCGGCCCTGCCCGTAAACATGATTTGAGAACGGGCCAAGATATGACATCTTGGCATACTAACAAGCATTATCTAGACATCTGTCGCGGGCCGGCAGACAACATGAGCGAAAATAAGTAGATTTAAGTGAAGGAACACATGTCCTGTTTTTAGCAGACCGAATGCGAAATATGGATAATGCAGAATAATGTTGTTGTGTATACAACAACATTATTCTGCATTATCCAGTGATACTTTGCTTATTATAGAATTAGGCCTCTGGTGGATTGATCAGTCAACCACCAATCAAGGCGGGCCAATCAGTCGAACCACCAAGTCTCAATTTTACCTCATTGGGTTATTGCTTGACTGTAAATCATCAGGGATAATCATCAGGGAAGTGGAATCAATTCAAAATCCTGTCCGTGTCCTCGAAAGAGCAAACAAATTCCTTATTTAGCGATGCGTGCCCCATTACAATTCGGTTGATTCACCTCTCCATGATGCTGCCCGTGATCCAAGGCAACCCGTGGAATTAAAAAGTTTCGAGTGGCGACTCGAAAACATTTTCTCGAAAAATATAAATATTGTCAAACTCTTTGCTTTTGGCGGGAGTATCATAGGATACTCGTCCAACGATCTTTTGGCGTGTGAGTGACGTTCACAGGGGGGCGTCACTTCTATGCAACCGCATGCAATGATCCTGCCAAGAATCTACAGTTTCACCTTAGTTATTGTTCTGAGGTTTCACCAGTCACCGCACGCCAAAAGATCTTTGGACAGCTGTTTATAGAATGAGGTTGCGTAGAAGTGACGCCCCCCCTGTTAACGTCACTCACACGCAATAAAATCGTTGGGCGAGTATAGTTGAGGGGATTGCAAAATCAAGTTACAAATCTATCTATCTTCCTTCACTCACTGTTGAGTTTCTGTTTCCTGTCGGCCTCCTCTTCATTGCGCCAATTATAATTACGGACCCGAGCCAATCTGAGCTTAAATATACTGAAACTAATTATGATAAGACATCGAATAACTTTATTAAACGCCTACAAGAAATCCAACGTGGTCGGCGGTTTTAATAATAATTAATTGGTAAACAAACATATAAAATTGTATCTACGTCAGTCTGTTGCTCTATATCACACCTGCCGGCAAGAGTAAATAATTATCTATTCATTTACTCTTTATAAATAGAAAATCGCCTTGATTACTTGCTGATATGAGGTGAAGATAATGTGAAGTTATATTAACTGACAAGACATACACACGTGGTTTATTATGACCATGTTTTCTGTTCGGTGATAATTATATGACTAAATCCATATCCTCCGAGTCTAACGGGATATTTAGGAAAATGAGGGCTTCCCAATGATACCTCCCAAAAAAGACACATGCATTATGCATCAAAAATGCTGAGGAGCGATCAATAAAATGATGTAACTGCAGGTCTTCAGCAAAAACGCTTAAGCGAGTTTTGATGAGTTCATGACCACAAGAACCACAATTGGTCATGTCAAGAGTAGAAAGTTTTCCACACTACGACGTGATAAAATGGGTAAATCAAGTTCTATCTGAACTTAATCACATCTTCTACAAGTTTACGTGCCTTGGCTTCAGTGCATTTTATGTTTTCAAGTTACCAGCGAATTAAGTAGGGTCTTAGCTTAGTTAATCTTTCGAGCGCGACTTTTGAAGTCAATTTTGCAATGAACTTTTGCGAAACTTAAAAGGAAGATTAAATTACCTTTAATCTTCCTTTTAAGGTAGAATCACGCCAGAATCGTTCGGGAAATGATGCTCCAGTGATATTTAAGTGCCACTTTATTCGAGCAGCAGTATGTGCATTTCACCGTACGCGTTTCAGAAAATGCTAAGTTTGCTCTGATCAATTTAACCGACCAAGCGAAATTAACAGACAAAACGCAACAGTGGGGGCCATTTGGGAGGTGTCAAAACCAAAACCACTCAACTGACAACTTTAAAGAAGACAACTCTTCTCTCTCTTAGAGCGAATTTTACCAACGAAGAGTAACTTTTACTCCAGAGTATTTTATATTTTTTCATAGAATGACCTAATTTTGAACTGTTCTTGTCATACAAATTAGGATAGTTATTTTCGCATAAATTTTTATTGGTAAAATCCAGCCTTAGTTTGCTTAGTTTAGTACGTGTCGCCTCCCAAATCGCAAGGCAGTGGCACCGTTTGCGACGCGAACGCGAACGCACATGCGCTTGCGCACGCAAAGCGGAAACATGCGCGTGAGGTCACCGCGCGGAAGCAACCACTCGGTCAAGGCACGGAGCCTCGAACACGTTCCCAAATCGGAAGTGCTCTACCATTGCCGATTTTGGAACACATGACTCGGCCGTGACATGGAAATTAGGTCGTTATTGGTAGGAGTTTGGTATAGTTCGGGAAATATTAGTTGGCCGTCTGTTATCTTCAATAAGAAAGCCAGTGACAACGATGATTTTACAACTATAAGAATCATCATTGTCACTGGCTTCCATCACTCCGGCTTTCAGGTAAATATTACGTTTGTTTGTAACATAATAGACGCGTGCTGGACCACCTTTTTACACCCTTTGTCCGGTAATTGTTTCCACAGAACAAAAGATCACAAAGTAGATTATACCTACTACATACCAACTACTACGATTGATTAATGTTTGTCGAGTAGGTGTGGTCAAATTCACGGCGACTGTTATGGCTGGTGAAGGTACAATCTTCGAACCCGGGACCTCGCATGGAAAGCAGAGTCCCATCCCAACCGTTGCGCCACAAAGGTAATCAAAAAGTTACCCAACATGTCATTTCCTTTAGATTATTTATCTAACTAATGCTAACAAAAATAATAATTACCGTTGCCAAAATATTTCGTGCCAGCTAACCTCTTATTACATAAGGGACATCGTTGAAGCCACAATGGGGCGGTCGGAATGTGTGGGATATTTTCGTATGCAATTATGTGATGATGATGATTACGAACATTACGAAATATGGAAAAAATTTCCACTGAAAGCTCCAGGTGCAAGTAGTAGGCTTAATGATAGATATAGGTTTAAGTTGGAGGTTCCGTATAGCAGGACAGTGACATACACTCGCTCTACTAAATTTTCTGCAATTGAGGTGTATAATAAGCTCCCAAATGATATTAAAATGTTGACAGGCTCTATATTCCTAGATAAATTAAAATTATATTTGATCGAAATGACGTATGACATGTATGAATATTATTCTTATGAGAGCTAGTTATTTAAGGTAAATTAAAATAGAATTTGACATATTATCCTAATCCAATCTAGATCCTTAGTGGGAATTATTAATTGTTGTGTATGTTTTTAAATAATAATGCAATGTTTTGTAATGTAATGTAATATAATGTAATGCTTTGTGACTATAACTGTAATCTTGCTACACCCAATAGGGTAAAATTACTTTGATACTATTTTTTATTTTATAATAACACCTATAATACGACATGTAATTTATTGCAATAAATACTTGAATACTTGAAGGCATTGACCTTTGCATATTATACTACGTAGGTATTATACTACTTTACATATTATACTCTATCTGTGCCTTTACGTGGTCACATAATATTATAGGTAGGTTGTTACTCGCTTGCAATGCAATATGAGCTATAACATGTCTTGCAAGCTTTTGAATTTCACTTAAACGAGTTTTTGAGTGTGGATAAAGTAAGCCCTACATATAACACATGTTGGAAAATATAATAGGTTAGGTTTATTGCGGCTAAACTCAGTTCGTATAATATTATGAGAAAGTATCATGACAAAACAAAACTATCCTAATTATTGAACATAATATAAATGTAACAAAGGCATTTAACAAAATAGAGAAAGAGTATGTAATACCTATGTAATCCGAAAATTCAATCACTATCGGATGCCGGAAAATGTTTAAAACTTTGTTAATTGCTGGATTTGCCAGATTTATCTGAACTATTCTGAACTAATCTGAACTAATCTGAAGGAACTCGCAATCTGAATACCTATTCGCACTTGACTGGTTTTCCCCATCACTTAGCTTTACAAAATAAAGGAAAACACTTTCCTAGGTATCTGTACGTACAATCTACCATACAACAGCTTCACAATTCAACTCAAAATCAGCCGTAAGGTGTCAAGGCCCAAGTATGTTTGAGCGTATAATTTAGCCGATGGTACATCTAATTACCCCTCAAGTAGATAACAACAAAGGATAGCTTTTTATAAGTAAGTTGGTTTATGAGTCTGAGAAGTTCCCACAAAACAGTGAAATGGTGGCTTTTCTACGCAGGTAACATTTACTTTCTTCGGTTATAGTGACTGCGTAACTCTTTTGAGATAATACCTCTGTTTGGTTTTTTGGATTGCCGATAATATTGTACCAATTGTACGTCAGTTTCGTAAGCCTTTGATCACATCGTTAAAAAGATATATCACTATACATATATTATTTATTTATTTATTTAAAGTAAAATTATTATTATTATTAAATTATAGGACCACTGGATTACATCTTTGATAGTTTCCGGTCAATGAGACAAAGACTAAGTTATTGATGGTCGTGCATGGGTAGAAGAAATGGGGATGGTATCAAAAATGTCCGGTATCCAAAGATGGTTGGATTGGTACAGTTCATACTAGATTACTGTCAATAAGTCAATAAATGACGCCTTAATTCAAGAGCTTTCCTCTGATCGAAGTCTGTCCATCGACGTTAATTATGTTCAATAAAGTTCAGTTCACATCACACTGCCTCCCTCAAGTCATATCAAACCCTAAACCCACAAAGTCGGAGTAAAATGGCCTAAGTTAACCCTCTTCTTTAGATGACTTAGCCCGGATTTTACCAACGAAGGAGTAACTTTTACTCGAGAGTATCTTCAACTTTTTCATAGACACCATTGACACCTAGATCAGATCACCTCATTCATACCTAGATAGATCAGCCTAAGGGTGGATTTCACCAACAAAAAGTTATACGAGAATAACTATCCCTGGGATAACTTGTATGATAGATCAAAATGAAATAGCTCCGGTGAAAAACCGTCTCGTGTATGTATAAAAGGTCATAGATGTAAATGTATGTATGTATGGCGATTATTAAAAATATAACTCCAAAACTACTGATTTCCGACGGCTCCCGTATTTTGATATCGTCTAAATACATTAATCTACATTTAAAAACCAGCATGCATAAGCATCTGCGACCGCAGTCGTTCTAAGTCCTTCCGTTTTATTTACCTCGCTCGAATGATGTAAAGTATTATGCTTACCTCGGGGTGTAAGTAGCTAATTCACCCTCGAACTATATTTGTCTAAATATCTCAGGTAGACTCTATACTTAGCGTCTGATCTGGATGTCACTAGTGTCTATGAAAAAGCAGAAGATACAGGTTACTCTTTCATAGGTAGTTAAAACAAAGGCAACATAGGAAATAAAGGTAAAAAGTTTCCCGATACAGAATACGTAGTACGTGGCACCTAGTCGTACTCAAATAATAGGGAACTTGACAAAGTATATATATTTTTTGTTGCACAATTCACGACATTAGTCTTTACACCTTGTATGTAATTAAATGGACAAGCGGCAGTATAATTAGAAATTACCAGCAAACTATAAAGACGAAAATTAGTCGTGTTTGGAAAATATTTATGTTTATATCATACATTATTTATACCAGCACAGTTACATAATGTAACAACTAATCAGTACTCATAGCATGTGTGTACGCAAGTAGAAGTGGGTAATTAGAGTTGACGGACTGGTAACAAGATTTTCAACAAACACTACACACTTCACCAATTTGTTAAATAATGAGCGGGTTTTTTTTTTTTCTAAATTAGATAGAAACTCATTAGATTACATTGCGGTTTTCACACTTGTCCGCGTTAGTTTGGTCATTAATGAATGCAGTCATGCAAAAGTAAAGTTGGCATGAATAAATTCGGAATTGCAGGACATTTATTTTATAGCAAAACTCGTTTCTACCGAGTTTTTTAAACGCAAAACGAGTGAACATGAAAAATCTGGGGATAAATTCAAATCCCTAGTATTTTTTGCTTTACGCGTCGTGTTTCAGCAACTGCGCAGCTTAGAGAACTCGACTATTTTTGTACATTTTATTTCAACAACTCTGCAGCACTCCTGTTGAATTCCAAATAGTTTCGAAAATACTTTAGGCAAGCGGATAAGCTAGCCGATTAGGATCGGAAGTTTGTACATAATTACTAGTAGTTATCAGTTACAACATTCCAAAATAGACCATGCATGTGTCCATCTAAAGCGAAGTCAATAAACTGCAACTTCTTGACGTCACCGTAATGGCCTTTAAGTATAGCTAACGAACTAACCTAATTAAACATCGTGGATCACGCTAGTCTTATACCGATTATAAAGCGTGCAACTGTGCTATTCAAGTGGTGTAAGTCGCGTGACATATCTACTTCAGATAATACATCAACTGTTAGTTAAACTTCAGGATGCACCATAGAGGTGGAACAAAGGAGGTTCATTTATACTCTTAAGCGTATTCATAGAAGTATACCACACAACCAGGCACATTGCACAAGATAGCCTTTAGCCACAGATAAATCTGTGCCTTTAGCTTATCCTGCGAATTCATCTAACTTTCATTTGTCAAGAGATCAAACTAAAACTCAGTTTTTAACCGACTTCCCAAAGGAGGAGGTTTACAATTCGTCCGGATGTTTTTTTAATATTTTTTTTATGTATGTGCACCGATTGCGCCTAGACGGATGGACCGATTTGGAAAATTATTTTTTTGTTTGAAAGGGTTTAGTTTTCCATTGGTCCCATTGATACCAGGTCAGGATCTGATGATGGGATCCTGGAGAAATCGGGGGAACTCTTCAAATATTATAGGCAGACCTATAGGCATTTTTGTGTTTTTCATAATAACTCGTGCAAATGCACATGGTAAGCATAATATTGTGATGCGGAACTGATGATGAAGACCACACATGGCCACCAGAACTGCTCAATACTAGGTACAAAAACAATGCGTGGCTGACGGGCAGGCAACGCGTAGCCTATACCGGTGGACCTAGAGACATGAAACTTTGTACAGAGGTTCCTTAGTAGCGTGGGGTAGCACTGAAATGGGATTTGACAGTTACCTTCAAATCACGATAGTCACGGTCTAGCGACTTGCATTAAGAATATCCCGACGAATTGTAAACCTCCTCCTTTTGTGAAGTCGGTTAAAAAAACGTATGTAAAATGACAGATGAATCTGTCACATAGAGACACATCTTAGTCAACCTAACCAGTAAAATAAGTCAATAGGAAAATAAAGCCTAACCAAACGTTGATTGAAACAAATCCATACGTACTCAAGAAAGAACTCGGCGACATCGCTTGGTTCCGGTCCTTCGGCGGCGTGCTGTACACGAAGGCTGGGTTGACGCAGCCACGTGGGCCTGCACCCGCGCACATGTCACTCTCGGAGCCCCGCCGCACGCGCCGCTGGATCAACAGCTCCGTCATCGACTTCGCAGACTCAGACTTCCCCATCCCCTTCAACTTCTTCCCTTTGTCTTTATCCTTCTCGGGCGAATGTATGTGGAGGATCGCTGCGGCTTTAGGGGGAATCTTATCTGGAACTAACAATTCCTTCGCTGATGCACTCTTTTGTTTTTTGTTCGTGAATAAATCCGTGAATTTCTTTTCAACTTTTCCATGTTTGTGCGGTTTTAGGATGACGTCGACGTCGCCGCTTTTCCTTCTCTGTTTAACAGCCTCGTGTTTTCTTTTCGACATGATGGGCGTTTTCTGGTTGTACGTCCCGTCGAGTCCTTTGTACGTGACCTCGTACTCCTTACTCCAGATCTGTGTGGAGAAGACCACGCTGTTTCTTTTGAACTTGTCGTCCGGTTCTGGTTCGGGGTCGTCGTCCTTTTGCGAGCGCCAGCGGTTGCCGATCATGCGGAGGGAGGCTCTTACGGAGCGGGAGCGGCGCAGGCCTCCCTGCTCTCGTTTGAACCTATCGATGAGGGTCTCCATGGCCCCACGAGAAGGCGAGGACCGTGCGCCGCGGTTGGCATCGCACGGCTACACTCGACGGCTGTCGTACACTTCGATAGTCACGCGCAACTCTTGACTTTCGACGTTCACTCGATTCGCCGGCGACTCGAGGAATGGAAGCCTGCAACAATGCCGTGGCAGGGCTCAGTGTGACCCCACAGACCAAGATCTCGATGCCCAGTCCACTAGCGTCGCAGACAAACGATAAACTAAACTGTTCTCATTTGCACAATCTCTCTTTGATTTTGATAAGATAAACTGATACGGCCGTTTAAAGTATATGGGTGTCATAAACGCTGAGATTTATTTGTTTTTACGTCACGGTGATAATGAAATATTATGGAGCACTTTTGTTTGGCGTGTGGCAATCTATGTATGCTATCAATATCAGATTCTTGATCCCCCTCGATTGCCACCTCGTAGTGTTTGTCTGACAAGTGGGTTATCTAGGTATCATTGGTCTGGGTAATCGCGATTTGGGTCTGTTAGAAATGAGTATGTTCTAGTTTACCTTCAAAGGTGTAATGCAAAGGATTGCAATGCACTGCATTAACTTTGTTCCCACACTATAACGGAATACTATAATGTCCTGCGATTTGTATCAATAGACTTATTTGAAACATGATCTAAGATTATTGGTGTCCTTTTCTAAAACTTCCAAAACGCGGTGTTAAAACGTGGCTCGAAGAAGACTAAATTATCAAACTTTAAAAGTCACTAACGAGGGAAAGTTTCTCTATAAGTCAACAAGATCAGCTTTCTGCAAGCTGGTCGGAAATTGTTAAGGCTGTTGCAGGTAGATTACTTTTGCCCTGGCAAACACTTTGGTTAATACAGATTCTGTAATAATATTTCCACGGCATTGATAATCTTAAATGCTTGCACTTCGGCCTTTATGGCTGCGATATCTCCAGAGCCATAATGATAGCCTCATGAAATAAAAGAACTATGTACACCTGTTTAGCACTCATCTACCAAACGTGCTGTATTTGTCGTAACTCGTCTAGCTAGAGTTCACGACAGTTAGGGATGGCACTCGGGGCAGACATAGTACAAAGCACAGATACTATAATATTATACAAGTGTATTTGTGCGCTGTCAACTTCATTTGCATGTGTTCTGTGTTCACAATTGCCATTCCAATCTGTCTCGAACTATACCTTCCCTACCTTTGAATCAGTAAGGTGAACTGATCAAAGAGCCAATTTCAATGCAATATATCAAGTTACATGCATGGTGGTCTGGTGCGTTTAATTAACCCATAAATGGCATCAATTTGTCGTACCCATTCAATGATTTAATTGCACAACAAAATATCGTATGCAGTCGTCATCAATTCTGTAATTACTTTAAACTGCTTCACAATTCTTCCGGAGTGTCAAGTCAGCGCCATTTCTAGCATATAGATTGACTGCTATAGCAAGGCCAATCTTGATCGTGAGTATAGGAACTAAAGTAATACTGGTGCACATTGTAATTATTTTTCAGACTATTCAGCTTTCTTCTTGACAATCCTGTCGATATCAAGATTTTTTATAAAATTTTCTGTGGTTTTTTTTTAATAAACATCATCAAATGCTGAAATTCACACAATGCCAAGATTTTACTTCCAAACAACAAAGACACTGTCTGTACCTATCCATGTTGTGATGTTATTTAGGTCCAATGTGCATTATCAACTTTACCACTTTACCTTCGACGGCGAAGAATGTCTGTACTTAATTGCCGAAGCGCTTAAATCTTTACGACTTTTTTAATTACGTCTAGGTATTTGCTATTTATTTATGAGTCTGTTGCTTCTTCGGGTATTACCGCTCTGTTTATTATGTAATCCTTGGAATCATCACTTTCTTTGCGATCCAGTTTTAGATACTTTGAACGTTTGCGTCATTGTTATTTAATTTTATTATAACACTATTTTAAAATGACTGGATTTTAAATTTTAAAAGTACCTTCCTATGAGTTAATTTGTTTGTTAATTGAACCTATTCAAATCAGGAAAAAATATATACCTAAGCATATTTTCAAAGATTTTTACAAGGCCCTGCAAAAACCATAAATATAGCACTGAAGAAAATCCTTCGTTGTTGTTTGTCATACATCTTTCAAATATTGTCCTGCTCCGTGTGTATTCATCCCTAAATACCATGAAACTCTCGAAACTCATTAATTCCTTCACAAAGGAATACCCCCTTAGGAACAAAGTGAGGGTGACTCCAGGTAGCAGGTGGAATGTACCAAAGGTGGACCAACTACCCTAGTTAGGTACCTCGCTATTTTATTTTGTATTCTGTTGCTCACTTGATAGAGCCTAAAACTAATGTAAACATTTGTATCTTGTAAGGTCTGGTTTAAAGTTGATTTGTTGCATGGTTTGTGATATCCCTTGAATACATTTCCGTTGTTTTGTAAGAAGTACTCGTAACTGACGAGCGTGTATGAAGAGACTTATGAATGTGGAGGAAGCGAGAGATGTATGCCAGGATCGTAGCAAGGGAGGTCTTTAGTCTCTGCCTACCCCACTTCCGAGAAAAAGGCGTGAGCATATGTATGTATGTTGTCTTTAGTCCGCTACAAAGTTTAGAACGTTTTTTTTTTTACTGAATTCGATATTTTTTGTAGAGGATTTGGACAAAGTTTTGGCAAGGGTCACATACACTGATAAATATAAATCTCTTTCTATAACTTTACGTTAAAGACCGGGAATTTCTATAGTATCTGGTCTCGTACAATTTAGGTATTATTTTATACCATGAATAAAGTTATATGACAGACTAACCGTCTTTTTATCGTGATGCTAAATACTGCACTTGCCATTCTCCATCAATCATATTCATAATTTATTACACGCACGGTCACTTTTACACTACATGTTACCTTTGCAAGTAGAAAAAAACACATTCGAATATACTCCGAGGTCTACGGTGTCTAGTCACGATAATTCCACAACAAGTGTCCTAGATACAGACAATGTCCCTTCGGTGTTTATTGCTTCTATTCAATGCAAATCAGCTGTCGGATTGCTGGGGCAATATTTCAGACATTTTACTGCAAACGGGTTCGTGCACCATTATTTGTGTCACGCAGTGATTCTTCAGTTTCATAAAGACATTTTCAAATGATCTAGAAGAGTTCCATTGCCGTGATTTTTGCATGTGACTTGTTAGTACCTATGTATTTCAGGTTAGTGCAGAACTTTTAGATCTATTTTATCTAACTTGTATTGAATGTAATATTTCAAGCGAATTCTCGTGGTTTGGGAGCATCCTAATTTTTTTTAAAATCACAACCATGACTATTTCGGCCTTGTACTTCCATTTCTGAACCGGAATCAAATTATTGGATTTCCCTATTTCTTATTTCGTTTTCTACATTTTCGTGGCTAACATTATCGGTGGGTGGCTCGGATTACGTCTCCTCTTAATGGCTGATCAAAGTTGACGATAACAAACTTCCGAAATTACGAATTTGGTGAAATCGTTCAAGTATATACCCTTGTAGCGATTAAGAATTGTGATGTTATCTCATTTTAATGAAAAGGAAATTTAATGCAGCATTTCTTAAAAATACAACTTCTAACCCCTTCCTCGATGTGCAGAGCAGTTTTTTTTTTACATTTACCACCTTAAATTGTACCTAATTTCAAACAAATTGCCTGTATATGCCCAATTTTTCTGTACTGCTGTTTTGTGTATTAATAAATAAATAAATAAACATAATTTCATTTTATTTCAGTGCGAATGGCCGCTACGGGCAGTGCGAAATACTTACCTACAAATATTTGAAATATTTTAGAGTGGCTGAGTACTGTAAAATAATTTCAGTTTATCGGCCGAGGCCGTAGAAACGCCTTTATTTACAGTTTTTATTTCAGTGCATATTATGTCGAAACTAGCCTGGCCATCGACGATTCTAGATAACCTTAAGAATTCTTTAGGTTTACTACAACAAATACGTTCAGTTATTGGACTTTTCTAAACGCATATTTGAAACAATGCAAATGAGCCTAGGTTCATGGTCGGGTTGCCGGACTATCAGACGGATAGGGAAGTCATATCGATAGGCCACCACGATTAGTATGGTAATTTTTGTAGTCAATTTGAGCGTGACAAGTGACCTAGTTTGGTTGGGAAACTGGGTTAGTTCCGTTCTCACAGTTTCGGAAAAACTTTTTTCGAATGCGATAGCCAGGTCATCGTTATTGATGAGGCATGTAATTAGGGTCTCCCATCGATACAAGATAAAAACGAGTCAAAACCTACTTACTATTCCCACTATATCCCGAAAAATAGAACAAAATAATTTGTCCTTCTAAGGACGTTGGACGCGTATTTGGCACGGTAGTGCCCCGTCAAGTCCAGCCTTGAGCCGATGGTTCAGAATACAGGTGTGGGTTGTAAGTTGTGAGCCATAAGACATGTGTTCACTGATTCTTTTAAACACCGGAAGAGACGCCTACAATTGTTGTAACGCATGCGAACATTTATTCCGATGTGGATTCCTGTCGTTCGCAGTTTCCGTGAGTATTTCTTCTATTGAGGAAGTACAGAATAATGCACGCTTTCTAGGTCTACTTCGATATTTATTACCATTGGTTCGGCCTATATACAATGAGTTTCTTTTACTTGTTGATCTAGGTACTTTTATATGGTTAAATCGCCAAGTAAACATTTGTCAATCAATCAATACAATGCATTAAAGACTTTTATTTAACTTCTACATTATCTTTCTTCTTTCACTTTCCGTAACGATAATTATTGGTACATATACAGTTGGAAAAAGCCCTTCAAGAATTATGTTATTTATTTTAGGAGATTCATTTATTATTGTTTTGGATTTGAAAATAGTTTTTATGTCTATTTATTCAGTATACGGTGAAATTTAATCAAATCAGATAAGTAGAACCTACGTAATCTACGTAAAATCTTCAATAAAAGCGCTCCAAATATTTTATTAACGGAACCGTAGGTTTGTATCAATAGTATCAGCATTATCTATCAATTGGATGGTCCAATTTGGACCCGATCATTAGGATTTTCAAATGAGAGATGTTTAGAATGAATGAAAGATTGTCCTAGAAACCCTGATTAAATTATTTATACCTATTATCTACGATTGTTAAACAGAGATCTGGCAGCAGTTAGCGCATCTGGTGTTTGATGACATTTAATTGCTGAAGTTACATTTATACCTTCTTCATCAAAAAAAATAAATGTAGGGGCCTACCAGATAAGTCGAATAGCCTGGGGTTTACATACTAAATCCAAAAGTAAACTTATTCTGAGAATAAATAATGATAACATAAAATTTACCTCGGTAGAACATAGTTTAGACTTTTATAATTTGAAACACTTTTAGAACCTTTGTTATAGATTTGCAATTAACCACAGTAAATATAACCACACTTTCACTGGGTTCAAACACAGACACAGTCACGAAACACCACAAATAACAATCCATACAGGAATTCCTATAATTTATATCATAGCTCAGCACCCAAATCAATTGACAATCTAATAACTTTAAATTTTAAAGTCGATTATGTCAAGTAAACGGTTCAAAACATAACTAACGTAACGTTCGTGTTGTAAACATGTTGTGAGCAAAGTTGTTTGGCGTCAGTGCTGCCAACATGGCGTCCTCGGTTTGACAGTTGCGGCAACATGGCGGCGGCGGTCGGGAGGGCTGCGCGGGCGCAGCAGTCAACGGCCTTTGTGTGACGGCGATGAATGGTGAGACGTAGACGAACCTGTTTGCCGCATGTTTATGAGATAAAGTTTTTTTTTCCCTATCTTTGTAGTTAAGTGTATGTGATATCTTGGTTTTAGCTTGGTTTGAAAGGTTGCTTCATGCCCATTTAAAAAAAACACTTGAATCGGCTGAAGACATCAAAATCAATGAAATATGTATTATTTTCCAAGAACATTCACAAGTTTTAGCATCATCATCGTAGTAGCAAAGAATGATGTAAATAAAACTATCTGTCATCCATCACTCATCAATCAGTCATCATTTATAATTCGCTAAAACGAGACGTGCACAACATGAACTGGAGCTGAAAATCAGTACAAGAAGATGATTGGCCATATCAGCACACCCCTACGATAATCAACAACAGATAATCCGATATGAAACTTCTTCGATTAATCCACTTTTGCATCACTCGGAGATAAAGCCAATACCATCTCACAAACGTGCGTGACGCTATATGCCACTCTGTCTACACTCGTGAGTGAATATCGACAGTGAAAGTGTATTGTATCAAGCGTTATGCAACTCTTTGTGTGAATATTTTCACGGCATGTCTTCTGCAGAAATAGTATAGGAGTCTCCGCAAGTGTCCGCAACTCTTTTGTTCCGGGTTTAAAAAAACTGCTTGTTTTGATCTTGTATGTACCTATGTGATCGATCGTCACATTTTCATTATGGTATTTGATCTCTCAGATCATGGGTTATTGCTCTAATTTTTGAAAAAAAAAAAAACTTTTCATAATTGATCTAAGATCTCATCGATCACTCTACTCAATATAATTCTTTTTTTTTTTGTTAATAGCAACTATGTCGTTGTCGACAATTCGGCCAGTATCAAGTCATAGAAAATAAATCCAAAAAAATATATCTTGTATTTTTCAAAGCGTTGTTTAGATGGTCCTTGACATAAGTCTTAACCAACTACTCAGTCAATAAACCAATTACGTAGTTTACGTTAACAACACTCCTCTAAATTGGACCCTTCACTAAAACTTGTTGATAAGAGGCCTAATTATACATATTACCCGACAGAAATTCGACGAAAACTGAAATCGCAGTTTTCTTTATTGACAAAAATAAAAACACTTTTCTTCAATCATCTCACTATAATACTCTAATAATGTGCGAGGTCTTTACTTGTTTGCTGGACTATTTTTTTATGATTGCCAAAGAAGGCTGGTCAGCGCCATGTTGATCCTGGCTGCCTCCGGTCGACTCTGATTTACTTTGACAACAGCACTTGAATCGTTTTTAGCTCCACATGATAGGAGAAGACGACAATACTCAAATAAAGCCTGTGTATATAATACACACCAAGATTGGACGCCCTGCAACCTGCAACAAAATCCCTAATGTGAAAAAGACAATTCTGCCCAACCTGAACAGAAAGTTACAAACACAGTATCAACTGAGAACCATCATTGACATAGCATACAAAATTCCAGACAATAGAGGTATGGGAAAGAAATTAAGTAGTACTTGCAATTTCAAACATTCCTCGGGTTCATTACGCAATCTAGAAAACAATCCTTTTGTTCGTACAATTAAACTTTCTACGATAGGGTCTGAGTATGGCAATCACGCAGTTATCAGTGTTACATCGTGAACAAGTAAACTTAAAACAAACTACTTAATCTAGCTTTGCCTTAAAAAAGTCGGTTTCCTGAGAAAATTTGCAAGTTACATTTATTTCCCAGAGGTTTTCAAGATCAGATTAGTTTTTGTGACTTCATGTCCCGCAGTCGCAGTGGGGAAACCCACCCATACTGTATGGGAAAAGTGTGTCCTGTACAAATTGCTACTAAAATACTTTACTTTAATACATTCACAACTAGGTTCTAAATCAAAGAAAATCTGATCTCTAACTGTCCGTATTGAAATATACGTAAACTGGAAAACTTGTGTAATTTTATCGATTCTTGCGTCAAAGTTACTCAACGCAAAATGTCTATCGCCCCCACAAATTACGAATCAGAGTTTCTCGTTATTGAATTGTTCGATATTGAATTTGAGAACTAGCAAGCAGAAATTTATAACTCCAGTATTGTAACTAATTGGTTGGCTTTGATCGAAATTAATAACGAAGAGTGAAGGAGTCAATAAACCATAGGCCCGGTTGTTGTTAGTTTACCGTTTTGGTGCATTTAATTCACCACTTATAATAATAATAATAATTTATTGTTCAAAATAGTAACATTTTACAGATTTAAGGTCCCTGCCTCCCAAAGTAGGAAAAACCTGTATCATGGGAGACAGTTACTTCCCAGAGGGTACACATGTAATTTTGAACAATACTACTACTATATAATAACAAAACTACAAAAAAATTATCGATACACAATAAAAATAAAAAATAAAAGTTCAACATTGAAAAAGGAGCAGTGAGAGTGTTGTGTAGTGTAATAGAACTAATGTGGAGTGTAAATGTAGAGTGTAGTGTTTGAGTGTTGTTTGTATGTGTGTGTTATGTATGTAAAGTTTTAGGAGGAAAGGTGAGACACAAATATTATCAGTCTAGTAGTCTAAGGAAATTAAGTATTGTGTATATCTTTGTTTTTGTGGACTTACTACTTTATGGTATCTAGAAGCTTCTCTGTTTCTTCATACGAGAACTTTAGCAGTCATTTTTTAATTAAAGGTTTGCAGGCATTTTTGGTCAGATGATAAAGCTCGACTTCTTTGCTAATGTTGTTATAAAGACGAGGGCCAATAAAATAAAACTGTCTTTGGGCATGGACAGTTTTACAGCTTATTGATTGAAACACTCTGTCTTTTCTCCGCTTTACAGTTAGAATGGGGTCGTATGGGTGACTTGTGTGTGTTCGAAGTATGGACTGGTGGATAAATAGTTGTCTTACTGAGAGATCTTTGCTCTCATAGTAGAGCAATTTGGTGGGATATCTGAAAGGTTTTCCGTTGATCACTTTAAGAATAGTTCTTTGAGCCCTTTCTAATTTATGATTCTAGCGCCTTCGTTAAACGGATATCGAGACCCATATTGACAGATTCGCATATAAAATCCCTCAATATAGGTGTAGATATCGTAGATATCGAATGCGCGGGAATCATGCCACTGAGGAGATATCTCAATAGGTACATATGTGTGGAACTCATTGTGCAATAGAAATAAATGTGATTATTTTTATCAACAATTTGTTATTTCAACCGGAGAATACCAGTTTATTGTTGGAAATGTTTCGAGGCCCTCATTGTTAACTGACTCATTAAATCAGCAGATGAACTAAACGTCTCCTCAAAATGGCATTGGGTAATTTTGGCGTCGTTTTGACGTTTCCATAGAGTTTGGTCGATTTTGAGTATTGGCGGCCACGCATGAAAGTTATAAATTTTGAAAGAGCAATCAAAAATAAGCTAATCTTACTATAGTGTACATATAGCTAAATCATATCGGGGCTGAGATATCTCATTTTAAAGGTTTTTCAGTACAAAAAGTGTTACTTGAAGCTCTATTATCTCAGCTTCGAAATGGTTTACAGCAATGCTTCCTCTTTTAATATGATACATTATGATACTGCTACCAACAAATGATAAAGATATCGGTGGCCGAGAATAAAAAAATGACGCCAATGGTCCATAGTAGGTTACCCAAACCCCTTTGCATGCATTTGCATCTCGGAAAAAACAAGAGGGAGGACAAAAACGACAAGTCCTGCAGAGCCTCAATGCAATCTCCTTAAAAGATATGCTAGTGGAGTTAAAGATAGACCCTAACCCCTTGTGTTAGGGATGAGGCTAACAATTAGGGCCTGCGTAGCATGGTTGGGTATAATAATGAGATCCGGGTACTAACGATGCCGCAAGGGCGCAAGGGTATCTTGGTGAGAGGTGCTTGATGAAATATAATTGGACGGAAACTGACCTGACTGAAGGATCCTTACCACTATACGACAAGTAGATATTTATAAGACTACACAAACATAACAGTCTAAAGTAATTTAAACTGACATGGAAGTATGGCAACGCTTAACCCAAATCGTTCTAAAATTGGTCAATGTTATGAAAACATGTGATCTTCGTTGCGATGCTATATAGTAACTCTATTTTAACCTATTAGAAATATATGAACATACAGGTAAAGTTTGACGTTGTCTGTTCCTCGTTTGAGTCAAAGGTATGTATGTCATTTCAAGGTAAAATCTGGCTAAATTCTTCCAAATGAAGTCAGTATTTTTTACCAGCAACATCATATCCCTAGACAGCCTCCTTTGGCAGTACTCATGTCCCCACTATGATCTGACAAAAATGCATAAATAGAGTTTTACCAAAATTTACCAGACTGTAAGTACTTCCAAAATTCTCAAAAACGTACACTCGGCAGGGGCACTACTCATGTGCCCTTTATTTTGCTGTTTTTATAGGATAAGCCGTTTAAAAAAAATACATCTAAATATAATTATGAGATTGACTTTCCGTGTATTTTATGTTTGGTTTAGCAAACGATGGGTTGGCTCCATAAAAAATTCATTATCTCTCACCTCCCTCATCCCGAAGTAAACCTAGTTAAAGTTCTTGCGATTCATGAGCGCACGTGGATAATGAAATGAATGATAAATGTGTAAGTACAGTTTCTTAAGTTATGTACCCAACGAATTACGAATTACGAATATAGTCTTATGGTCTACCCCTGTTTAGCTATCAAACTCTCTCATTGGTCCTTGATTTGCTAGAAGAGATATCTTGTTAGAGATAAGCTCATCTTTGTACAGTGTTTTACATATAGTTCCGTTTTCACAATTATCTGTGTGCTATAAGGAAATTATGTAATTATGAATTATGGAATGACACACGCCCAATCTGCCTCTAAGGAACAAGTTTGAATAAATCATTATTTGACGTTAGCTAACTTCATAGGACATGGCTAAATCAAAAACTTAACTTAAATTAACTTCTGCCCCAAAACCGTGTAAAGACTTCTCAATAGCCAACATCATTTTAATATTATGTCATTCATGACATGCATTTACAAAGTCCAGACGGGTCGACTAGACCGCCTTTACAAAGTCCAGACGGGTCGACTAGACCACCTTTCGAATAACCATAAAACACGACCCAAGCCGATACGCGCTCCTGATTTGCAACATGCAAGGACTATGTGCGTAATAAATAAAGTTTCGGGAATATTTTTCGGAACCTTTTCATTTGATTAGCTCCAGAGGCTCCAGGATTAGCATAATAATTATCTTGTTTATCGACCAACTCTAAGGATTAATGGCACCCTTTTCGTGCGAAGTTAAAGTTATATTTGTTTGTATACGCAATAACTTGTTTTAATTCTTAAGGAGGTTGCAAAGAGACTCGTCGAAGCGTCAGGTGATTCTAGACCTGGCACCTATAATTAGCCTAGCGATACAGCGAGGTAATGGTGCTAGCATGTTGGGCACCCTACCACTCGATGACGGCGGTGACCTTAAGGATATTTTTATTTTTTATTTAATGGTTTTTAGTAGCAAGTTAAGTTAAGATGTATATTGTATATAAATAAATACCATTTTATTGTATTTCATTTGAATCGATAAATTATAATAACCTCTGCTTACAAAATGCCTATTGAATCTGCGTATTGTTTAGTTTAATAAAATCCTTCGCGTGTAACTTGGCCTTTCATTTACATAAAATTGATTACAGGTCAAACAATTCTTTGTGCCACAGAAGTCCAACTTCATTCTTTCATTAGTCGTTCTAATCAAGGTACGTTTTACAGACAATACTTAGAATAGCAACTACGACGTTTATGAGCCGTACTGTTACCTCACCTAACCCGACTGGTCTGTAATCTCCAATCCTTTGCGAATCTATGAAAGCCTTTTATTTTGTTTCTGTGTCAAATGTCCACTTCGGAGAACAGGGTTCGTTAACTCGATAAGTCACCATTTCTCAGAGAGCAACACTGGCCCTCGATTTTCCAGGTAGTTCTTGAATAGACAACATTAAATGAATATCTTAAACAAACAAGCAAGTAATATGTGTTATCGAGGGGTCAATAGTAGCTCGAAATGGTTCCTGTAATATTACACATGGCGGGGTGTCTATCTTGGCTTGACACACTGCCGTGTGTCGTGATATTTTATGAAAAGGCTTTTCAGGAAACTAACAAACATAGCGTCACGCTTTTTCCTATACGGGCCGGCAGGGGCAAAGTGGTGCCCATATTTAGCCCGTTATTCTACACTCGTTATTCATAGCGTGATAAAGGGGTAGCCCATCGCATTAGCTATAGAGAGCGTTTCACGTAAAGGCATTGAAAATATTTGCTATTGAGGAACGGGTGGCAAGCCTTCTGTGTAACTTCGTTAGACAGTTTGTTTGACACAGTTGCAAGTTGGTAAGCAACTAACAGGGATGGATGTGGCTAACTTAGGGGCTAACTCGAGAAGGAATATTGAATTATTTTCGCTAACTTTTGGTGTAAATTTGCCCCTCGTAGGTTCGTTGGCACCTTGAATAGTTATAGACGAATTACAGAGGGTACAAAAAAGGGGTAATGCATTGAAATGAGGGTTTTTTTTACATACTCCGGAAGTTAGAGGATGAGAGTCAGAAGTACCTGTTGGATAAATAAACTAAAAATACATATATACCCGATGTATAAGTTACAGAATCAACGAACCAGTCCGACAGAGCTCAACTTGATTGCAGTAGGAGACCACAGACCACAATTCCACACAATTCAATCAACTAGGATTACCGTGGCCAATATGCAAATGCAAATTATCTAACTATAACTAGTACTCCGAGACTTTCGCCTGCCAAGACTTTGGATTTGTCTAGCTCAATTTGAGCAGGGGTACGATTCTCGCACATTCGATACACGGATATCGAACATCTATATCGAGTAATTCTCATACAAAAAATTTTAAAAAACAGATCCAAATATCAAATGCGCGAGAATGGAAAATGCATGCGGTTTGACGTCGGCAAAAGTCAAATCTATGTATTCACCAGGTTATAAAATATCTGCATGGCATTTTGCCTAATGCATTTTATGGACCGCTAATCAAATTAAGTGCCGCTTAAATGGCATATTTTATTTTATTTTATCAACAAAAATCCACAGCCATGCTTACATGTAATCTTAAAAATAATCTTAAAATGAGGCCAATTAAGAATTTAATTATGTAAACAAAACAACCAATGCAATCGAAAAGAAGAAAAAGTAAGAAAAATAACCAAAATAACCGGCCAAGTGCGAGTCGGACTCGCGCACGAAGGGTTCCGTACCATTATCTATAAAAAAAGGCAAAAAAAAAACATTTTGTATGGGAGCCCCCCCTAAATATTAATTTAATTTTAATTTTACTATTTATTTTTTATGTAAATAATATACTCAATATATTGTGAACATTTTAAGCGTCTACCTGCTACCATTATCAATATCGAGCAAAAATTAGCAAAAAAAATCACGTTTGTTGGATGGGAGCCCCCCTTAATACGAAATTTCTTTTGATTGTTAGTATTTGTTGTTATAGCGGCAACAGAAATACATCATCTGTGAAAATTTCAACTGTCCAGCTACCACGGTTTATGAGATACAGCCTGGTGACAGACAGACGGACGGACGGACGGACAGACAGCGAAGTCTCAGTAATAGGGTCCCGTTTAGCACCCATCGGGTACGGAACCCTAAAAACAGCATGAGTGCCTTACTTATGTCAGGTGTCCTGTCCTGTGCTTGTAATTATAAGTAATATTAGCGCATTTATTCATTCCCACTGTCATTTTTGTCCCGAAGCCACTACGCCGGTTAAACGCAATTTGGCTTGATATTGCGGAGTGTTAGAGGGGCGATCCCTATAATCCTTCACGTAGGATGTGCGAAAGAGGATTCTGAAAGGATCAAATAGGAGGTTCTTGGAACTCTCAGGTTGTACTCAGAGTATAATTACGGCTTGATGTTAGACCAATTATTTTATTCTACAGCTAGAATAACAGGCCAATCTAGCTCATTGCGAGATGGGTTAGCCTCTTGTCACGCAAAATGGAATATTTAATAAAGGTGGACACAACTGCGTTTCCGCCACTCCTTAAGAGATAAGGCGTGTTTGTTTGTTTGTTTTATTACTTTTGTTGTTTTATTATGCTTTCCGTCAATCATGAAAAGAGCCTTGTCAAACTAAGATGGGTTAGCCCCTGGTCACGAAAAATATAATATTGCATAACTAATTAAACATGTGCATTTTTTCCACTCCCCTACAAGAGAAAGGTGATTTGCGAGCAAACAAATTGTTTACTACTTTTGGACGGTCTTTAATTTTTTGGGTCGTATTTTCTGGTTTCCGTTAATCAGAAAACGCCTTGTAGAACCCATCCGATCTTATTAATAAATCCAACGGACGAGATTCTGATGGAACGGCTTCGTTTTATAAATTCATCAGAGACGCTCGAAATATTTTCACAATCCACCCCGGCTCTGTCGAGTATACCGTGAGGTGACCTCCTTGAATCTAGGGCGAGATCGAGGCACCTCCAAAACTGAAGGTACTTGTCTGAATTCCCCATTGTTTTACTCAATCAAGTATAGTCAAGCAAGTATGTAAAAGAATGTAAACAAACATGACAGTCTGCCGATTGCGCAGTCGCAACTAAACGAATAGGAGATTTTCTGAGAGAAGAAACAAAAATAGTTGATAATTGAAACAAAAAGTAAACTTTAGAAAAAACCGACTTCCACAAACCCTATTTGATTAGATTGAGTTTAATACTAACTGTAACCCCTTATCCCCCCCCACCCCCCTTGGGGAATTAATTTTGTCAAATCCTATATCAGTGCTACCCCACGCGACTAAGGAACCCCTGTACAAAGTTTCATGGCTCTAGGTCCACCGGTTTAGGCTATGCGTTGCCTGCCCGTCAGCCACGCATTGTATTTGTACCTAGTATTGAGCAGATCTGGTGGCCATATGTGGTCTTCATCAGCAGTTCCGCATCACAATATTATGCTATGTGCATTTGCACGAATTATTATGAAAAACACAAAAATCACTATAGGTCTGCCTATAATATTTGAAGAGTTCTCTCGATTTCTCCAGGATCCCATCATCAGATCCTGACCTGGTGTCAATGGGACCACCCTTGAGGTATTACCTATACGCCGAAAAAAGATTGTTCAAATCGGTTCATAATTGGCGGAGTTATCGCGTAACAAACATAGAAAAAAAACATACGGGTCGAATTGAGAACCTCCTCCTTTTTTTGAAGTCGGTTGAAAACTGCGACAGATAATAATATGGTTGATTGGACAGGTCGGAAAGAGTGATCTGTGACCTCTTTTTATACTGGCATGAAAACTCTCTCCCGCCAACGACATCTTATGAATGACGAATTTGGAACTACTGAACTTATTTAAAATAATTGAAACAAAACACATATGGCCACCAGATCTGCTCAATACTCGGTACAAATACAATGCGTGGCTGACGGGCAGGCAACGCATAGCCTAAACCGGTGGACCTAGAGCCATGAAACTTTGTACAGAGGTTCCTTAGTAGCGTGGGGTAGCACTGAGATGGGATTTGACAAAATTAATTCCCCAAGGGTGGGGGGATAAGGGGTTACAGTTTGTATTAAACTCAATCTAATCAAATAGGGTTTGTGGAAGTCGGTTTTTTCTAAAGTTTACTTTTTGTTTCAATTATCTGCTATAAGATCTTGTACTTTACAAGATGTTTATATGAAAACCAAAATATACAGTCTACTAAGTCCCTACTAAATTAAATATATGCAGAAAATTGGTAACCAGATCCTCAAAAGTTTGTTCTCTACGTACTATACCACTAGTCCCTCCCAGATTGCTCTTTTCAGTCGCAGGATATAATTATACCACAGCGTAATTACGGATTAGGTAGGAGACAATTTAAGCTACACCTTCTGGTAATGTTCTTGTTACTTGCGGTGTAGGGTGTAGTTTGGTGTAGCTTAACTTTAACACGGCTGGTACTACGTGCTATACAAAGCCATTTGGCGTTCGAATAAGCACTATTGGATAAAAAACAGTGGGTTGTATATACTGAGTCTTTAATATGAAACATCAAGTGGATATGAATAAATATGTATGTTACGTTACGGGTAAAGCTAGGAGGCCAGGTAAACCTAGGTTTATCCGGGTAAACCTAGTATTACCCAAGCCTTGTCTTCGAGCTTTACTGATGTGCCGATGCCGGAAAAATTGCCATTTGTGGGTATTTTTGTTAATTTTGTATATATGTAGGTGTATATATTTGCATATTGTGTATTTATTTAGTATTTAGTATTATACTGTTTTATAAGTAGAAATCTATATTTATTCATACTTGTCATTAGTTTTAGTCATTTGTGCACTGACTTCCCTCTCTTTATTTGTTTTTTTCCTGTCATCCCTAGCTTTGCTGGAAGAAATCTCTTTTTAGAGATAAGCTCGCCTTTGTACATATCTTTCTGTAAATGTTACGTGTTTTTTATGTTTTTTTGTGCAATAAAGTATAAATGAAATAAATTAAATGAAATGAATATAATGTTTGGGGCAATATATGGCAATATTAGCGGGGTACTTTTATCAAATAAATATTTTCGTGTTTTGTGCGACTAAACCTTGTGGTTCTATCGGAACGCATCAAATTAAATTCGTTGTACTATAATGAGATCTGCAATTACGCGGTGGCTATGTTGAGCCGTCGCCACTGTAGTAGCTACCATAGACTAATATTACTCTATGGTAGCTCGGAGACAATGAGAATCGCCCGACGAGTTGTCGGAAATGATCGCTAATGCGTTTACTGGGGTCTTTGTGGGGGAAATATCGTTTGTTTCTGGTTCTTTACAACTCCGGCAAACGACAATTTATACGGAGGGGGCAAGCCAATACAATCGCGCTTACAAGTTTGCGTTTGTGGAAGTTTGGCAAACCTTGGCAAGCGTCTAAATCAACTGTGTGAGAAAAGTGACTTGTTTTTAACACCCTTATAGGTGTCAGGTCCACTTGTAACTAAATAACATTGTACAACAAATCTAAGAATGGAGATTTCGCTTCTAATTAGTTTATCATTACTAAACTTGGTTTGTGTACCAAGTGTGTGGTATGGTAGTTTACCTACACAAGACATTAATATTATATGGTGCCTGCCTACCGAGCTGATAAATTGATTGATAGAGCTCGAAGGTAGGAGAGAGAACCCATGGATGTTACTTGTTACACCCATCGAGTTTGGGCTCATTTGATTCGTCTAACAAAGAACTCTTTTAGTATCGAAATTTTGTTTTTAGTTTTTAAACTACATACAATATTGTTTATTACATGTCTTTATCAAATATCACATGACGATCGGCCACAAAAACGTTCTGAATAATAAAGTTGGCAGGACTAATATAACAAACTTAAGGTTACCTTTAGCATGTTTTCTTCCGAGGTATCACAAAGTTTTCCAAGTAGAATAATGAACTTTGAATTCGCGGCTTTTCGGAACATCTGTATAACTTCCAAACTCAACCGGAAGTTCTAACTTAAATGGAAGTTACGTCACAACACGTTAAAAATTCCCACGAGGGCTTCCCAGAGAGTTGTACCAGGTGAACCGAGACAAAAGTAGGGGAAAATCCACTTTATTTTGGCTAAAAAATACTTTACTATCCTAAACGATCTTAGAGGGTGTAAGCGATGTTGAAGATATTGTCAACGCATAAATATTGCATCACGCCTTTTCCAATACGGAGTGGCAGAGGCGTGACATGGGGCTATGGAGTAAAGAAGGTTTCCTCGAGATGTTTTCCGTCATATTTTTACTCCTTATCGCATTACTTTAGTACTTATGATTTTATTATTTTAGACATAAAGCGCCGTACAAGACAGACGAATTCGATTTCTTATCTTGAGCTTGTAAATGTAAGTAAGTAAGCTTTTAGCGTTACCCAAATAGACTGGAAAATTGAGATGAGGGCAGGTATAGATACTTTTGTGCAAAAAAAGCGTGGTATTGCGGAGTACTATTTCATTATATCATACATAACACAGCTGAACAGTTCTACAAGCATTATGTTAACCAAAATTATGTTAAATTCGTCTACCCCCGACTCGCTTAGTTACACTTCACTATCATGATATGCATTGTGCATCTATTCAAAACAACAGCTGCCATATGGTGCCAAAACGGCGTCGTCGGTGCATACGAGGATCCTTCTGCTATAGTGCACATCACACGTTTCCGAGCTTCGAGTGTTGCATGCAGTGAAAAAAATACCGAAACCATTATTGAGGTATGAAAATCAAAATTAGATGGCAAAATAAGCACTTTTAGTTTTATAAGTGGCACTTTATGTGTATTAAGTTTAAATTAGGTCCCAGTTTTGCGATTTAATAAAATCTACATTTTAACAACCAGTAACTTGTAATTTTATTTTAAATATGCTCCAAAAAGACATTAGAAATGATAGGACGTAGAAATTGCCCGAAAAAAATATTGCTAAGAGTTTGCTAGGAGTAATGGTTTACAACGATAAAATTTCCATAAAACATGTCGTTAAACCTTAATAAATACTCAAAGGTTTCTGGTAGATACGGCACCATCAGTGCATGGAATTGCCACGTAATTTTGGTCCGTATTGCATACTGTACGTAAATGTGGGGAACGAGCATTTGACTCACCCCATTCTACGTATTCAGCCAACTGTAGTTTAGCAAGATTATAATTTAGGTCAAAATTATCGCTGGTTTCGCGTGTAATATTGTGGACATAATCCCTATCTGGCAGATAAATCGTGTTTTCCCATACTTTTACCGTACCTCAGTATATCCATAACTCAACATATATTGTGACCCAGACCGCAAGTATACTAAGGAGCGATCTTTTGACCCTCAGACAAAACTCTCGTTATTTTTGTCTAAAAAGTCGGTGTGTAGCACAGTGAAATAAACTTATTTAGCAGCAGTAATATGAGTGTTTTTTTTTTTAAAATAACACACGGAGCGCCATCCTGAATTTTCATGATTACGTACTTTGAACAATCAATCAAGACTCACCCGTCAATTTGCGTTATATGGTGTGTGTTATAAAGGAAATTCATAGTGCGTCATTTACCCTGAGTTGCAAGAAAGTAGTTTAAAATTTAAGGTTGTCACCTTACTCATTTAAGGGCGAGAATCTCATAGGATTGTCATTTGCTTCTAATGCTAAAGATATGCTAATCAAAGTTTCGTGCAACACAGGTTTAATCATCTTGCCTTAAATGCCGGAAAAAGCCTAAACTCGTTAACTGACTACATAAGCTTATACAAAGTAAGTAAGTACCTACTTAGCTAAGTAACACTTAAGTAGAGGGAGGTTCTTCGGTTCAAGAGAGTAAGAATTAGGTACCTAATGCTATACGTAGGTACTGCCTACCTACTGAGGTTTAAAACGTACGTATCGCAGCTAATAGCAGCATGTAGGAAACTCCCACGATTTAGTGGGCACCAATTATATACTAAAATTGCGGACATTGTCCCACCATGAACAATAAAGCTGCGGTATGCTGGAATAACAAATGGCATTACGCAACTTTTTACTGGTTTGCGATTAGAACAAATGTGTTATGGGCCTATTAGACTACGCTGTCGGCAGGGCCCTGTCTGACTCACTGTCTCTTTCTAGTCGTTTCATCAGAGTGAGACGTCTATACAAATCGTGCCCTGCCGACAGCGTAATGTAATAAGCTCTTTAACATAATAGAAGCGTGTGGCACAAAATAAAGTTAAAGAGAAAATAGAAAACGGGCAAGTAAGAGAAGATATTAAACTTAAACAAGTGCACAGGCAAGAGTCTGAAAGTAAAATGATAATAAACAGTTAAACTACTGAGAACTCTAGACTCCGGCTGAAAGGTTAGTGATGATAATTAATATATTTTTGTATTTACATGTTGTTCATGCTCATTTATTTTATATGCTGTTGATGTCCCAAATAAAATAAATAAATAAATTACCCTCTGACTACCAGTAAGACACCCCCCATAGGGTGCATGACAGTGGATTGATTCTCGCGCCTTCGATATACGAATATCGAGACCTACATTGACAGATTCCCATACAAAATCACTCGATATAGGTGTAGACATCATATACCGAATGCGCGAGAATCATGCCACAGGTGACACCTAGACATCTGAAAATATCTATTGTAGGGATGAAAGCATAACTTCCCCTAATTTTAATGTCAAATATTTTTCTTTTCCGGCCAGGAGAACGAGCAGAAAGGTGGGTCCATGAAAAAGACCGAAGGATATCGCATTCTTTGCAATAATGAGAAAAAGGATTGCCTCGTTAAGAAACCGCTTTTTCGGCAGCTCCAACACTATCCTCAGCACTCTGGCTGGGAAGGTGGACAGCCCTATGTTGAAGTACTGGGTGGATGTGCACTTTCGCAGTAACAAACCATAATTATAATGATATTTTAGGACGATGTTTTGTGTGTGAGAGAGGGTGTGTGTGACTGTGTGAGCAGGGTGTGAGTTTGGGTGTTATTTATTATTCAATGATGTATTTAAATGATGTATTTAATTTAATTTTAAACTGTTTTATAAGTAGGTTCGTTTTTTTAAGTAGGTTCAATTGGTTTGTTTTGGTTTAGTTTGTTGCGTATAAGGTTTATACCTATGTGTTTATCGAGTGTCTATAGTAATTTATCGTATATAACACCAGTGAGTTACCACGCTGGTGCAAGGAAGGATTCCAACGCCTTGACTCATCCAATGTCGGTTATGATTTCGCCGAACCATTGTTATTGTTTGAAACTATTGTACTGGTGTAGTGTTACATACTAATAAGCAACACATACCAGCCTGCATGTATCATTAGTATTCATTAGCCCTACATAGCTTACAAGGAAAAAGAAATTTCATCTGATCATCAATAATTCAATCCACAATAAGGAAAACCAGACATATTGTGTCGAATATTCGATATAATGTATGTATACATATGTCCATGTATGTATGGTGTGGTTGTTACAAAACAGCCAAGTGCGGGTTGGTCTCGCACTTATGGGGTTCCGTAATATTTTCGTAGAAGTAGATATCGACTACTTTAGACAAAAAATAAAGAACAACGTCCCAACTTAGTTTCGATACTAAACCCAACTCAAAGTTGTTTTATCCACTCATCTATTTTTGAACTGAACGGTCAAAAGATTAGGAGATAGGCCATAGTAGGATACCTATAGTTTCGGGAAGTGGAAAATAAAGTTCCTCTATTCAAATCGGTTTTATTTTGAATGTGGTTCAGAATAGTGTCCTTCAAATAACTAAATACCCATAGTTTGACTACTTAAGACCTTTCTGTTACATCCTGTATATTGTTACCACCCGGGGTTGATGGGTATTAAAGTAGGTACCTAATAAAATAAGAAGTTGAAATATTGGACGAAGATACCCAAATAATACAAGTTTTTAAAGACTCTACATTTGACAAGTTATATTTTGTTGTGTCTCTTTAAACATCAAAGCGTGCAAATTATTAGTTTCCCAATTAAAAGTTCGAATCGATTCCGATTCCCAACTTATCAATTAGTAAATTAATCGTCACTTACGTTTGAGCTTTATCTTGATGCTTGATTTTGGACTCCAGGACGAAAACAAACCAATGTTTTCGATTACCCGACCTCGTAAGTTCATTTACATCAACGAAGGTCTCATTTCACTGACACTCTCACGACCGCTTAGGTAAAATTAGTCGTAAAACTCACTTTTAGGTTTCAAAACACAGTACCTAAATGCTTTGGTTGGAGTATACAAAACGAGCCGGAGCATGCGTGAGCGCAAACTGTCAGACACTTCGTTCGGTCGCCGCCAGTTGGCGTAGCGGTTGCTAGAACGAGACAGCTGTATAAAACCATGGGCGAGTGAAAGGGATGGAAAGATGGGATGTAGAGGCTCTAGCTTCACATAATTCACACCCACACCAGGGACGGTTTTTGTATGTGTTGTGTCAAGGTTTTGTGGGTTTAGGTTGGGAGGAGGAAGAGGTGATAAGATTGAGGTTTTGAAGATTTGCAGCTCGATTCTGGGTTTGTGACAGGTTTTTGGTTGGAAATTTTAAAAGGCTACTGGCAAACTATTGATTTAGTTCATTCAAGTCTTTTGAACAAAGTCGCAATCGTCATCTTTCAAATGTCTATTTGATTGCGATCTCGATTGATGTCAAATAAACAGAATGCTGCCTCCTTGATCGCTATCCCAAATCCATATTTCATATGCATTATAGGTATTTATCCATATTTCAGTAGATTGACTATTTAATCGAATTACAAATTGAAAAAATTAAAACAAGGACATGTTCGTTCATATCTTTTTTTACCCTGTACATACAATACAAGGCTAATTCAAGTTTACATTAGCTTTAGGTACCTCATCTGATTACTTACGGTTCCAATCAGAAATAGCCATTAATGATAGCCGAATCTCCGATAGGAAAAAAAAAGATACGCGTGTAGCACCGTACACGTGTTAGAAGTAAAACTTCTGTAGCTAGATCATTAAGTGGTACCTATACTATACACCTATACCTACCTATACTAAAAGAGATTTAAATTTCCAATTTTGAGATCCAAACTCTGCTTCAAGTTACTTTTAAGTTTCAGACGTCCGATTATTTGAAATTATTTAAACTTGTACTTACTTTTAATACGTCATGTCATTTATTTCCCACCATTCCTTATCTACAATTTGTCGCGCTCGTGGTGATATACTTAACTCATTCAATAGTGTCACTACTATTGTTCTGAGGTCACTACTATTTGCATCTCGCTCAGATTATATACCATCTGACGTCA
Organism: Argyresthia albistria; assembly: GCA_963457715.1. Taxonomy (NCBI): domain Eukaryota; kingdom Metazoa; phylum Arthropoda; class Insecta; order Lepidoptera; family Argyresthiidae; genus Argyresthia; species Argyresthia albistria. Next base: position 9,647,757 of record OY735264.1, on the reverse strand, counting down.
CGTCTTTTAGCCGTCTCGCTCAAATGTATGCATTGCTTTGCTTGTTTTAGAAATCCATATCGACCCGTGTGACATTGATGAAACTCTTTTCTTACAAACTGTATGGATCGCATCGCACAGCTGTCAAACATAAGTTCCGGTTCCAACAAAGAGGTTGAACGAAGTAGTTTTTGGTCACGTCACTGGTTTTGTTTATCCCAGCCAGCGGCGGCGGCGGGCGGCGCCATCTTGGCCATACCGGAAATCAAGAACTCGTGGAAGAATGCTTAAAATAATTTTTATTTCTTAACGTTTCATCAGGTTTTTCTCTCACTAATTAACATTCTTTATTGTACGAATGTATTATTATCTTATCTGATTAGTTAAAAACCGTATTGAAAATAGTTGCGGTTTTAAAAGTCTTCAGCCGACCCTGACGTCACCGATTCCAATTTCCGTTACATTTCTTAGCCACTCGTGATAGCACCCGGCTAATAGCAATTGAAAAGCAAATATATGAATAACCCACAGTTGAGAGGTTAAATAAATTTTACCCCCGTGCCCCAAGAAGTTTTACTTCAAAAAAAGAAATACCTATATAAAATATATAAGATCGTTGGTTCTTGGTTTGCTGAAAAAGATCTCTTACTAGACATAAGGTCGCCTTTGTACATGATTTCTTAGTATTTCCTGTGGTTTCACATGCGTGTGTGCAATAAAAAATATGAATAATGAATTAAGAAAAAGATTGAAGCGAATGCTGTTGGGGATTACGGTCATGCTATACACAATAATTATATATTTATAAGGTACAACCTACCTCATAAGTACCTGGTAGATTATCATAGCGAAGAAGGTTTTGGTGATTAATAATAATGTATGTAGGTACTCAAGTAACCGTTCTTGGTGGATCAGGTTTCGCTAAATATCCATCCTGCTTGGCCTTTAGCACAAAAACCAGTGGAGTCATCAAATCGATGCAAAATATGTTATTTAATTTTTATTTTTAAACTGATGCAATATATGCTCTCTGTATGTATCTGTTTGTGGCACTTTAGAGCTCAAAAGGGTACCTAGACCTACACGGATTTAAATGCCTCTTTCTGTGAACAGTAGTAGATTTTCTTGCGATGATGGTTCTTAAACACTTTTTTTTTAAATTTTGTTCAGGGTTCGCACTCTTTCGCCCACGTAAATAAGAACTAAGATAACTCGCGCCATAGCCTTGTATGTAGTAATGTTGTCTTTGTATCATGGTACCTCCAAAACACTTTTTTAGTTTGTATTTCTTTATGTGTGATTTGTCCACGCACGTGGGCGGCCCCACGTGCAAAAGCTAGTAATCCATCTGTCGCAGGGAAATGATAGGATTCAGCTAAATCCCTAGGGATTTTACAAAATCCCGGGAAATGAGAGAATAAAGATATGATTGTATCATTTCGCTAGACAAATCTAGTGATTTAGCTGAATCCCTGAACTGGTTCAGTGAAATAGCAAAAAGTACGTTTGTATGTTAAATCAAATGTTTATTTGGTACAACCTGTATGTATTATTTTATATTATTATTCTTTAAATTATACGATTAGCTTATCTTTGATGTTAATGTTACACTTACTGTATAGTTTAAGTTTAGTTTACTGTAAATTCTTACCTACATTACCAAATAAAAATTTTTAGGGTTCCGATCCTTAAAAGACAAAAATTAAAAGTAAAAAATATTTTTAAACAAAGCTTTTATTTAAATACCCTCAAAAGTAGAAAATACATTTTCAATTGAATCAAATGCGTCAATTTATTACTAACATATAATTTATTACATAATACATAATTGTCTGTTTTTGTGATATTTAAAACGAACTACGAAATAGCATCCTGTCGCCATACGGGGAGTGTTCTCAGCAGCTGAGCACAATGACGGTTCTGCCATGACAAGTCCGAAATGTTCACGAGCTTGAGACAGCTCTCAGAGCCGACAGCGATTTATTATGAGCATAAGCGTTGTAGAGTTTGGGTGTTATTACAAAAAAATAAACTCCCGTTCAACGCCTGTTTAAAAACGAAATTGTATGGGATTTGACGTTTGTTTTGAGGTTAAACTACGTTTACTATTTTTTGTAATAACACGGTTTTTATGTTTAAGTATTATAGTGAAGATTTTGTATTATTTCTCATTAAAATACTTTTTGTACAGCGGTGGAGCGGGGCGCGGCGGAAAGACATACATACCGCCATAAATTTAGCGGCAACTCCACGCCACTCCCTGTCGCATGCATCAAATTGCTGCAGTACCTCGCACGAGGCAGTAAACCGGACCGCTGTGGCGGCTCCATTACTACAGCCTCGGTGACATCATTTCCCAAACGACATTTCCTTGTTCCTGTGACCTCTCTTTCTCGGGTAAGGTGGGGTGAAAGAGAGGGATGACAGCTCGCCCAGAGCCAAATAAACTTGGCGCGACGTGCACATCGTTACTGTTGTTACTTAGCTGTGGCGTTGGACTAAACCCCTGTCACGCAACATGGAGTTTTTTTACATACAGGCACATTGCTTCTGGCCCCACACTTGGATACCCTGTGTTGTGGGAACCAGAAACAGCGACATCACAAACATGTAAACATCCAAGACCGGCGGCGGCGGGTCGATTCTCGCGCCTTCGTTATACGGATATCGAGACCAATATTGACAGATTCCCATACGAAATCACTCGATATAGGTGTAGAATAGTGTAGATGTCGTATATCGAATGCGCGAGAATCATGCTCCTGGGTTTTTTGGGTTTAGGAGGTCACTTTGGCTGTAAGCCAGGTATAATGGAGTATTGAATAAGTTAAAAGTAGGAGTGTGCCTTTGCCACCCCGTATGTGAAAAGACGTGACGCATTGTTATGTTTATTGCCTAAAATTTTAGTTTTGAGACAAATTTAATACCTAAACAGGATTAAAATACCCAAATGACTCTTAATTTGTCCCTGTCTCAAAAAGTGCATATTTGCAACTTATATTAGGACCCGCGTTGATGTCTTTTATATGCATTTTCCTAATTTACTGACGAACCGGAATAATTTGTTACCAATGCCATAGGCTGCACTGGGAAACCCATTCCAATTGGATCTCGACCGCTTCTTAAACGCCCAAAATGGCGTTATTTGGTATTCCGATAACACATCGTAAATAGATTGCCAGTATTCGCAAGGCGTTTTTGAGGCATTCTGTCGGCGTTGCACATTGCTAATGGAACGCGTATTTTTAGTAGCATTTCCCCCGAATGACATCAAAAAGTTTCATCATTTATTTCATATATAAAAATCTGTATGTGAATAAAATGAATCGTTCGTTTCAAAGTCCGTAGTTTTCTTTGATATGTAAATAAGTGGTTCGACGTGGCGATGGCGGCTTCAAAGCAGACTGGTACACTTTGCGACTCAAGTACTTTTAAGTTAATAATATGCTGGTATACCACGGTCACTGGCTAAATAAAGTGATAAGTCTGTAAAATATAATTTCATTGGTTAGGAGTGGGCACATCTATCATTATGTCCGTCTTTAGGACGATTGTCAAATGACCTTTTGAAGGATCATTTATACTCCTGCCATTGCCACACAAACACTTGCAAAATCTAAAAAAAAGTATGTATTACTTACATGTGTGTGTGTATCAATTTCATTCACCATAAATAGATTTGCTTATTTTACCGATGCACGAGTTCGTACATACCTGCAAGGATGACATTTTCGCTAATATTTCAAAATTAATTGCGTTCATATTTCAATTATTAATTTGATTAAAACTGACGAGTCACTAATATTTTGGTCTAAAGAAATAGCTATAGTTTACTGTCTAGGTCTCGACAAACTAACATCTCACTTTTCCATGTAATTTCCAGAAAAGCTTTAATATAAGTCTTCAATGTTCAATATACTTTCCCTGAGGTCCAGGAAACTATTTTGAAATTTAAGTTGTCACTTAACTAATTTAATCGCGGGAATCTCATAGGATAGTCATTTGTTTCAGTTGCTAAGCATTTGCTTAAATTAAAAAATTGTTTCGTGAACCTCAGGGTTTATTAGTTACACAGAAGTATACACTTTACAATGGAAAGTGGGGAATACACTTATGCTTATGCACAGAAGAGATAATAGTACTACGTACAGAACGGCCACTCCCTTCCCCGCGCGGATTTAGATACCGCACCTCACCCCGGAGTCGGGGAGCCTCTTCGGGAGACACTTTGTTTAGGCGCTGAACGCACACATTCACAAACGAACGAGTTTACGCACACATTTGCACGTGTTCAAATGTCATTAGGCTATGTAGTAGTAATAGGTGATTATTTTACAAGCGTTCGTTCGTTCTATTAAGTGATTTAAGGGACATAATTCTTCTAAGAGCAAACGTTAGCACGGTGCCATTGTGCCTATGGGTTCATTACTGTTCGAACTGCCGCGGAGACAAGTCTCTCCTGATTGCAGCTCGCCAGCTAATTTAATAGCTGCACTTGCAAACTTGCAAGCCAAATTGAGATATGCCGGCAGACTGTGCTGCCCAATGTACAGCACGCGCCAAGTTTGAGTCGCACTTTGAGCTGTCTGTCACCTCTCTCTACCTCAGCCCACCATACCCTATGTAAGATAAAGAGTTCCGAGTAGACGAGAGTAATACGAAGTAGCATGGTCAAATTATGTATTAGAGACTTTCGTTGGTAGCTATACTCTATCCATGCTAAGAAGCAACTTGACAGCTAACCTAAAACTTAATAAAATCCAGTTTTTAAACACTAGGGATGTTACCAAAACAATCATCGAAATAGTTTATTCAGTTGAACTAACAGAACAGTCTGTCATCTTCATCACTGCTATCCGCATTTAGGTATATTATTAGTTAATTTTCAACTTTGTTGTCTATTCTATGTCTCTTTGCAAATCTTGTAAAATTATTCCCGATTCACAAATGTTTAAAGGGTATTTCGATCCTGTTGATTAATCAATTTTTATGAGCAATATCCCCTCACTAACAGGCTAAGATTGACATGTATCAAGTTGTCTGTTATATTAGATACACTATAGGTAGATTATAATTTTTAACCCCCTGACTAATAAGTAATAATAAAAGCGTACTAAAAAGTTAATTTATATCTTACCTTTTTATTAGTAAGGCAGTCAGTACACATAGAGAATGAACTTTGAAGTTGGAGAGTAGGTAGGTAAAAAGTAAATGTAGCCCATTAATGTCCCCACCGAGGGGCACAGGCCTTTACTCGGATCCGAGTAAGATTGAGCCATACTCCACCACGCTGGCTCAGTGCGGGTTGGTGGAGGGATTTTTACGACTACTACATACTACGAAGTAGTGATAGTAGCCGGGACCTACAGCTTAACGTGCCATCTGAAACACGGAGTGTCCGATAATGTACTTAAGACAAATTAATCATCTCATTGGTACATGGTCAGCACCGGGATTCGAACCTGCATCTCTTGCGTGAGAAGCAAGGTGAAACCCACTAGACCACGGAGGTAGGTACCTCATATTTATTTCATATGTGGTGGTGGTCAATCTTACTCGTATCCGCATAAAGGCCTGTGCCCCTCAGTAGACTAAATGGGCTAGATTTCATTTTCTGCTACGGCATCATATTTATTTTTGTAACACTATATTTGTGAGGCACGTTCGAGCATCAATCTACTGAGTAGGTCTCTCCTCAATATCCCAGTTTGTGTACAGGGTGTCCCAAAATTCATAACAAGCAGGTACCAGGGCGAAAGTCTTACTTATTTTATGCTGGCTCAGAAAAAAATACCTTTTAACTTTTCATGCTCGTAAAGTTCGTCTTTATGTTGGGTATAGGCTGCATAAAATCGCTTTTTATGCACTATTGCATAAAGTAAAATCTCCGCTAAGTCTCAGACTCTAAGACAAAGGTCATCAGGTAAACAGCCACACACACCTATGCTAAGTGCCACTGCCACGTATAAAAAAATATAAAAAAAGTATATTGGCGGGTAGTCCTTATTTTTTCTTTGTGTTTCAATTTTCAATTATTTTTTAATTATTGCTGTTTATTTTCCTCACAATCGAAGTAAAAAAGCAGAGTGTATAACTCGTACATAAACCCATTTAACCCTCGAATTGAATATACATCTTGATTATACGTCTCGGGTAAAATGGTGCGTTTTATGCACTTGTTACATAATCTACTATATTCACTTGGTTAATTTTTAAAGCTTACTTATGTAAAGACATTAATTTATTGTTGTGACAAAATCCATAACGGCCTTTACTAGTGAGTAATATGAACCTTTTTCCTAGTCTTGGCCCGACGACGTTGAGTTTCGGGATACCCTGTATATTCAGAGGTTGCGAGGGCAGCTTCGAACAGATAAGAAAGGCTCCTTGTGTGGAGTCAAGACCTTTCCTATTTGTTTACTTCTTATCTCAGGGATCGAGTGCTACTCTAGCCAAGCCGGACCGCGGCCGCGCTCTGAAAGTACTCTTCCAGTGATGTTTTGGCTAATGAGTGGCGTTTACAGGGGGGCGCCACTTCCACGCAAATTAATGCAACGATCCTCTCATCAACACCGACCTTCCGTTCCTCATTGGTCATCAAGCTTTAAAACTACCTGTCACCGCACGGACAAAACCTCCATAGTTACGTTAATACAGCTTTTCGATAATATTTTGGCTTGCGGTGAGGTGGAACTAACGCATTTTGACAGGTTCGCTGCATTGAGTTGCGTAGAACTGGCGCCCCCCGTAAACGACACGCCAAAAGATCGTTGGAGAGGTACTTTCGAGGTTGGTTTTATGTGGACGCGAGGTATTTAGTAATGAGATTTATATTAACAATACCAGCCAAAACCGTCCAACCCAGCGGAGTGTCTGGCGGTCAAGGATCTGATTTCAGATAAATAATATTGTTTAGTCATTAATTTTTAGGGTTCCGTACCCGAAGGGTGCCAAACGGGACCCTATTACTGAGACTTCGCTGTCCGTCCGTCCGTCTGTCTGTCTGTCTGTCTGTCTGTCTGTCTGTCTGTCACCAGGCTGTATCTCACTCATGAACCGTGGTAGCGAGACTGTTGAAATTTTCGCAGATGATGTATTGTATTTCTGTTGCCGCTATAACAACAAATACTAAAAAACAAAAGAAATTTAATATTAAGGGGGGCTCCCATACAACTAACGTGTTATTTTTTTGCGGTTTTTTATAGATATACGGAACCCTTCGTGCGCGAGTCCGACTCGCACTTGACCGGTTATTACCTCAACATATTGTTTAATCGTTTCGTTTTATTTACGTCTTTCGGATGGATCTATATACCTACACAAAATATATTTTAGCACCCACCCGCAAAGTTCTCTCATCTGAGTTTTTTGACAGAAACTGATTGACGTGTTGCGAGCCTCCCCGTGAAGATAAATGGCGTGATTTGTGAATTAATCCGGATGAATCCCAGTTTTGTGTTGCACTATTATCAAGTAATTTGTCGTGAAGAATCCCGATTAGATCCTGAATTGAAGGTAACACCTTGACTGACTGATTTTCTCCCAAACACATATTATCTGAAATCACATCCTCCTGACCACCAGATACCGAAAAGTAAGGTTTGTTGAAAATCTTTCAGAAATTGATGCATGGTAGCTCCACTGGAAAAAAATACCTACGTACTACCAGTAGGAAGCAGCTCGTCACGGGCTTAAATACGAGTCAGGTAAGGTGCTGTATGGTTTTTAATTAAATGACAAGCCCTTTGTTATTTTAGAAATACACAATAATAGTTTAAGCGCCCCGTGCCTATCTGTTCCATGGTTCCATCCATAACTCTTAAACAACGACCTTTTCCACTTGCCCCTGAACGTTGTTTATAGCAATTAGTTGTAAAGCATTAACACAAACACTATCTGTGTCAGACAGCTATCAGATCGGCAGGCGCTACCTATCTTACCGTATTAGCTTCTATTCCATTGTTCGTGCAAATTACTTCGAGACACGCTACACTTGGCTTGGAAAAACACTGGTAGAGTTAGAAGCTTTTAATTTAAACATTTACAATTTAAATGGGTGCTGCCTAAATAAATCGTCCTACATTTACATTTATCAACAATAAACCCTACAACGGGATAAATAGGAGGTCAAACAAGTAACAAAATGTATGATAAAACGCGAAATCTAAAAATTCAAGTATTGCTAACTAATTTGTCACAAATCCTTTGGAATGGTTAACGACATACGCCCTCCTATGTATTCCCCTGAACATTTGGCATGTAGTTTTTGCTGACTTGTACAGTTTTCAGGAGAAGGGCAGAATAGACAAGGACTGTCTGTACATATCGGTCCGAATTCAGCAGGTGTCCCATCTCATAAAATCCCACTAATTTTATCACAAGAAATCAATAAAATAGTAGATTGTTTACCAAGGGAGTAAATAAATATTTTTAAAGCGGAAGTGCTTATTGAATCCAAAGCGAGCAAAGAATTCAAAGTAGAATCCTGAGCAAGCGAGGGATTCAATGTAGTACATCACTCAAGCTAAAAATAGTTTTTACTCCTGAGGTGGACACTACTTTTCATCACCTTAAAATAAAATTAATCGGTCAAGTGCGAGTTACTCTCACACGAAGGGTATCGCAACGTCGTCGTACAAGAAAATGTAAAAAAAAGTTACTTATTTTGTTTCTGTATAGGGGCAACACATATACAAATTTTGCGAAAATTTCAACAAAACCCTAAAAATACTTCAGCACAAACAATGCAGATAGCTTGCCGCCGTCCGCCCCTAATTAACAAATAAAAAGTTTTATCAGTACAAACTGTGGACAGGACGCATCGCCCCCGCGCCGATATTAAAAAGTTACTTTTTGTCCGTAGGGATTAAAGAGCTGTCCTGTCCTGTTTGCCGGGACTAAAATAGCTCTTTTCGAATAGATATGATGAAAATATTTTTTTATTAATTTAATCACTATTTTTTTTAGTAGTCGTAAAGCTGTGTCATAGGCCCTAATAGGGCAGCTTGATAGCTTCTGAAAGTCGGGTTGGCCACCAGCTCGACACCTCTCCAACAACCCGTACTGAGCTAGAGCGATGAAGTATGGCTTAATCTTACTCGTATCCGAATAAACGTCTGTGAACCAAAGCAATGCAAACTGACACGTATAATTGTATAAATACATATGTTAATACAGAGTATAATATTCCTGAAGTTTCTGCTCTGCACGAAAAGAAAGGTTAATCTAATAGCTCCATTTTTTATTCATCCAATCCAACGTCCTGATAGTACTAATAAAGCTGTTAGAGCTTACTGGTACACCGACTGAAATGTCCTAGTACGGAGCGCTCTCTGACGACCGAGCAGGCATATTGTTTTATTCATAAGATCCAAAGTCCTAATAGTACTAATAGAACTGTTAGAGTGTACTAGTACACTGACTGAAATGTACTAGTACGGAGCGCTCTCTCTGATGACCGAGCAGGCACAAGACTACGCTAGCAAGATCATGTCCATGGTCGAAATATCGATTTTGAGATACCGAAATCTTTATCAAAAACAAGAAAAAGCTATTCTTACGACTAGCCTTTCGACCAACCGAGATATCTCAACCCGTTTTCGATCGAAATAAATATAAATCGAGATCGTTTTCGACAGATTTAGGCGGTATCAAAACCGAAATCTCGACTGGGGAGATGATCTCGATAGCGCGAGAATCGGGGGCCAGAACCCTTGGTGATGCACGAGTCCCACTTGACCGTTTATTTTATCACAAGAATCCTACGAAACTCTTGGCTTAGCGGAAAAAAATACTTACATTCAAGGGTAAAAAAAGCGATTAGCGAGGGTAGCGGTTGTGGTAAGTAATTGGTTTCGTCGTCATTACCATGTCAAAGGAAGAGACGTCTCGGTCGTCGAAGGAAAAAGCATTCAGGTTTGTTATTGTTTTAACAAGAACTTTAGGCTGGAAAAATGAGGCTCGTTTATGTGAGGAATTTAGATTACGTTTTTCAAGACGGTAAACTCGGCGAAAGTCTGAAGTGATGAATCTGGATTAAGTAGACGGCCAAGAAAATTAAAATTTGCACTGAAGTGGATTATAATAAAATTGTTGGAAGCTAATATTAGTTTAACTCTAGATTACGTAAATTAAGCTATTTAAATGTATTACTTTGTTAAAGTAATGTAATTCAATACACATAAAACAGCGGATAATACTCGTATATCTCGTGGAGAAACATTAGCGAAAAATTAGATGTAGAGATGTTTGTACCGATGAACCATCTCATGAAGAAGTTTTGACTTTAGGTTTAAAATGGTTTAAAGAACCATTCTTATGAGAATAAAGATCTTTCAACCTTAAGTCAAAACTTCTTCGAGAGATGGATCATTTATAACGTCGTTGTTTCTGGTTCCCACAGCATAGGGAATCCTAGTGTAGGGCCAAAAGCAATGCAGCACGAATAATGCAGTTCAAACGCCATTCGGAAGCTATCCTTACACAGTATAAGTAGTTCCCGCAAAGTTTTGTGGCCCTGAGCAAGTCTTAGTCGTCACAGCTCTCTCTCACAATACCATACATACATATCTATGCTCACGCGTTTTCCCCGGTCCTTAGTCTCTACTAAAGACCTTCCACTTGCTGCGATCCTGGCATACATCTCGCTCACTTTCTCAACATTCATAAGTCTCTTGATACATGACTGCCAGTTACGGGTATAACATACGTCTTATTTGCCGCTATATCCGAGAGAAAAGCTCAAAGCTCGCTGAGTCAGAGCCAAAGCAACTTAGCGCGGATTGTATACATATATATGAAAATTGTAGTACATAGGTCATAGTACGTAGTAGCACAGATACTATAATCAAGGTGCTCATCCCATACAAATTAGAATCAGTAACCATTCGTTAAAAAGAGATGGCGTGAGGAGTAAGATTTGTTCTTAAAACGCCATGGTTTCAGTTAACACACTTCTAGGTGGCGTAAATCTTAGAATAAATCCTATACATCTTAGCGCCATCTCGCGGTATTTGCAATTTTTCGATGGTGTTGCACCAAGCGACAATGGCCTCGAACTAAAGAAGCTTCCGTAGCATCTCAGTTTACGCCGGTGTCATATTTTGTTCTAGGTGGTCTATCTGTATTAGTATACTATTATTGGTGGTTGCAAATACCATCTTCTCCAATTAATCCTGTAGGAAATACCCGGCCACCGACTACCTGGCCGACCACCCACTGGCTTCAACACCTCACAGAATGGTTCAATTTGAACACCGAAGACACTTTTCGAGCCGCAACATTACCGCAAATAGCCTTAATGATAGCCGAGCTCCGATAAGGGATGGTACTCGAAGGAGAGGAAGTATATAGGAGGTCCTCTCACCTGCCTGTCGACTCTGCGCCTTCGCTCGCCTGCCCACAGCAGGAGAGACCAGACTGAGTGCCCTATCCGCGCGAGCTGGGACAGACAGGGCGGGCGGCGAGGCGGAGTGGCGGGCGCAGATTGCGGCTTCTACCATGGAGTCGATGCTGGCTGAGCGGGGCAGATGGCCGGCTGACTCGCGCCTGTAGGAGATGATTGATCATTTAAAACAAGCTATACAAACAATGGAACCTTCAGACTTTGGAAAGAATAATAGGACGACCTCTGGGGCGCAGCGGCATGTGAGAGGTCCCGGGCTCGATTCCCGGCTGGGGATAAAAAAACAAAAAAAAAGGCCGTTCTTGGATGTTTGTTTGTGATGTCGCTGTTTCTGGTTCCCACGACAGTAGGAGGGGTATCCTAGTGTGTGAGATGCAGGTTCGAATCCCGGTGCTGACTATTTACCAATTAGATAAGCCATTTCATAAGTGTGTTACACGGACGTTCTAACGGTGAATGGAAATCATCGTGAGGAAACCTTCATTACTCGAATCCTTATCGGCGGCGATGGGCTATAAGCCTGTCACGCAAAACGGAGTATCGAATCACAGCCCGAGACTGGACACAGTGCTGGTGCCTCTGCCATCCCATACGAAAAATTATCAGTTACCCCTTCACTCTCGGAAGCACACCGCTCGAACGACCGAACAATGGCGAACTATTGTTATACAAGGTGTAAATGAATTAACGCAAAATGAGAAACTCTTTGTCGGGGATATCATTCTGAGAAACTTTCATTATGAATCCGATTTGATCAGAGCAACTTTATTTTTCACTTCTCCATACAAATCAGCTGACCCACTCAGGCCAAAATGTACTGGGAAGTGAAAATAAAGTTGCTCTGATCATATCGGGTTCACAATGAAAGTTGCTCGGAATGATGTTCCTAACAGAGTAGTTTCTCATTTTGCGTTAATTCATTTACACGTTGTATAAGATTTGTCGGCGAACCAGTTACACTCACTATGGCTACATAGGTAGGTGTAAGTATAGGTGTAGGTGATAATTCTATACTACAGAATATAGTCAGTAGTCATTATACAATAGCCCCTCTACGTGTCCGTGATAATTGAGCTAGAAAACTTGGCTACCGTAGTTGTCCCAGAAATGAAGTTTCCAAACAAAGTTTATCCACTTCATAGCACGGAACTAAGTCTCGGTAAAGTTGGCCTTTTGACCTAGAAAAAGTAAAGGTGGTTCGACGTTCGCGCGCATGCTACTCAAAAAGATTTTCACCCAGAAATATCTAAGTCTCAAAATGATGTGACATCCCTAAACACTTTGTACCTCAAAATTCTATCTGATATTTTGAAGCGGTATAATTAAATTCTCATTTACAAAGTAGCTGGAAGATAAGTCTTGTTGTTACAGTACAATCATTAACGTAAATAGCTGAGCAGGCGTACTCTAAATTATTATCTCCTTTCAGCTAATTCCGTTTATCCCTACGAATGTTTTGTTGTTCAACAGACAGTGTAAATTAGCGACCACAAACCTGTAATATTCATATGCCTGAACCCATCCAAAACATGGACCCCGCTCTATTGTCTTACCATTCCATTCACCCGTATCCATAACAGCCAGATGGCACCACTGAATTATTTATACCCACGATTTATTGTCCAAGTTCCGTACTGCAACCAGTCTCGTCCGATACGACGGGTAACCCGGAAAACGCATTTTAGATCCGGTTTTTGATCCGGATACCCGGGCATAAATCATATAAGCCGGCCCCGTCATATGCAGGACGTGTTATAGGATGGACAGTCGGAATTTAATTAATTCGGCTTACATGTTAAACGATTCAGTTCAATTTGAGTAGGGTGATATTCATTGGTAACTGATTGGTCTGCCTAATTACATAATTAATAAGTTCGAATAATGATCTAATTTCAGTTTGTTCCTGGCATATTCACTTATGATTCGGAACAACTTTTAACAATCGGTGGTACATGTCCGCCACACACCGCTACCGCTTAGGCATGGGCGTACTTGGAGGCACAGCGTAAAGTAAGTATTGTGTTTCGTTCGTCTGAGGTTAGAGTTCATAACAATAAATAATCAGAAAGCAATAGAATATGACAACTTTAACTTAGAACTTTAGAATAACAGATAAGCAGCCCTCCAACTATAACAGCGTCAAATACGGCTTTTGAAAGTAGGCACCTTTATTGATCGTCTATATTTTAGGTCTTTGTAGAATTACAATACATACATATATGTAGTTAGTTCGATGAATGGACAACAAGTATTTGGAAACGAAACAATTCCAATTATAATCAAAATTAATAAAGTTCATAAACAAATCCATTATGTAATGTCTTGGCCTCCAGCCCCATATCCTGAAACAAAACCAGTAACATTCCGTTCCTCATAAATCGTTCCCGTTATCATTCGCGGCACGCCCGCACACTTTCGGGACTGTTATGTGGTACTCGATACTAGCGTGTAATGGAGCATTTATCGTTACCGTAATCACGTCCCTCTACTTCCTTAAGTATCAACTAACATCTTACTTGGCATGTCTTTTGACTGATATCGCTTAATATTATTCATGTATGAATTTGCTTATGGAATAAGGGTTTTAATAATGGCTCGTAAACATTAATAAACATTGTTAAACATAATCAGTGTAAGTGTAAACACTTGTTATACGTACGGTCGCCTGCGTCTAATAGTGTAGTAAAAATAAGATTTCAATTTTTTTAATTCTCTAACAGCGTAATTTTTTTAAATAACGTAAGGCAGATAATTTTAAGACACTATATTTATAAATTCAACTAAATTTACTTATAAAAGTATATGGGCAGGTCATAATCCAGCTTATACTGCTTGTATACTTTTAGGCGCTTGCGACCGTACGTAAGTACGTACGTACTGGGGCCTAATGCTGCTCTGAGAATTTCATTACTATTTCATTACTATTCCATTGCAAACACCCAAAATGGCGTCATTTGGTATTCTCCTAAATTATTATCCTCCTTGATTGGGTGTTTGCAATGGAATAGTAATGAAATAGTAATGAAATATAAGTGAAATTCTCAGAGCAGCATTAGGGCCCGGGTAACATGCATAAATCTAACCGGTTGGCCTCTGAGGTGGAATATGTCCGTTTTCTTATGAGATTAATATAACATAGCGTCATACCTTTTCCCATACGGGGTGGTAGAGGCACAAATGTGCCCACTTTTAGCTAGTGATTCATTACTCCATGATATTAGTACCATAAAATATCATTTTCTTAATGGGATTGTCTCCACTCTACTCGTGGGATACCCTGTATCGCTATTTTGCTCTGGCTACCCCATTCTTGTTATACAGAAAGTAGTGTTTAAGAAAGGTTATGACTTTATGTGCCCGTGTACTCGTTAAGAACGCCTCAAATCAGTGGTCAAGGTCTTCCGAGACGATCGATACTTCGATTACTATGTGAAAGTACTTTTGAAGTAGAAATACAATACTAATAGTAATGTCTTGACAATGACTTATAACTAAGTCGTAGCTACGCGAGACCACGGGGCTCAGGTTAGGAATGAGTGCACTTTATCTTATCTTCACTGGCATAAACTTCACTGGCTCCGTAAACTTAGTTTTTAAAAAAAAATCATTTTGTAACATGGATAATAAAGAAAAAAAATAAAAACACCGGAATTAAAATAATAATGATAAGTTTTTCTTTAATATAGGATATGTACTATAGCAGACTCCAGCTGTAGCCCAAAAACTCTCGTAGTTAAAACAAAGCCTTCATTCACCAGCAGTTTTAGATTACCGAAGAAAGTTTTCGGCCTTTTAGCTGATTGTTTCAACGCATTGCTCCGATTGCTATTATAATTATTAGGTATTCCAGGAAAGCATCAATTTCCCGAGTGGACTTACCAAAATCCGGGCTTTCACTAGCTTACAATTTTCCAATAATCCAAGATACCGCTGTGTTTGTTGAAATCATTTTCTCAAACTGCAAATCGACGAAACATACATGAGAATTTGCCTCTCGGAGACGAATATCTCACAAACGTTTAAATGGAGGCTTGCACACTAAGCTATCGATATCCCGTATTCAATATTCGATATTCAAAGTATTATGTGTGTGACATCACCGCCATAGTCGGCAGGCAGTGGAGGCGGGAGGCACAGGACCGGAGTGGATGGCGTGGTAGAGAGGGGGCCTATACCCAGCAGTGGGTAGGTGTGTGCTGATTGATTGAGATATTGTACACGACAGAAATACATAGTCGATTATGAAACCACGGAACCACGACAACATAAATAATTCTACTGCGGAACCCTATTTTAACGAAATAATGTTGTTTACGTGTTGGGCGCGCACACGAAATCGGTAGAACATTCTAGACTTCTACTGTTTATTTGAGGGGTGGAATTATCTAGAACCCAATTTGTCAGGTATAAATACAGAGTCAAGTTCCGGGGTAGTCACTTCTCAGTTATACTTCTCAGTAATATCCCTTCTCAGTTAATTATTTAGGGTTCCGTACCCGAAGGGTGCCAAACGGGACCCTATTACTGAGACTTCGCTGTCCGTCTGTCCGTCCGTCCGTCCGTCCGTCCGTCCGTCCGTCCGTCTGTCACCAGGCTGTATCTCATGAACCGTGGTAGCTAGACAGTTGAAATTTTCACAGATGATGTATTTCTGTTGCCGCTATAACAACAAATACTAAAAATCAAAAGAAATTTAATATAAAGGGGGGCACCCAGGTAGCAGGTAGAGGCTTAAAACGTTCACAATATATTGAGTATATTATTTACTTAAAAAATAAATAATTAAATTAAAATTAAATTAATATTTAGGGGGGGCTCCCATACATTTTTTTTGCGGTTTTTTATAGATAATGGCACGGAACCCTTCGTGCGCGAGTCCGACTCGCACTTGGCCGGTTATTAATTCTTAGTAAGTTCTCAATCAGTCAAGTACAAGTTACAAGACGCGAAACAGTAAAGTGCTTATAGTGAGTGTGTGTAATAATTAGTGTCCAATAGTACTAAGTGAAGTGATTTGTGATAAGTGTTTTAGTATTCTGTCATAGTAATAAAGTCAGTGCTTTTCGTCATAATTATCAATGTTTTTCTTCACTCGTATTGGAGAGGTGCAGATACCGGGTAGTACGTTTGAGTGGTGTTCAGAAGGCAAATTTCTGTACCCCACAGATATTCAATGGCGACTAGTTTCTAATTTCACCGATACACGAGCCTCAGCTAGTCTGTACTTAGTTGTTACTCAACTAGCCTCTGTCCTACTTTACTTGCTTACCACCCTAGACCGTTCGCTTCCTTTGCTCAGAAGTTGGGCGGACGTGCCGAACCAAGCCATACTAAGTATTAGTTTCTTTAAGGGCTTATTACACTTGGCTAAATTTAGTAATCCTAATTAGAAAGCAAGAGAGGGGATAGGAAGGACGCTCCTGATTACACTATTCTAAATTTAGTCACTGAATCAGTGAGGATTTCAAGCGTATCAGTGACGAACGTCTCGGATGCAATGCCGCCAGTATTATCCAAAAATCAAAAGATTGGCCTTGGAGTAGCCTTGGCCGTAGCGTCCTTGGAAGTAAAAAAAAAGAAATAAAATAGGTTAAGTGCGGGTCGGTATCGCACACGAAGGGTACCGTACCATCGTACAACAAATCAAAAATTTAATCGATTAAATCGATTCTAGAAGATCGATTTGTTAGATTATTTATATGTACTTAGGATAATCGATTAATAATCGATATACGATCGATTATCCGGCAACACTACTCAAAACAATAAAAAATAAACAAAAAGAAAATTTAAAAAGTTTATGCCTTCACGAGATTTGAACCGACGACCTCCGGATTGAGAGTCTACATCATCTACATCTACAGCTACCACAACCATGTGGGTTGACGCGAAATATGCTATCATATTTAAATGTGTAGTATATGTGTCTATGACATGGTTGCTATGACAATAAATAAACAGTTTCAGTCAAGATCTCCATTTTGAAATGCGTAAGTGTATCTAAACACGTCTCTTGTATCGGGGCCCCCTTTAATTTGCAATATCTCTCGTATTTCAGTATTTGTGGTTGGTGCGGCAACAGATATACACATTCTGTGAAAATTTCAGCTTTCTAGCTATTACGGTTCGTGCAGGCGGACCCGGTGACAGACAGGACGGACGGACGGACGGACGGACAGACGGACAGCGAAGTCTCAGTAATAGGGTCCCGTTTGGCACCCTTCGGGTACGGTACCCTAAAAAAGAAGGGCTTGGGTCAAGGGGTATATATTGCTGAGGAATAAATTGTCGACAATAAATATTTTAGAACCTAAAGATTTCAGATGTTATTTCATGTTTCTACGAGTATACCTACATTTACCTACACAAAACACCAGACACATCCGTCCGCCGTGAGGTGTGCGTGGCGACTGACTGCACTAAATATTATTACACCTATCCTAACTAGGATGCTAAATCATTCAGCTTGTCAGAAACCATTCTTGCTTCTAATTAGGATACTTTTTAGGATCCTAACTAGCTAAACGTGATTACACTTTACTAAATTAGGTTTCTAAATCATTTAGAATCCTAAATTTAGCCAAGTGTAATAAGCCCTTAGTTTTAAACAACAAAGATAAACTATATAGTAAAATTTTAGTTTAGTAAACTAAAACTAAACAAAGGATTATAGAAAGCAAAAGTAAATTCAAAACTAAAACCAAAATAAATTGTAACGATCTAAATTTGTTGGTAGCCTTATTTGTGGTCTGTATCGTCAGGGCCGTGCAGCATACCATACTCTTGGTTTTTAAAAAGCTAGCATTCGAGAGCTGTTGTCAAAATACGCGGGATTGTATCTGGAGTTGTAAAACGAGCAGAGTGGATATAATTATGAAAAACTACCACGAACAACGAATAATAAACCGTAAAGTGAGAATCTTTTATTTGGCCATCGTTATTGACCGAGCGAGCGAAGCGAGCGAAGTGTCTCCGTTTCAGGTTTGGGCAAAAATGCTTTCGTATGTCCGGTTGTTCTCCTCTACAGGTCGCATTTATGAACCGATTCTCGTGAAATTTTGTGAGCAGGTTGGAAAAATAAATAGAATTTTTTACTCGAGCCAGTTTTTTGATTTTTTTCAAAATGGCGGAGATAAAATCGCTACAACCCAAACGGCTCAATGGATATTAACAAATGAGGTGTCGTTGGATTCGTAAAGACCATGGGAGTGAAACAGATGAGCGAGCGAAGCGAGCGAAGCGTCTCCGTTTCAGGTTTGGGCAAAAATGCTTTTGTATGTCCGGTTGTTCTCCTCTACAGGTCGCATTTATGAACCGATTCTCGTGAAATTTTGTGAGCAGGTTGAAAAAATAAATAGAATTTTTTACTCGAGCCAGTTTTTTGATTTTTTTCAAAATGGCGGAGATATGGGGTTTTAAAATGTAAAAAAATCGCTACAACCCAAACGGCTCGATGGATATTAACAAATGAGGTGTCGTTGGATTTGTAAAGACTATGAGAGTGAAACAGATTATATAATTTTAGTAAAAAGTCAATAGGTTGTATAAAAGATCGCGAAATGTAGTTTGCAAAGTTATTGGTGCGGCTACTTTCATACTGCATGTACGTAACCAGGTACATTCATAAGTTTGTATGTGTTATTGAAAGAAAATTATTTGGGTTATTTTTTTTATGTGTTTTAGCAGTTCAGCTTTCCCACCGACATACTCGCGAGGTCTACAGCTCACAGAGCCACTAGTAAAATATTAAGGTGGGCTTCTAGCTGGAATGCAATAATTTCTTCTTGGTGAAGATTGGATTCCCGTTACATACCTAAATGTAAAGTTAACGTCCATGAAAATTTATGTTAAAACACATAGGTGATAGCATAGTTAAGATCCTTTCTATCCTTATTTGCTTCATAACCATAATCTTGCATTATCAGCATTAAATGAACTGCAGCCACCACCTTGCATCCAAATCACAAGGTTGGCATGTACGAGTTGGACTCAGTGAAAGATTCAACCAAAAAAGAAATCCAAGAACGCGTTCCACCACTGGAATTAATCACATTTTCCTAATGAAAAGTCAGCGAAGGAAGCTAACATAATGTAATAGACGTGTCCGTTTAAAATAAAATTCACCCTGAAATTATAACACCAATGAACTCAAGGTTAGATCAAACGGGAGGTTTAACGCCTAGTGATTTTGACGCCAAGATAAGATAGCAATATCCGGTAGGCATTTCAAGGGAAAGATCGTTAAGATTTCGCCGGTTCTCGGCGTTCCGCTGATGGCGGGCGGACGGGTATTCGGGTTGCCATGGAATACCTAAGTGAGAAGGGTGAAAAACTGCCTGACGAGGCTTTTTTATTGATTCAGTCTATAAACATTTTGAAGACCGCACGAAAACGCTGATGTAGAGATAGAGGGATTTTGCGTGACTTTACAGTAATTATTTTATTAAGATGAAGCATTTTATCATTTAATTTTACTGGGAGTAAAGTTAATCCGGGAGTATAACTTTTTACTAAGATGGGGGGTGAGAGCCTATTTACGATTTGTCAAACAATATTACCAAGCTTTGAACTCAAATTTTGTTATTCGTATTTTTTTCTTCGAAGCTTCGAAGCTCAACTCGCCCGACAGTGACAGTTCCCTGACAGGCTAAGGATGATGAACTAATACCATCAAATAAAATTTATATAAATATGAGCATTTCATTGCTACTACACTACTACAATTGATCACCTTTTGCAATTCTCCACTAATGATCCTGCTACCACCTTTAAACCTCTATCAGGAGGGTTTATATTATGAAAATGTAATCTTCAACCCATCGTGTAAACTTACTTGAATAAGAGTGAGGTATTTACTTGCTATATGTACCGTGTGGGCTGAGGCATGCATGACTCAGGCACGACGCCTGTGATGGATTGGTTTGGGAATGTGAATGTGAAATGAGCTATTTCTTTCCTCACTGACGAAGGAAAATGTAATGAAGTTGATGTCAGAGTTTCGGAAAGATGTTTCTTGCAGGTGTGGAATGTGGAGCAGATATTGCGGAGGTTTTTGAAGTAAAACTTCTTGGGGCACGGGGGTAAAATTTATTTAACCTCTCAACTGTGGGTTATTCATATATTTGCTTTTCACTTGCTACTAGCCGGGTGCTATCACGAGTGGCTAAGAAATGTAACGGAAATTGGAATCGGTGACGTCAGGGTCGGCTGAAGACTTTTAAAACCGCAACTATTTTCAATACGGTTTTTAACTAATCAGATAAGATAATAATACATTCGTACAATAAAGAATGTTAATTAGTGAGAGAAAAACCTGATGAAACGTTAACAAATAAAAATTATTTTAAGCATTCTTCCACGAGTTCTTGATTTCCGGTATGGCCAAGATGGCGCCGCCGCCGCGCCGCTGGCTGGGGCAAAAACTGGCAAACAAAACCAGTGACGTGACCAAAAACTACTTCGTTCAACCTCTTTGTTGGAACCGGAACTTATGTTTGACAGCTGTGCGATGCGATCCATACAGTTTGTAAGAAAAGAGTTTCATCAATGTCACATACGGGTCGATATGGATTTCTAAAATGATGAACGAATCGTTTTGTGGCCGGTAACTATGGAATAGGTACCTAAAACGCGCTGCGTAGTCGCGCAACGGGCAGCTAGTAATCGCATATAGTCACTTAGAATCATCCAAATGTGATATTTAGTTTTCAAGCAAATTCCGATGTGATGGATGGCTGCATTAAGACTTCTTGAAAACAATAAGTAGGTACCTAGAACTGTTCTAAAGCCACTTTTTATTATATAGTGCAGTTCAAGTCACAAATTAGCAGTTTAGCTACTAAGTACGTGTTATACCTACCTATTTAATGTTTATCTGTAGTAAACGGCCAAAGCGAGGTCTACAGTTTACAGAGCCATAAGTTTAATGGCTTATTGTTTCCCTTATTTGTTTGTATGTAATTTTTGTAATACATATTTTAAAGTTGAATTGTTGTTATAACTGTTGAAATTATACGATTTTGATTTTAATAAGCTTTTGTAATTTTAAAGTTAATGCTTCATGCCAGTCAATAATGTTGAAGTAAAATATCAAAATCGAGGTATGTCGTATGGCGGACTAAGGAAATGTCAAGAATAAAATTAAATAAGAGTTACGTCATCGCTTCGCGATGAAGTAACCCTAAAAAATCCTAGCAAAGTAGGTATGTATAGGTTAGCGGGGGTAGCATAAGGCACGCCAGTCACCCCAGCCACGCATTTTGTCACAATTTAATGTCATATCATAATGAATGCGCGCTATTTTATGGAGAAACATCATTGAGAAGCGAAAGGAGTTGGCAATTTGGCAAAATGACTGCCCCAGACATGTACAAAGACTTCTCAACAGCCAATTAATAGCATTTAAATATTCTCTCATAAATTACTGCGTCTTTAGTTAGTTTGTAGAACTTGAAGGAAATGATTAAATAATTATGAGTTGTCACTTCATACTCTATGATTCCGCCATTGATTAGTGACTTTTGCCATCGTTAAAAATAACATGCAACATAATTGCCAACTAGCAAAACTGTTGAAAACAGGAGGTTTCCAGAGGAGTGGCTAGATGGCGTTATGTTGCATGTTATTGCAAAATGGTGCTTATTTCTAGTGACGGCAAAGGTCACGGAATCATATTGGAATCACGGAGTATTGAGTAACAACTCTTATTTACCTATAATTAATAATTTTTTTCTTCAAGTTCTACAAACTAAATACAGACGCAGTAAATTAAATTTATGAATGAATATTTAAATGCTATTGGCTGTTGAGAAGTCTTTGTACATGTCTGGGGCAGTCGTCCATATATTGATTTAGCCATCTTCTTTGTCATTTATCTGCGCGACTGAGGTGAGTGGCAAGCCTTATGGTAGCCCCGCAGGTACACATTAACTTGGAATAGTTGAAAATACGTACTCGATCAATTAAATAAAGGGACTGGGCACAGAGACAAGCAAAGCAATGCATACATTTGAGCGAGACGGCTTAAAGACGTGACGTCAGATGGTATATAATCTGAGCGAGATGCAAATAGTAGTGACACTATTGAATGAGTTAAGTATATCACCACGAGCGCGACAAATTGTAGATAAGGAATGTGGGAAATAAATGACATGACGTATTAAAAGTAAGTACAAGTATAAAATAATTTCAAATAATCGGACGTCTGAAACTTAAAAGTAACTTGAAGCAGAGATTGGATCTCAAAATTGGAAATTTAAATCTCTTTTAGTATAGGTAGGTATAAGTGTATAGTATAGGTACCACTTAATGATCTAGCTACAGAAGTTTTACTTCTAACACGTGTACGGTGCTACACGCGTATATTTTTTTTTTGTGTCCAAGTATGGTGACCTTGAACTCCCGGCACAATAAATGAAACCCTAAAGTTTGATTTTGTTGTTTCTTTGTAAAGCTTAAGTTTTGAACAAATAAAACAATTTCGATTAAACACGCCAAAGGTGGCTATTATGGCTAGGGTGGCTCTAACAGAAACAGACACGCTCACCCGGGTTTTAACTTAAACACCCCATTTTTTCGTCTTTATTGAACTTTTCGAGACTTTTGAAAAAGTCATAAGCCTTACCTACTACTTTAATAACTTGACTAATTCACATAATTAATTGTACATAAGAATGTTGTTGGTGACTAACTAACTAATATTAGCTCAAAACTTACTGAGCAACCCACAACAAGAGTTTGTACAAGGCAAGCCCAATCAAGTTTAGCATACAGATAAGTACATCGGTACTAAGTTCATCGAAAAGCGGTATGCTGCACCGAAAAACGTGGAGAAGCAAGCAAAAGTGTAAGCCAGGTGGCCAATTCTCGCCCATGCGAATTCAAAGCGTGGTCGCCAATTGTCTACTATATTTTATATAAAAATGGCAATATTTTACGCCTACGCTTTCAATTCTAATGGGCGAGAATTGCCCCCCTGGATTTAAATGTAAAAGTACATTGAATCTTTCTGGGATATCTAAAGTTGAAATTCCCTAAAATGACACATTTTTCGTGTAGGTGACATTTTAGGGAATTTCAACTTTAGATATGTTAAAAAAAATGTCTATCGATCGATAATTTAATTACAAACAACAAAACATTCTTTGACAAAATGTCGTAAATAGTTGGCTTTTTGAGATAATTTAGTTTGAATATTAAATTCAGTCATTTGTTACATCATCAAACTGAGTTTGCTCATAATGTTTTTTGAAGTTGTACACGAAAAAGCGAAATTTTAGGGTAGGCAAGTACCCCAGTATCTCAGGCGGAACCATCCAAAAATGATCGAATTCTTTTAATGTGGTTTATTGGAATTAGATTGGTAAATGTGTATTTCTGTTGCTGCTCCAGTAATAAGTTCATTGTTATGTCAGTAAACGCAATTAAAAATTAAAGAGGCGTTTTCCCGAGGCGTGGTTTTCTCTTTTACATTGGTACTCAACTCTTAGTATTTGGGTCCGACACGATATCGACCGACTTGATATTTTTGAAGTAAAACTTCTTGGGGCACGGGGGTAAAATTTATTTAACCTCTCAACTGTGGGTTATTCATATATTTGCTTTTCAATTACTACTAGCCGGGTGCTATCACGAGTGGCTAAGAAATGTAACGGAAATTGGAATCGGTGACGTCAGGGTCGGCTGAAGACTTTTAAAACCGCAACTATTTTCAATACGGTTTTTAACTAATCAGATAAGATAATAATACATTCGTACAATAAAGAATGTTAATTAGTGAGAGAAAAACCTGATGAAACGTTAACAAATAAAAATTATTTTAAGCATTCTTCCACGAGTTCTTGATTTCCGGTAAAGGCCAAAACCAGTGACGTGACCAAAAACTACTTCGTTCAACCTCTTTGTTGGAACCGGAACTTATGTTTGACAGTTGTGCGATGCGATCCATACAGTTTGTAAGAAAAGAGTTTCATCAATGTCACACGGGTCGATATGGATTTCTAAAATGATGAACGAATCGTTTTGTGGCCGGTAACTATGGAATAGGTACCTAAAACGCGCTGCGTAGTCGCGCAACAGGCAGCTAGTAATCGCATAAAGTCACTTAGAATCATCCAAATGTGATATTTAGTTTTCAAGCAAATTCCGATGTGATGGATGGCTGCATTAAGACTTCTTGAAAACAATAAGTAGGTACCTAGAACTGTTCTAAAGCCACTTTTTATTATATAGTGCAGTTCAAGTCACAAATTAGCAGTTTAGCTACTAAGTACGTGTTATACCTACCTATTTAATGTTTATCTGTAGTAAACGGCCAAAGCGAGGTCTACAGCTTACAGAGCTATAAGTTTAATGGCTTATTGTTTCGCTTATTTGTTTGTATGTAATTTTTGTAATACATATTTTAAAGTTGAATTGTTGTTATAACTGTTGAAATTATACGATTTTGATTTTAATAAGCTTTTGTAATTTTAAAGTTAATGCTTCATGCCAGTCAATAATGTTGAAGTAAAATATCAAAATCGAGGTATGTCGTATGGCGGACTAAGGAAATGTCAAGAATAAAATTAAATAAGAGTTACGTCATCGCTTCGCGATGAAGTAACCCTAAAATATTCTAGCAAAGTAGGTATGTATAGGTTAGCGGGGGTAGCATAAGGCACGCCAGTCACCCCTGCCACGCATTTTGTCACAATTTAATGTCATATCATAATGAATGCGCGCTATTTTATGGAGAAACATCATTGAGACGCGAAAGGAGTTGGCAATTTGGCAAAATGACTGCCCCAGACATGTACAAAGACTTCTCAACAGCCAATTAATAGCATTTAAATATTCTCTCATAAATTACTGCGTCTTTAGTTAGTTTGTAGAACTTGAAGGAAATGATTAAATAATTAAGAGTTGTCACTTCATACTCTATGATTCCGCCATTGATTAGTGACTTTTGCCATCGTTAAAAATAACATGCAACATAATTGCCAACTAGCAAAACTGTTGAAAACAGGAGGTTTCCAGAGGAGTGGCTAGATGGCGTTATGTTGCATGTTATTGCAAAATGGTGCTTATTTCTAGCGACGGCAAAGGTCACGGAATCATATTGGAATCACGGAGTATTGAGTAACAACTCTTATTTGCCTATATTTAATTTTTTTTTCTTCAAGTTCTACAAACTAAATACAGACGCAGTAAATTAAATTTATGAATGAATATTTAAATGCTATTGGCTGTTGAGAAGTCTTTGTACATGTCTGGGGCAGTCGTCCATATATTGATTTATCTGCGCGACTGAGGTGAGTGGCAAGCCTTATGGTAGCCCCGCAGGTACACATTAACTTGGAATAGTTGAAAATACGTACTCGATCAATTAAATAAAGGGACTGGGCACAGAGACAAGCAAAGCAATGCATACATTTGAGCGAGACGGTTTTAAGACGTGACGTCGTCAGATGGTATATAATCTGAGCGAGATGCAAATAGTAGTGACACTATTGAATGAGTTAAGTATATCACCACGAGCGCGACAAATTGTAGATAAGGAATGGTGGGAAATAAATGACATGACGTATTAAAAGTAAGTACAAGTATAAAATAATTTCAAATAATCGGACGTCTGAAACATAAAAGTAACTTGAAGCAGAGATTGGATCTCAAAATTGGAAATTTAAATCTCTTTTAGTATAGGTAGGTATAGGTGTATAGTATAGGTACCACTTAATGATCTAGCTACAGAAGTTTTACTTCTAACACGTGTACGGTGCTACACGCGAATTTTTTTTTTACGAATGTCTCGATTATGACACTTGACCACACGTCTGTTTTCTATTCAAACCACAAACATGCTAGAAGAATCCAAATCCCTCTTGCTCGCACATCTATGTATTGTTTGCTATTGTTAGTTTGGCCGGCGAGTGTCTTAACGCGAGAATACCGATTAAATCAAAAGGACCTTAACTCAGAACTTAACTTAAACAGAACTTAATTCAAATTAACCTTAATATTATTTTAACTTTTTGGACCTAACCTTGTATTATTAAACCATTGTGTACGGGGGCAGGTCATGTTTGCAGAAGGCACAAAATTAGCTCTACCAACAAACAAAAACTGAATAATTTATTGAACGAACCTTTATATTTAAGGAACAATGCGAATCCATTTTTAAATTGTTTTGTGGCTTTGTATATGTTTGGGCCTGAAAGAAAAATTGCCCCGACGAAAGGGGGTTGATTTGAGAGGAACGCCAAAAGTGAACAGAAAAACGCTTCCTAACACAGATATAAAAATAAAAAATAAAAATCTGTGTGTGAGAAAACGCTTGTGGCATCATACAAATATTTATGGTTGTAAAGCTGTGTTGCTTAGATCTGTTTTGGTTCACATAAATCTGATGCTGGCTGTCCTAGCCTCCCAACACCTAACGTTAAGTTGAGTGAGTGTAGTGGTAGGTACTTTTACAGTAAATCCTGAAAGAGTCTGTAAAAAATCTCTCTATTTTATGACAAACAAAAGTCACGGCGAGAAATATAAAAAAGTTATAACCCTGTCAACGGTTTAATTCATTGGCTCCTAAAGATTGGGGCTTTACTTGGAGCCATAAAAAAAGTTTTACTGAGATGTGAGGCTATCGGAAACTGTCTTGTAGAGGGAGCGAGGAAGCCCAGTGACCTTAGGTCAACGTCCGGTCTACATAACAGACCCCTTCCTTTTAACGGGTCACTGATTTGTTTTGACAAGAGGGCGGAATCTTAAGACATACTGATCTGATTCCCGGACTCCAGTTCATTTATAATTTGTGAAGCTTTCGGTAACCGAACATCAGAAACGACCGTGCGGGTAGCAAAATCTATAGCCGAGACGTGAACTGGTGTTATTTGTCTTAAGTGGCATTTGTTTCTGGTGCTTCTGTATTTTCATGACACCGTGGGTCCCGGCTGTTATCGCTACTCGTTGCGGTGGTAGTCGTAAAGCTGTTTCAGAGGCCCTTTATATGCAGCACTTTATTATTCGAAGGGAACATGAATGACTAGCTATCTTTACTTTTTAAACGACATATGTACATTCTAGTTCACAGACCCTACTCTATACTACTACTAGTAATGTACCTAGCTTATGATATTTTCTAGATATTTGTTGTTCCATTTATAGCAAGTCCAATGTCAAAACGTTGAAATGTCTCTTGACGATTTCCTGACTCTGCGAGACAATATAGCTCAGTGAATCCACATACAGACCACGCCAGAAATCATATTGTCTCTGAAAAAAACGTGCGACTGAGGTGTGGTGTGATATCAAAAATATGGTATAATGGGGTGAAAGAGAGAACACATTACATTTAGGGACAGTCATATTTTGCGCAGCCCGTACCTACCTATACACCATAGACCTCACTATTTTATGCTCAGCAAAATAAGGCAAACGAAGAACAATTTAACGGGGTCAGTCAGTGTTGGCGACAGCCGTCTTCGCAATACCTTTATTTACCCTTACGAAAATACAATATCCTCGGAATAAAGTTGAAACAAAATTATTATATCAAGTAACTAACTAACTATCATTTGTATGGGCTCTACGAATGTAATGTAATAACACTAATTTACTGTACCCACCTTTTGTACAATAAATGATTTTGTCATATATTTTTTTAAGTACATTATCGAACGTTCGATTTGTTTCTCTGTAATGGAAAATATTGTGTTGTGATAGGCTACCTCTCAAGCAAAATGTATTAGGTAATGAATTAACTGGTTAGACACGTTCGATGCACTTTGCTTTTACCACGTTGCATGGGAGAAGGAAAAGCCGGTGAAATTATGCTCTTTAAGAAAAGCTAAAAAAAGAGTTCAATTCATGGACACCTTTTAAAGCTTTGTGTGTGTAATTCATCAGTAATACATCAACTGACAACCCTTTGCACCCCCTTTTCATTCTCGAAACTCTACACGTCATTACGCCATTCGCTCTTGGGTTGCCAGATGCACAGAATTGCATCCGCTTTTAGCCAGTAAAACCTTTTTGCGGAACTGGGGGCTAAAATACAAAAAGAAGGTTGTATTTCGAATTCACGGAACGCTGTGTAACCTCCTGGGGTTGCCTCATTTGCCTTCATATTCAGAGTCTTCTAGGAATCATTAATAATTACTTTCTGAAAGACTTGGAGGTTTTTCTCAAGAATTGCCGATCAATGGATCAAATGACTCTTATGTGAGCTTAGCGCTTGACTCAAAAAGTTAATAATTGATCAGGTTAAAAACTAAAATAATTGAAACAAAAAGTAAACTTTAGAAAAAACCGACTTCCACAAACCCTGTTTGATTAGATTGAGTTTAATACAAACTGTAACCCCTTATCCTCCCCCCCCCCATGGGGAATTAATTTTGTCAAATCCCATATCAGTGCTACCCCACGCTACTAAGGAACCCTGACAAAGTTTCATGGCTCTAGGTCCACCGGCTTAGGCTATGCGTTGCCTGCCCGTCAGCCACGCATTGTATTTGTACCTAGTATTGAGCAGATCTGGTGGCCATATGTGGTCTTCATCAGCAGTTCCGCATCACAATATTATGCTTACCATGTGCATTTGCACGAGTTATTATGAAAAACACAAAAATCACTATAGGTCTGCCTATAATATTTGAAGAGTTCCCTCGATTTCTCCAGGATCCCATCATCAGATCCTGACCTGGTTTCAATGGGACCAATGGGAAGGTAAACCCTTTTAAACAAAAAAACAATTTTCCAAATCGGTCCACCCGTTTAGGCGCTATCGGGGCACATACATAAAAAAAATAAAAATAAAAAAAAACAAACATCCGGACGAATTGTAAACCTCCTCCTTTGGGAAGTCGGTTAAAAAGACAGATTTCATGACCTATTACTTAGTCCTCCACGCTAGGTTTGCTAATGTGTCGTCTAATGCACGACAACGAGCCTACGAAATTTGTCTCCTGACCTGAGACCTGACAGTGAAGTCCACAGGTATTACATAATAATATGAGCGAATATAAGATCCTACCAGCCTGAAAAGATCTCGTGACAATGACTATAAACATCGAAAAGTCAAGGACAGGCTGGATATATAATGTCATCCAGGTAAAAACAAATTACGTTTCAGTTTTTCTCATCTGGACAGATTCGTGGTTTAAAAATGGTTTCAAAAGCTATTGTGTCTCCCTTTCAAACAAAGAAGGAACTTTTGAAATAGGTTCATAAATAATGCCAGTTTCGATGTAACATACTAGCCTCGACCCACCATTTTCGCAGTCTGCGCGGTGAAAACGCGCCTACCCCAAGAGCTATAGCTCTCATAAATGAACTGGTCAGGGTGGGTCAGCTGGACATATTCTTTGACACTATCCCAAAGTTAAAAAACGATCTGACTCTACTATTGCTTATTTGTAGCTTATTGTGGATCGCTATCGCAAATCGTATACGCTTTGCTTGCAATCTATTTACGATCTATTTGCGATTCTTTATAGGAGCATACCAAATGACGCCATTTTGGGTGTTTACGATGCGATAGCGATCCAATATAAGTGCGTTTCTCAGAGCAGCATCGGACCCCTGTACCTTTACCCTATATATACTATTTAGTGACGCCATAGGTGATTTTACGGGTGATCTATTGTGAATATTTCACCCAGTAAAGGTCCTGATACTCGTCTCATTCACCTTCTACAAGCCCCTCCTTACCCAGGGTAACCTGCCCAAGAGCCAGGTGCTTTGCCGAATGACCTGTGAACTTAAATTTGAATGATGACCATGTGGTCAATCCTGCATCTTGTGGTTAAAGGCGAAGGTAGAAACAGTGATCTAAAGTGGAAACAGTAGTCCAATCTGTAAAAGGTCGTTGCTCAGACAGCTAGATAGATTAATTTCTAGAATCTAGACCAAAATCCCGGCACTAAAATGGAAACTCGCTGATTGAATTCCGCCGCCACCGACGCTCTACGGGTTGATCCCTTTTCACACATTTTTGTTGTTATTTTGTTCTTTGTGAACATGATTTTCTACATTACTAAAATACACATAAATATGTATCACAGATAGTAATATTTGTCAACAAGCTGTGCTGGCTAAACTAGTGCAAAACCGGTTTTCCGCCATTTATGTGATGACTTAAACTTTCATTTGCTTTTAGTATCTTTGAATGGTTATTTGAGGGTCACAGATTTGATTGAATAAGAAGGTTTCGAAGGCACTAGCGTGCCGCAGATTTTCACGGGAATCAGGCACGACCCGGCTCGTCGTCTGATTGGTACCGACACGTCTTGTCGTCGGGTCGTGTCGGATATCGTCGGGTTGTCGTCTCGGGTCGAGTCGGTACGCATTACTCGCTCCGCTAGCTGCTGAGATTCGCGGGGCCATGGACAGAGCGGGATGTTGAGCGGTTCAAGTGTGTTCGACGAATATATTCACCAATAACATACATAACGGGGAGGCAGTCGCTCACGTCCGAAGGAATTACTTGGAACCCACAGCCCTTCACGTCCTTCCCGGGTAGTGCTAACGAGCGACAAATCATCATCATCATAGTCATCAAATCATCTCAAGACATTATAATTTCCAGGTTCTCAAATGAGAACCTGACCACTTGACACTGGCAAAATTAACCTCAAAAGAGGTTAGGACGCCATTAATAAAAAGAAGAAGAAGAAGAACATACATAACATAGCGTCGCGCCTTTTCCATGTGAGGTGGCAGAGGGACAATTGTGCCCACTTTTAGCCAGTTATTCGACACTTCATTTCCATCGCCGCAGCTAAAGGTGTAATGAAGGTTTCCTCACATGTTTTTCATCAACGTTAGAGCATCCGTAATGTACTTAAGAAAATTATCGCATTGGTACATGGTCAGCACTGGAATTCGCACCTGCATCTCATGCGCGAGGCCACAGGTTCGAATGCCGCATGCCGGCTTGGGAGTAAAAAAATCCCACGGAAATCTTAGATGTTATTTTGTGTGTAATGTCGGTGATTCTGGTTCCCATGATACTGATGCCTAATGTGGGACAAGAAGCAATGTACGTGCCTATATAATATAAATGTAAATACAATAAACATTTACCTACAGGCACATACATTGCTTCTGGCCCCACACTAGGATACCCTGTGTCGTGGGAACCAGAAACAGCGACATCACAAACATGTAACATCCAAGACCTGGGGGTTTTTTTATCCCCGGCCAGGATTCGATCCGGGACCACTCGCATGGTAGGCAGATGCGCAACCGCAATGTTTATATGACAAATAGTGTCACGCTTTTTCCCATACGGGGTGGCAAAGGCGAAATTGTGCAATAGTTTAGTTAGTTATGTAATACCCCATTTCGCGCGCTAGTCCACAGTTATAGAGTTTGAAGGTTTCCTCGTGATGTCTTCCATCACCGTTAAATCGTTGATATCTTAACTACAAACCGCCGTTTCTTGTCATCCAAATTCGCGTATGAACAGCAATACACATGTTTTATGGATGTAGTATGATTTAATTTCGCGCCGAGGCGTTCCCTGCATGCGAAGGCAGCTTGTGTAATTTTGAAGATAAATATGTACTCGACACACTTTGTACATTTGAAAAGGGCAGGCGCTGAGACATGTACTTACAGGAGCGTAAATGATCATAAATTAGCGTTTGTTTTGATCACTCTTTTAAGGAATAACAGCTGAGGGTATATGGGAGAGAATAAATTGTTTGTTGTTATTTGTAACGACTCATAAATTCCGTTACATTTTCCATCTGCTCGCTACACTGTCTGTCTTACTGTCATTTATGTGATTTTGTACCGAAGAAGGGAAAGATAAAAGTAAAAATCAACACATCAGGAACTTTTGCTACGAACTACGACGTAGCGCGTAGCTTTATACTACAATTTCAGAGCATAGTGCCTAACCAAACCATTAACAATTTAACCAACGTGCAGAGATTGTATTGCGGCGGAAACGCAATGTTTTTAATTTTGGTCGGCCGTGTTCTGATATCAATAGCAATCAAGCAAAATCGCAACACAGAACAGCTACTTAGTGTTCCGCTTGCTCATTTTACAGTACGAAGCTTCAGTAAAATTTGCACAACAACTCACATCTTCCTTCTCTATCACTCGCACTTCACATTTACATTGTTTACAGCCCCCTATCTTTTTCATATAGTTTTCAATGATATTATGTTTTGAAACGTTAGGATCGTAGCCAAGAGACGTCTTTATAACATAATATTATATTTTTTCTGGATTCAGGAAGTGTCTCATTCTGCTGGAATAACTTTTTATATATAGACATTTGAGGAGGAGCGCCTTAAATTCCTGAAACAGTGTTGTGTTTCATACATACCAAGCCCCAAACTCAAACATACATCTACCAGAGGGATTTATTGAAAGTAAACGGATTTGTGGTACCGTTCCCGCAATCGTGCACGCACTTTGTCTGCTCTTGATTGTGGTTTAAACGTATTGAGTTTAATAGAAACGTGTTAGTAATACGATTAGAATAATTTTGTATTATTAGGAAGTGAAAAGTTTTGTCGAATCTCGAATACTTCGCATCAGAGGTGATCAAATGATGATGACTTTAACCCCTTCGTCGATAAATCTTATCTATCTATTGTTCTCCATTGTTCGGTTGGTCGAACGGTGTGCTTCTGAGAGTGAACCAGTTAATTATACTTGTATACAGAAAAGAAAGGATTTTTGTCAGGCCTGCCCATCCTAACGCTAATCTGTGGGTGAAAAATCAGCACTGCCTAATTTTTCATGGATCAGAAAAAACTGATACAGTCTTTCAACGATCTTATGGCACGTGAGTGACGTCAACAGGGGGCGCAAGTTCTACGCAACTTCTACGCAACGAACCTGTCAAAAAGCGTTATTTCTAACTATTATTGCAAGCCAAAAGATCGTTGGAAAGCTCTAAATGAAAATGGAATAGCGTGGATTTGCCGCCAAAGCTCTATAAGCCATTGAGGCTGGATTCGACCAACAAAGTTATCCCCGGGATAGTTATTCTCCGGATAACTTTGTTGGTCGAATCCAGCATCAATTAAATTAAAAAACAATACATTTATTTCTTTAACACACACTATTTCAATTACCTAAGTGGAGTCCTCCTTTTAAGTAAAATAATACCTGTGCCAGGAGAACCCGCTCTTCCGTTAATACATTAAAATTTATTGCGTAACATAAAAAGCGATACCTTGATGTACCTTGGGCAACTTACTTTCTATGGAGCCCGGCTCAGCGTCATCTTGCCTAATCAAAAACCCGTGGTCTTGGATGTTTACATGTTTGTGATGTCGCTGTTTCTGGTTCCCACGGCACAGGGTATCCTAGTGTGGGGCCAGAAGCAATGTATGTGACTATGGAAATGTTATGTTATGTTTTGTTAAGCACAAAGTGCACGGGCACTCGCGACCTGCAAGAACTATACAAAACGGATTGCCGGTGAATCGAGTAAATCCTATTGGAGAATATCCGGTGCGGATCGGATGGGATTTTTGACAATCCTGTCCTGCGGGTAGATTGAAATGGTAAACAGTATTGGCAATCTGTCGATTTATCTAGCACCGTTATGACATTTTATGCTGCAGGGAGAAATGGAGAAAATATTTGGATTAAAGCCCTTTTTAACCGACTTCAAAAAAGAAGGTCAATCAATTCGGATGTATTATCATGGAACTTTTTTTAGAATGTTGTTACATATAAACTCCCAATTCTTCCCATTTTTTTTAAATCAGGAATCGAGGAAGTTAGGATTTTACATGAATAAACTGTGAAGTTTAATTTGGTATTACCTGGATGACATTATACATCCAGCCTTTTTGGTGTTTATAGTCATTGTCACTAGATACAATGTCACACTGTCTCACATTGTCACTAGATACAGTCACCTCTCTACTAATATTGCGCTGTGTATATTTTAAAAGTGTATAATATTTTAAATGTGTATATTTTGAATTTTTTAAATGTTTCTAAGTACCTATCTTAACTTTAATTTATTTATTTTTTTGGTTGTAAATTACGCACAACATTTCCCACTCTGCTAAGCATACCATGGCACCCACGATACAGGCTCAGCCTAGTGTGGGGCCGCAGTCTAACTCCTGTATAAATTGTATTTGTACAAACGATAACTTATAATAAACCTAGCTTTAAGTCTTGCCTTCTAAATAAATATATTCTTATTCTTATTCTAGATAAGTTCTGGCTGTTAGGATCGTATATTCGTTTATATTATGTAAAACGTATGTACTTCACTGTTAGGAGACAGTTTTCGTAGGCTTGTATTTGGGTATAGACGTGGGGAGGACTAATTAAAGTGATCATGATTATCGTATATTTTTTTAAAGTTTTTAACCTGGTGAATTATTAGGATTCCGATCCTGAAGCGTCCGTGGTCGGGCGCTATCCGCACATCGGAAACGATCTTGCGGGTTAACAACATCTGGCCGGGCGGGTACCGGATGGGTGTCCCGTTTTTATGTGGCATTTGCTTCGGGCGCTTCCGCGTTTCGGATGACACTTTGCTGTAGGTCTCAGCTACTATACTACGTTAGAATCTGTTCTATATTTTATTTTTCTCTGTCCATCCTGGGTTTGCTGGAAGACATCTCTTTTTAGAGATAACCTTGCCTTTGTAAATTAATTCTCTGTATTTTCTGTGTTTTGTCTTTTATGGTAAATTAATTAACGCAAAATGATAAACTACTTTTTAGGGGACATCATTCGGAGCAATTTTCATTATTAAACCGATTTTATCAGAGCAACTTTATTTTTCGCTTCTCCAATAAATCAGCTGACCCACTCAGGCCAAAATGTACTTCGTTGCTGTCTGTCAGTCTGTCTGTCTGTCGGGAAAAAAACCGGAAAGTGACCTTCATAAAAAAATTTTTTTTTTGTCCGTATTTGACTGCAACCGTCGTCGCTTCAGCAGCCGGTGTCGACAGCAGACTTCGACTCAATGACAATATGGATGTTAGGTATAGATTGCGTCCGGAATTATGGTGCGCAGCGCATGAAGGGTGGCGTGACGGTAGCGATGGTAACGTGCGATTCGTTCTATGGTACTGCCAGTATTTTTATTGGCAATACCATGGAACGACAAAATGCCTACCTGTCAAATTAGTTTCCGCCTCTCTCCGCGCGCAGTGTAGGAGTGGACGTACTCTAGCAAGCTCAGGTACCTACCTAGCGAGTAAAAGGGCATTTCATGTATTGTTTCTCTATGCTCTAATTTTTCACAATATTCGAGTTAAGCGACTCACTGACAAAGGGTTCTCAATATTGGTTATCAAAAGAAAATTTTGAACGAAGTTATTAAAATATAATTATGTACTTACTTACTTTACCAACTTCGCTGCGGTTTTCCGCAAGTTTACCGGTAAGTTTAACTTAATATGGCAAGTTTCAAGTTTGTGTTTGAAATCAGCAAGTTTACTCCAAGTTTCTTGTTGGACTTGCTAACCAACCTCTATTTTGATACAATTGAATTGTTTTTTGAATATTTTAATTAATCACAACTTAAGCTCAGTAGAAGTAAACTCTTTTTGTTTAACTTAACAAATTGAGTGTTGAATTACTGGCCAAATGCAAGCTTAGAGAGAGATTTATTCCAGCAAACCAAAGAATATATATTATACGTTTGTGGTACGCAAGCACTAGGTATTTCATAATGTGCATGTCGGCGCCCGATCGTATAATTGGGCACATCATGATGTGCCTCGCCATTTCATGATATGGCGGGTTTTAACGAAAACATGTATTTTTAAAAGCATTTTTATTCAGCACTACGTGATGTTTTTGTGTTATACATGTCAAACGAACACGAAGACTGTTCGGGGGTTTCGATGCGCTCGCCTCCTTTAGTCTTCACCTAAGCTACCGCAGTGTTTGCCTCAGGAGATTTCATCGTTTCATGATATTTCACGTTTGGGCACATCATGATGTGCCCAATTCTACGATCGGCCGCCGACATGCATACCGCGAAGCATTTAATGAGTTGCTAGAAAGTTCGATGTTTGAACTATAGCAGTGTAAACAACGCACAATTGCTCAACTTCAAAATGTAAACATAAAGAGGCGGATTCGCGTAATATTACTACACTGTAGTAACTATACAGGGTGAAATTAAATTAGCTGACCATATTTTGAGGAATGATAGTACCCATCATTATGAAGAACTTTCCCCAAGGAACATAGGGTCTCAAACGAAAAAGAATTTTGGGTCTCCCGTAGTAACTTGAAATCAGCTGATCGGGGCAATGTACTGGGGGACGAAAAATATTTTTCGTTTGCGAGTATATGTTTCATAGGGAAAGTTGTTCATAATGGTAGGTACTATCATTCCCCAAAATATGGTCAGCTAATTAAATATCACCCTGTATATAAGACCGGCCTAAATTACTGATTTATATTAAATGCTCAAAAACTTACGTCGTCGTTGAAATGTAAACGTAGATTGAAAGATAGTATTAAGCAAGTTCCGATCCTCAAAAAGAAAATAACCGGCCAAGTGCGAGTCGGACGCGCGCACGAAGGGTTCCGTACCATTATCTATAAAAACGGCAAAGAAACATGTTTGTTGTATGGCTCCCTTTAATATTTATTATAATCTATTTTTTAGTGTCTGTTGTTACAGCGGCAACAGAAATACATCATCTGTGAACATTTCAACTGTCTAGCAATCACGGTTCATGAGATACAGCCTGGTGACAGACGGACGGACGGACGGACGGCGGCGGAGGCTTAGTAATAGGGTCTCGTTTGGCACCCTTCGGGTACGGAACCCTAAGAAGGAACCCTGGGATCACTTCTTTGTCCGTCCGTCCGTCTCTTCAAAGTAAGATTGAGCCATACTCTACTAGGCTGGCTCATGCACATCAAATTCAAAGGTTTTCTGATGGCCGTACCTCTTGGCTACAATAGTAATTCGAGTAAGTACAGTAATAATTTACACACAACACACATTACCACCACGAGGAGAGATTTGGTGTGTATAGTCATCAAATTACTTAATACATTACATACCAAACTATACGTACACTTTCTGTGTACTTCCCGGCATTTACTGAAATCAACGTTGTACTCAAAAACAAAATCATTTAGAAAGTTTTACCCTTTGTCAATTCAAGGGTAAGTCAACTTTACCATTTCAAAAGGTCTAACAATTCCGTCAAAATACCCACGTCCCTAAACACTACCGGCCCTTACTGAGTGACTTAAGACTCATGTTGTATGTAATCCGGCAAATCCGGGATTATCTGGAGTGCCCGGACTGCACTGCAGAGATTGTCCTACGGGAATGAGATGTGTGGGTTCCAGCGACTAGGTAAATGGGGGTTCGTTGCCGGGCAGTTTGTTCTTTTTGTGCAAAGAATAAAAGCCATTTGCGCCGAGGCAATTTGGCAATTTGGCAATAAATAGGTTGTACGAGAATTTATACACATTCAATATACTGTAGAGATAACGTGGGTATAATTGTTCCTCGGCCACTTCGTATGGGAAAAACCGTGACGATTATGTTAACGGTGAGTTATTGCACGACGGAGAAAACCTTAATCGCATAGAATAAAAAAACGTAACATTCTACGAATATTTGTAAGTTTCGTAGCGCTTCGTACTATATGCTACGGCGTAGCACAGCGACTACGCAAGCTATAAACTAGACTTATCTAGAGCTTAGTGTTTGCCAAGGTAATTTAACCTGATATATCGATACCAAAACCAAATAGTACCCAGCCTAAAATGATGTCACTGATTGGCCACTTAAAAAAAAACCGACAGCAAATCCTATTTGCTCCTTCCTGCTTGGGAAGCGAATGTTTTCTATAAACCTAAAAAAAGACACGAAATAACGAAACCCCTCCTCTTTGAAATTCGGTTAAAAGTTAGGATTTGGTGGCAAGTATGACACACTAGAACACTTTTGAAATATACTGCGCCAATTTCAGCATAAAGCACTGCAAATCACTCACCGCTCCCAGCTAAGTCTGCGGGGGGTATCATCCCCCCGGTCCTCCTTGCCCCCCTGGGTGAGAAATCGCGCCAGTCGCGAGCCAGTCGACGATCCAGTGCTAGACACTGACCCGCGGGGGGTTGGCACCCTGTTGAAAAAATAAACAAATTGTTGTAGATCGCTTTCAGGTCGGGGTAACTTTATTTTAGTGTGACTTGCATGAGAATTTTGACAGCCGGTAAATATAGTTTAAACGCCATTTAAGTACAACACGGGCAAGTTACGTACCTTGTCAAATACGGCAAGGTTCCTGTCAACCAGGTTCCCACTCAACATGACTGCGTTGTATTTATATTGTTATAAGTCTGCTGCAAGATGGCCTTACATGGTTGTGTCCAAAAACAATTCAGAAGTTCTAGTGTCACAACTCGTTGAGTAAAGACAACTCCATACATACAATACAATTCATATGGAGTTGTCAAAGTTTACTCGAGTTTAGCGTTTACTCTTGTTCTAGCTGGTGTCACTTAGGCCCGACAGATAGGACTCGAATGAGCATTATTCCCGAATTAAATTCGAGTTCACCTTTGCACATGTTTTCTCTGGGGAAAGTTCTTTATAATGATGGGAACTAATTCTCCAAAATCTGGTCAGCTAATTAAATATCACCCTGTATATTGAAT
Source organism: Argyresthia albistria (assembly GCA_963457715.1). Classification (NCBI taxonomy): domain Eukaryota; kingdom Metazoa; phylum Arthropoda; class Insecta; order Lepidoptera; family Argyresthiidae; genus Argyresthia; species Argyresthia albistria. The sequence goes on along the minus strand of OY735264.1, from coordinate 9,608,756 downwards.
GTATTGAAGTCCATATTTTGTATGGAGTTATCAAAGTTATCAAAGAATAGTACCAACTCGCGTTCCATCTATCGGGTCCTAACGTAAAGGGAGTATAGTATAGAGATGGCACATCGTCAGAAAAAAAAGAAAAGAAAGAGATGATATAATACGAATCATTTTTGTGTAAGCGAGAAACAATAACGATCACCTGTCCCTTACCCGCGTATGCGTTTTTGTTGTTGGCCACAGAATTGTCAAATGCTTGTTTGCTCTTGTTTTGACAGATGAGTGGCAGAAAATCTCTGATTATGAACCTTATGCTTATTGAGAACCAACTCTATCTCCATCTCAAAGGTGTACGCATGCACTCCGTCCGTCTATTCCTTTCTCTGTCTACGGGTCCTAATGTACCGTCGAGTACATCAGTGACAACCGCTGCGAGCTATTAGCCACTAGACGCGCGATCCATTTCGACATTATTAGATCATCAACTCAAGCCAGCGGAGCCAACATTAGGGCCACTTGACGACCCGCTTCCTGTGACCTAATTGTAGCTTTCGATGAAGAAATCGATCGATTGATCGATTTATTTTCATTTTTCTGTGTAATAAAGAATATGAATATGAATTTTATCTACAGCGATTAGATAGGTTAGTTTTATATGACGAGCCTAGTGTTCAAGTTAAGTAAAATTAACTGAAATTCCTTACTGAAAACAGATTTTTAGAAACCGGCCAAAGACCATCGGTTTTTAAGCAGTTCCTTTAAGTCATTATTGACATCTTCAGAATTCCGGGAAATTACTTCTGCAGCAAGTATTTGCTCATGTCTCAAACCTTGAGTTGGCAGTCAGGCATCATTGGTGTCTTATCATGATCATGCGTCTTGATCTCCCTTATATCATTGCCGCATATGTGTATCTTAAATCCAGGTTACATTGTTAGAACATAGGTCCGATGACCGAGAAGATATTGGATGGTTTTGGTAAGGCTCTTCATCAAAAAGACCCGCAATTTTCAACCTACCCGAGATAAAATTCAAAACCTAGAAAAAAAACAGAACAAAAGATCTGGGTATTTTGTGGACGTTAGACGAGCTAGTAGTTAACAGGAAAGAATTACAAAATTTTCTTGTGATGAAGCTTGGTTTTATCAAAATCATCTTCGTCGTCTTTCAAGAACCGGAGTTATTTTCTAAGGGAGATAAAAACCATCCGGCGTAGTTTCCCCGACTGGTTTAACAACGACACAAAAATACCTCAAGCTGGTCTCAAAACACATGAATCTTGTCTCAAAATATTATGTCTTTGAATTTCAGGACGGCATAGAGATGGTATTATCTGTGCTCATTGACCTGGTTCAAACCGAATTTGACACTATCGATCTGAGAGACATTCTGTGGGTGTTTGACATTATCACAACGGAGAAATATCTTACTTCTCTATTTTGTCAGAAAGGGTTTTTAATGGAATCTAGTTCCCCTAAATTATACTTAAATTTCTAATCTAGTAGTAAAAAGGTAAACTTCTTCTTCTTCTAGTGCCTCTCCACTACTGGAGGTTGGCGGTCAGCTCTTTATACAGGTGTCGTCATCTAAAAAGAACGCTGAAAGGGCTGAGCGGTGGTAGGCGATTTACGCCAGTATGCCCATACACGTAAGGACGCTATTGCCATGCAAAACACCACATCTTTTTACACGAATCACGCCAGTTTAGCCATGCACATAAGGACGCTATTGCCATGCGCCGCTCCTTCGCCTTCATCGTTCTTTTTAGATGACGACACTTATAACACCCCTCTCTGCTCTTCGCCAAGCGCATCAACTGGGGCCCTATTCAGGTACAGAAATTTACACAATGCTCATTCTTACTTTGATACGAACATTACCAAAAAATTGTCGATAATGGCATTCACGTGCTACAATTGACGTTCACGGGCCGCAATGCGGACGACAATGTTACAAATCCCTATTCACGTGTACAATGGCGGCGTAGTAACGTTATGTAATGGCATTCAGCTACGCTGCTCCCGTCCATTTCCTGGGGTATGATCCTCGCTCAATCGATACGTCGTCGTAGGCATTATAGGGAATCACTCGATATAAGTGTCGATATCCGTATATCGAATGTGCGAGAATCATACCCCAAATGTTGCGGAGCCACGACTTCCTCCTTCAAGCGTGTCTTTTCTCCTATATCTGCCCCTACTAAGACCTGAAGAAATCGGTAACATACGTGTACATCAGTAGGTATAATATACCTACTGATGTACACGGATGTAGTTTTCGAGGTTTTTTTTACTCAGGCGACTTTATATCCAGTTGCCACTTAACAACAATGCACTAAGCTCGAATAACTGATATCGTGGCAAAAAGGTACAAATTAAATTATGAACGGCAAATACACCTGTCAGCAGGTATTTTGCCCTACAAAAGGTGGAGTAAAATTCTTAAAGTTTTTTACTGATCATCATAATATGACCTGATACTAAGACCTGAAGAAATCGGTAACATACGTGTACATCAGTAGGTATATTATACCTACTGATGTTAGTTATTCGAGCTTAGTGCATTGTTGTTAAGTGGCAACTGGATATAAAGTCGCCTGAGTAAAAAGAACCTCGAAAACTACATCTGAATTTCCTCCTACCAGAAAATGGTATCTATTTTAAGACTGCAAATGTTTTCTTGCAAGTCTTGCATCTCTATTTATTTTGTGAAATAGCGGTTTAATCTAAGGCGGTGTAGTTCTCACGTCCGCGGAAAATACGTCGCTTTGCACGTGTTTTTCATTTGCTCAGTACATTTAATATACCAGTCGACATCTGCGAAATTGGTTAGACCGCGCCATTGGATAAGGCTCTTTTCACACGAATTTACAGATAATTGAAACAAAAAGTAAACTTTAGAAAAAAACCGACTTCCACAAACCCTATTTGATTAGATTGAGTTTAATACAAACTGTAACCCCTTATCCCCCCCCCATTGGGGAATTAATTTTGTCAAATCCCATATCAGTGCTACCCCACGCTACTAAGGAACCTCTGTACAAAGTTTCATGGCTCTAGGTCCACCGGTTTAGGCTATGCGTTGCCTGCCCGTCAGCCACGCATTGTATTTGTACCTAGTATTGAGCAGTTCTGGTGGCTATATGTGGTCTTCATCAGCAGTTCCGCATCACAATATTATGCTTACCATGTGCATTTGCACGAGTTATTATGAAAAACACAAAAATCACTACAGGTCTGCCTATAATATTTGAAGAGTTCCCTCGATTTCTCCAGGATCCCATCATCAGATCTTGACCTGGTGTCAATGGGACCAATGGGAAGGTAAACCCTTTCAAACAAAAAAATAATTTTCCAAATCAGTCCATCCGTCTCTGCGCAATCGGGGAACAGACATAAAAAAAAAAAACATCCGGACGAATTGTAAACCTCCTCCTTTGGGAAGTCGGTTAAAAATAAACATATCTTTGGGTCACTTGCTGTGTTGATTACATGCATGGTGTGGTGTAGTATAACGTCACATATGGCGCTAGTGTTTGAGTAATCATGTTCGTGACGTCTCTGTTTCTGTTTTCTACGTCACAGGGTATCCCTATAGTGGGGGGCCCGGAGTAATATTGTGCATGTATATAAATGTTATGTTTCGATTCTTTATGACTTGTCTGTAATTACGCAACATACATTTTGCTTCTGTCCCAACGCCTTATGTCATTGTAACACACGTAAACATCCAAGAACTGTGACAATTTTTTCCCGGGCCGGGATTCAAATCCGGAAAGTTTCGCTTGGGGGGCAGAGCCTTGAACCGCAACGCCATAGAGTAGAGTTGTAGTTAGATATTTACGTGTCAATGACCTGAGTTACAAACCGAATTAGTTTCTATACAATAAACCGCAACGCACAACAGAATAAAGTCGTAGTTACATATTTAAGTGTCAATGACCTCTTCCTTACCAACCCAATTAGTTTCTATACTAAAGCTCCGAGCCTCCGTACAGTCAGCATTTAATATGTATGGGCACACAAGCTACCTACTCAAATAGATCTACACGTCCTAAACAACCAGAAATATCTATACAGTAAAAGTCTCAGAACTATTCGATCGGGTAAAAGGTTTCTTCGTATTTTGTATGAAGACCGCAGTTCAGTTCAGTTCAAAATTTTTATTGACCATAAAATCATACATATTACTTCGGTATCTTTTGATTGCGTGGACCTAGAAGTTTAATTTTTTCACAGCCCCAAGGGACCATATACCTAAGTAATCGATATTAATTTCAACATGATACCTCCAAGCGTTCCTGCGAAAAAGGGTCGTGACAGACGGACAGACAGACAGACAGACGGACAACAACAAGTGATCCAATAAGGGTTCCTTTTTTTCCTTTTAAGGATCGGAACCCTAAAAATCACTCACGTACGTTTGTATTGAAAATAATCAATCATCAAGAAATTGATAAATCCATAAAGATAGTAAATAATCCGTTACATCACTAAACATAATGGGCACTGTAAAACTGCTTGGACATAAACTCTTTATGGCGAGGACATAAAAACTAAGATACGAGTGGGTTTTTACGTTTAGGTCTTTGATTAAAACCACTAACTAACATCTAGAATGTTATTAGGGTTACTAAATACCTCTATGTACTGTGAAAATGCATTCGAATAAATAATAAGAAGTTATGTCCCGTTTGGATCGCTATAGATTACACTGTTAAATTAAGATAGAAAAATGTTAATAGTTTTAGTCTTGTGAAGTACACACAGATTATTATGAAAGATTTAGTATGATTTTGTTTGCATGTTCGTTGTATGATTGTCCATCTTTTATTGCAGCGCTCATTTCTCTCGGGGTTCCATTTCCTTCTTCTGTCTTGCCTTTTATATAATTTTAATGTAAATATTTATAAATGTATTGTAAAATTCATAAAAAATAATAATATTAAAATATAAATACTTATATATTTAATATTCTGATGTATATAATTTAAAATATCCTTAGATGTAAATATAAATATTAAATATGTAATGTACATATTCATAACTGATATTAATTCCTTTTTTCCAAATTCCGTATCATTTCCGTTCCTTTCCATATCTTATACGTTTCTCTACCTTTACACAAATAATAAAAATTAGTAGGTAAATAACAAAAAAAAACTTGACACTGGCAAAAGTACAAGAGACGTACATTGCCAAAACCAAAAAAAAAAAAAAAAGCGAATTACGAATAGCATATTACAGATTACAATAAATAGGTGTGTTGTCTTTTGAGGGATTTATTATTCCGTTAGTTATTTTATATGATAATTAACATCTCCACGCCACTACTTCTTGACCTTCTGCCGTGAAAATAATAACTAGACGTCAAATGAGAACATTTAATGTCCCTACTTAGCCCGGATTTTACCAACGAAAGAGTAACTTTTACTCGAGAGTATCTTCTACTTTTTCAGACACTAGTGACACCTTGATCAGATTACCTCATTTTGAACTGTCATTTGTCATACAAGTTATCCCCGGGTTAGTTATTCTCGGTATAACTTTTTGTTGGTAAAATCCAGCCTTAGCGTAGTTTAAGATTTCCGACAAATAGCAACAGAAAATCCTCCAGCCATCGTCAAGTTATTGATTCTTCCAGGCATCGACCGTTGTAAGTCGAATCGGGAATGGACAATAAATTGATTCTTGAATTATTTATCTACATCCACTCCCTCGTGGTTTTCACTGAATCGTCGTTGATATGTTTTATTAGTTAATTTAGATTCTATTGCTCGTGGACACAAGAATTATTTACTATGTTTCTACTGAAACAACATGTTGTATTGCATGCAAGTTGTATTTAGTGTGCAATAAATTTCTTTTGCTGACAGGCACGAAAAGTTACACCTAAAATAGGTACCAAAAAAACATAGGTCCCCTGCTCCTCCTTGTCTGTACCTTGGAGGAACGCGGCCTTTCCAAGGTCTGTACAATACGAGTATAACTTGGTTTGCTGGAAGTTATTTCTTATTAGAGATAAGCTCACCTTTGTACAGGATTATTTTGTAACTATTTTACCCTGTAGGTAAAATTATTGTTTTTACGTTTTAAACGAATTAATTATTATTATTTTATGATTTTGACATTTGAATAATTGAATTTATGATTGGTTTTTATACAAGACATGTAATGTACAATTGCCAATAAATTATCTTATTTTATCTTATCTTATCTTATCTTATCAGATCTTGCATGCACTGTGGGATACAGAATTAGGTAGATACCTACATCATCATCATTGGCCTTTTCATCTTTTCAGATGTTTATTACAGCTGCTGTGTGTTCTGGGAGTCACATTTTCTCTTGTGACTGAACAGACCGATTCGGGATCTGCACTGCTTGCCACAGCGATCACAAGCAAATTCGGCGTTATGTGGCGGAGCCGGTTGTTTTCGTGCTAGCCGTTAGATACCTACAACATACCTACTAAATTAATTAGACTACAGACACAAAACTATTTATTTAAATCGTGCAATTCCATGATCTTTTATAGCCCTTTCGAAGCGGGATTGCCTAAGGGGTAAGCTCGGCTGAATCACACCTCTGACACTCCATAGAACGCTCGTAAAATAGTCACCTATTACTACTACATAGCCTAATGACATTTGTACACGTGCAAATGTGTGCGTTCAGCTTCTATGCAAAGTGTCTCCCGAAGAGGCTCCCCAACTCCGGGGTGAGGTGCGGTATCTGAATCCGCGCGGGGAAGGGAGTGGCCGTCCTGTACGTAGTACTATTATCTCTTCTGTGGCTGAATGTAAAACCATAAGCACCTTAGTCAGTCTGAACATTTCATGTGGAACATTCCAAACGAAGATTGATGGCAGAACCAGTGCCAAGTAATATTTCACAATAAATGTGGGAAAACGTTGAAACGTGTTCGCGAGTCTTTTCGCTTTCAAATGCAACTAGAACCCTTTGAGATGTGAACCCATTAACGATTGATCCCCAGAACCGCAAAGGGGACATTTATAGACTGTGTGGCTGAGCGTCTTTGATATTGAATTGTAGCGACAAATCGTCTTAAAAGTGTAAAGTTCAAAGTAAAATTAACTCAAAAGTAAGAAATTATGGTTTTCACTCAAACCTATTTCAACATAGTCACAAAACAAATTAGGCTATTTTCTAATAAAGCCTCTATTTTCTTTTGAGGCACCGACCGATCATTCGATAAAATATGCGTGATATTTAAAAAAAAAACGGTCAAGTGCGAGTAGGACTCGCGGACCAAGAGTTCCGATCACACTTGGAGAGCTTTACTGGTGTAATTAGGTTTCTACTTAAAAAAAAAAAAGTATGATGACATCCATGTAAACAAAATTATATAGTTTTGCAGAAAGATAAAAATTTGCAGTTTTCAGATTATTCCCTTTATTTGTGCTATAAAACCTTGCTTTGTGCCAAATTTCATGATTGTAGGCCTACGGGAAGTACTCTATTGGTTTTTGTGTCCATTGTGATAACTATAAAAATCCAACAATTTGACAGCATAAAAGGTCGTAGCGTTCGATTTCGTTTTTCTAGAAGTTTGATTTTTTCACAGTTCTATTCGGCCACAGACCTGAGCAATTAATTGATATAAATTTCAGCTTGATACGTCCACGCGTTCTCGATATAAAGGTCGTGACACACGGACAGACAGACGGACAGACGGACGGACGGTCAACAAAGTCATCCTATAAGAGTTCCTTTTTTTCCCTTTAAGGATCGGAACCGGAAAAATGTGTCGCGATTATGTCATGTACAGTCATTACAACTACATTACAACTACTACTTTAACGTCGATTTCAATAAGTATTTCAGTTATTGATTTTGGAGCTGACTTTAACTGTACCAATCAAAGTAGGTACGTACACACACACCCATGATTTTCAAGAACTAATTTTTAAACCTATCTCACCTCATCTAAAGCAAACCTTTTCAATTGGCGCAGTTTAATTAATTACACAATTTTGCCTTTGTAGTTAATTATTCAGATGGACCGAGTTTTGGGAACGTAGTATCGATCCCTTTATTTATAACTAAGTACGACTTATTTACAAGGCTCTCTCTGATATAATATAACGCTTATGGTCTTGTGATTTGTAAAGTTTTGCATTGTAGTATAGTGTGACATAAAAGAGTAGAAAATAAATAATGGCAACTTAAGTGACATATTAGAGCACTATTGCGTATTTTGATAGACAATCCAAATATGGCAATAAAGAAAACACGCAGTAGTCTGTGAATGTTGCCATCATTTAATTTCTACTCTTTTATGACGCACTATAGTAATGTTTTTAATATCGCCGACATTTGTCCCTGCAAGCTGTGTCCCGGAGTGAACTATACAAGTGAAATTGTCTACTTATAACCGTCGTAAATATTAAAAAGGTTTCGCACGAGACTACATTTTCTCGTCTAAGGGCGACTGTAACAGGCGAATCCCGAGAAAAAATAACCGGCCAAGTGCGAGTCGGACTCGCCAAAACAAAGGCCCCGTACTGTACGTATATTATTAGAGGTACAAAGAGGTAGGTAAAATGTTAAGTCGTAGCAAATCCCATTAGAGCCTGTAACCTGAATTCCTTTCTCAAGTCGACTTTAGCGCTGCAAATCTCCAGCAGCATTTCTCACGTTCAGAGGAATAAAATGGTATCTCGCCGTCAATTTCCACAAGTTCCGGATATCGAGTGTTTTACTAACCCGCTTCTCACGTACAGCTCCGCTAAAAATTGGGGCATCGTCGAGAAATATCCCCGAGAAGCTCTGCTGCGAGAAACCGGGAAATGTTGTCATGAACTCATGTCTTAAGGCTATGAGGCTTTTGGTATCTTGTTTGGTTTGTAATAGTTGCTGTTATTTTTGAAAAGCTGTACTCTCTACGCCGAATGGCTTTCCTTTAGAGAGCTCAAAAGTAATACATTTTAGGCATCTGCAACGAAAAACATTTGCTAACTAGCTTAAGTCCCCGCTTTCTCCTGCGTTGTAACACCTTTTGATCAAATTGACAACGTATCCTAGTTCATCAGACCATATGAACTTTTCAATAAAAAAATACAAACTTTAAGGTCAGACTTAAGCAAAATAGTTTTTAGTCCCTACATCATAAAAAGCTTGCTCTAATTTTAAGACTTCTTCTAGCTTTAGCCGTTTGACCTCGATGATCTCAGCCAGTCAGTGTGATTCTTTTAAAATAATATTCATCAGTCCACGGATATTGTCAGCCGCCTTAAGAAGCTGGAAGATCTATGCTCTCCAGTGTACTGCTAGATATTTTATTTCCAAGAGGAATCTTCCCACAGCTGATGCCGTAGTTTTATTTGTTAGAATCTGCAACATTGTGGTTCCCGCTGATAAATAGTGGTTGTTAACAGCGGAGTTAACTAGATAAACAGTTGCGTTGCGCGTTGCAAGAAGATGGATGCTTTCAGGAGCTAGATTCGTTTTACTTATTTATATCTCAGTTAAAACGCTGCTCAGAAAGAGAACGTAGGATAAGTATATTGATGAAAGTTCAGAGACGACAACGTTATCTTTGCGCGCTTTGGTTTGAATGTTGTATTTACGGCCGATCATTCAATCCTCAGATAATGTTTATCAGTCTGTTTATCCGCGGAGATTTCATGTCAAATTAAGTTATTTCTTTATTATTAAGAATGGGAACTATTATGGGTCTAGAACAGCTTGTAGGGTGCTGCCTAAGATACTAAATAATATGCCAGATAAGTTCATTACAGATGCAATTCCCAAGAGAAAGTTTAAATGTATGTTGAAACAATATTATATTAAAAACCTTTAAATATCCTTAAAAATGGAACAGGGGATGGGCTTACTATTAAAAAAGTACATACTGTTATAGTTAAGAGCCAAACCAACCTGCCGACAAACTGCCTGGCAGTTTGGCAGACTTAAATTACATAATTAAGTGCTTTTTTTCATGAATAAACGTTATAAATATAAATTTATTTATTTATTGTTGTGCCATTACATTGAACCAAGGCGGCACAAACAATACACAAATTACATAATAAAAGTTGTAGTTATCTGTGTATCTGGGCATTGAAAAATCACTTCTAAGAACTATAAATCATTTCAGCCGTTAAAATTATCTCATAGCAGCCATAGGTATGTGGTGGCTAGAAATTGGGAATGGGCAGTTTCATTTCCGGAATTCGCTGCTGCGCCAGCACCCAGCAGACTCTCTTCTGGCCACAACATCTGTGGAAATGATTGTTGCAGCGCTAGCATAGCATAAATAAGAAATAGTAAGTTCACTAGCAGGGGCCTTGTGAACTTACTATTTCTTATTTATATATATTTCGCATGATAACTACCTACTCTTGCCCGCCGGACGAATGACGTTGACTCATCGCATGCATTGCTTGCATAGCCCTGTCTCGTAGCAAGCGAAGGAGGCGAGATTCGGCAATGTGTGCGTGTGGCGGCGCGTGCTTATACGGAATGCAATGTAGCTGTGTGTGTGCGGCTGATCTCGTTGATTTGTTTGAAGTTTGAAGTGAACCTGGCGTGGCGCTAGTGTGTTAGTTGCACCCCACATCGTCTTTGATGGCTATACAGCCCTATTGCGGCACGGCATTTCTTGCCACATCGATTGCACACAACCAGCAGACTCGGGTGTCCACGAAAGCGCAGCGGAAACTTCTCGGTCTAACTACTATTAAAACTTACTTACTAACTATTGAACAGACACAAAGTTTAATGACACGTTACATGTAAGCTACTGCGACCCGCAATGCTTTTCACAAGCTTGCCTGCGCTCGATTTTTGATCTTCTCAACTGTTGAACCAACCTTATTTGAGGGTCTCAAGTTAAGTCGACCGGGTAGTGAAAATCTTCTAGCATAATTATAATAATAATAATACCAGCGAAACTTATTGACGTTTTTGGAAATACTGCTCCAAGCAATAAGGTGAATAAATTCGAACGGAGCAACACCGGTCAGCGTGTTTAAATTTTTAATAATGTTGCTAGAGTGGGCCTCGGTCGATGAATGCGTCGTCGTTTCAAATAATGCGGTGTTTCAGAGGGTACCTACTGGGGTATTCAAAATAGTTACCTACATACTAACTCGTTAGGTGCAAATGATCTTGGTTTGCTGGAAGAAATCTCTTTTTAGAGATAAGCTTGCCTTTGTTCATGCCTTTTCTGTATTGCTTGTGTTTTTTTCTGATATGTGCTTTATATATATACGAAATATATACGAAATGAATTAAACTAACTAAACAAACTGTTGGTATCGCGTAAGGCTTTAGCCGCAGATGCACTTTACGTCATTTAAAGAAACAACATCTTTTGAAAGATGAGTGACGTTTACAGGGGGGTGCCCACTCTACGCAACATAATGCAACGAACCTCTTTTATTTTTCTCCGTCTTTATCCAAATGAATGGAAAGGCAATGGCCATCTCATCAACACACCATTACCAAAAAAAAAATTGTAACAAACTACTTGATAGGTCTGTGTCAAAAAATACCCAGATTAGAAGCGAAATAAAAAGTTTCATTGATCTGAGCTCAGAACCTCTAGGTAAGTACGCTCAGAAGAAGCCGTGTTGGTCTTTGGCACAGAACTCAGAACAATAACTGCATTTTGGGGCTTGCGCAGGCTGCGCCACCTATAGAGTCGTTTGGTACTAGTTTTTTAATTTTTAATGGTCTTTGTAAAGTTCCCATTGGTCATCATATCAAGCGTTATGTTCCACCTCTGTGGTTCCACCCTCAGGACAATAACTAAAGCAGTTCCACCTGTTACCTGCGCGGCAAAAGAGTTTGTAAGCTGTAATTATTTATTCACAAAGACAATCGCCAAAGCCAATGGAGTGGCAAAAGATGGAACTTAACAAGCTCTTTATAAAATCTATGTAAATATATGCGGTGGAAACGCGACCTCGTCCTACTTGGTTCTTGAATGAACTCAGTTTACTGTCACACTCTAGTCAAACTATACGTTTTCGTTAAAGTTTCGTTACTATAATTTATTCAATGTAATGGACTTCAATGCGTAGTTTATCGCACCCGGAAACGGAAATATTAACCCGGAAAAGCAAGTATATATACTGTCATGATGGATGGGGTTTCCTATCTCTGAACTTCATTGCCAGAGCTAAAATGATATATCGCTGATTTCCCGCTACATTACAGCTTATACCATATTAGTTTGTCTGCTCACTTGCATTAGAAGATTCTGGCACCCAATTCTCGCAAAATACGAGATCATCTCTATAGCCGAAATATCTATTTAGATACCGAACATCTCCGTCGAAAGCGATCCCGATTCATATTTGTTTCGATTGAAAACGGGTCGAGATAACTCGGTTGGTCGTAAAGCGGATCGTGCGATTATTCATTTTGACGTGACAACGTCTTATAAATTGGTTTGCCGGGTGACACTTCAAGAAACTGCGTTACGCTCCGCTCACGTTATGCGCTCACAATGAGAGCGAGTGAGAGGCACGCGTCCCTTCCACTCGGGCATAGTTAGCCCGCCTAAGAGCGAGAGAGACAGACATAAAAAGTGAAAGGCACGCGTCCCTTCCACTCCCTCATCCTTCTTCCTACTATACGAATGAATATTCACATTAAAATTATTTTACCACTCAAAGTCGTTGTCACGTAAAACTTTCGCCCGTATACCGACTTTACAGGCAACCAATTTGCTGTGGTTAAAAACGGATATGACGTATAATTTATTTTTCAATGGAGATATTTGGTATTTCTAATCGGAGACCATGGAGGCTATCAAGAGAATTGCCCCCTGATGCAGAATCAGAAGTGCGTATATGGGTTAGCTGTGCCAGTAGGCCACTCACAATGATATATTATTTAATATGAAAAACAGCGTCGCGTCCCAGAGGACGAAGACAAACTGACCTTTTTCAGGAACTGTCAGGAGCAGAACAATGAGATAAATCATCTGATACATTAGATAGACTACATACAAAGCCACAAACTTATGTGACCCAGTTGCAAAACAAGAAGTACGCTCGCCAGATAATGATACTATGGCTATAGCAAAGACTATATATCCAATTGACTGCGCCTGCGGGGGAACGCGGCTCGCCAAACGTTTGTTGTATTCTACAAACGTTCGCATACGCAACATATGTACGATGACGGGCCGCGAGACAGTTTCGCAGCGGATGACCAATCACAGCTCTCTTACCCCGTCCCCCGCCGCCCGTAAATTGGTATCACATTACTATGAATCGATTAAAATGTATGGACAGATATGGCTTCAATTAAAATAAATAATACACTAATTCTGATCAACCTTTTTTTTAAGGAACATTTAAAATAATCTTTCATGGTTAGGAACTAGAACAGGGACAATAAGGTCGGGAAATAAGTATCTACCTGTCTGGGACTGTGTATGAGACAAAAGACTGGAACATATTATCAGACTTACCGCAACACCCCATCAGCCCTCTCCTCGCTCGCCAGACTCGCCCTCGGCGAATTCCCAAGTCGGCTGGACGCGGACCGCCTGCGCAGGTCGAAGGGTTCCGCCTCGTCCTTGCAGGTGAAGGAGAGGCGCGGCGCGTGCGCACGGAGCCCGCCCACCTTGGTCGTGAGGCCGCGGGAGAGCAGCTGGCTTTGCGTGACGTCGGCTGGCGACAAATACAAAAAAATAAACAACATCTTTAGATATATGCTTGTCTTTGTACATGTTTTTTTTTCTTTTATAACTTATCTGTTTGTTCCAATCAGAGTGGGTCACTCTAGCTCTGACTAAAGATGTGTGGGCTCAAAATGGGGAGGCTTTTGCCCAGCAGTGGGACACGTTTATAGACTAGTTAAAAAAAACTTACCTATCTGTTTTGTGTTGTGTAGTACAATAAAGAAATACGAAACTATATTAGATTTCATATTATAATGCAGGGTGTTGCAGAATCAGATCTAGTAAAGAAGTTATGAAACGATATTAGTTTTTAGGGTTCCGTACCCGAAGGATGCCAAACGGGACCCTATTACTGAGACTTCACTGTCCGTCTGTCTGTCTGTCTGTCTGTCTGTCTGTCTGTCTGTCTGTCTGTCTGTATGTCTGTCACCAGGCTGTATCTCATGAACCGTGGTAGCTATTTGAAATTTTCACAGATGATGTATTTCTGTTGCCGCTGTAACAACTAATACTAAAAATAAATAAAGTTAATATGAAGGGGGCTCCCATACAACTAACGTGTTTTTTTGCAGTTTTTAGGGTTCCGTAGAGAAACAAGGAACCCTTATAGTTTCGTCAAGTCTGTCTGGCCGTCCGTCCGTATGTCACAGCAACTTTATTCCAAAACTATTAGGACTACACAGTTAAAACTTGGTACGTAGATGTATTCTATGAACCGCTTCACGATTTTTATACAAAAACTGAAAAAAAAAAAAATTAAGGGGGGCTCCCCATACATGAAACTGAAACCAAAAAATTTTTTTTACATCAAACCTACATGTGTGGGATAGATTGGTCTTCAAAAATGAAGTGGAGGTTTCTAAAACCATTTTTCCTCAAAGTCAATCTTTAAAGAAGTGGAGAAACCTCATGGAGGAGGCCAAGACCCACAAAAGGTTGTAGCGGCGCAGGAAGTAAGTAATTTATTGTTGAAAATTACATGAATGATGGGAATATTGTCGGCCGGGCATATACATGTTATATTTAAATGGGAATATTTGTATGTGAAAGCAGCGGACTTTGCTTCAGCTGAAGAGTTTCATAGTTTCACATCCATAAAAGGCTGTGTGTCAGAAACCCCATTTTGGAATGGCACAAGAACACGGGCTTATGTTTCTATATCGTTATTGTTTTGTATGTTTGTGCAATAAAACTCGCAGTCTGCTAATATTTCACTGTATTCTGCTAATTTATGAATTGCCAAGCTATACTACTGTGTGACGTGAGTAATAGGTTTGTGTCCCGTTTTCCCATGTTCAGGCAGAAAGAGCGGATTTTCACAATAGTCGAGATTCATTGGAAATTCCCCACGTGCCATCGAAAAATCGTGGCAGACTGCCCAGTGCCCATTCAGATTCACCAACGGGTTGACATTCCGGGCTTTGGTCTCCCGGCTTTTTATTCGAATTTGAATCTAAAAAATCTATGTCGTAACTGAAGTAATGAAAAACTGTGTTACTCGCTTTTATACGCAGCAAATAAAACTACTTTTACTAAGAATTTCATCTAATTTCGATTATAGTATTATGTTTAACTTTACTCCTGAATCTCTACACCTACGCAGTTAAAGATTTACATCCTATTTGTAGATTAGGTTATTATTCTACATATCTAATTTCGGATAGGTATCCACTATAATAAAAGGTTTCATTTCAACGACATCTGCAGATTTCATAGTGGGCAAACGCCCTTCCCAGAGGGTTTTATGAGGCCTTCCTTAAGGACAATCTAATTTTCGCCCTCGACCCTTGTCTTTCTTTTGCTATTTCTCTAGGTGCCGATACATTTTATGCTTACTATTGCTATATGTCTCTCCTTGCCAGGAAAAAGGAATAATTGATGTTGACTTGGATTACCAAACTTTTGGGTAGGGGAAGAGCATTTATACATACATATTTTCCTAGGCTCGATAAGGGGTCAAATAAAGTACACTTATTACTACTGTATAATTACCTACACCTACTGTTGTTTTGTCCCTGACACCCTATACTTTAGGGAAAAAGAAAATGGCAGGTCGCTATCTCTGTTTTGTTTTCTAGGTAGATTACTTTTGTCAAGTAAAACCTTTCGTGGAACTTATAATACTCGGCAACACACTGTGAAACTTATAATTATATTTTTCAGGCATGATCGGAAAAATGGAACTGAAAAGTCTTGATCACTGCGATTGAATGATAACATGCGTCTGAAATGTATAATAATTGTCGGGGTCCATTTTCAATTGTACCCCTGCATATAAATCTGTAACTAATTCTCTTATCACATAAGACCACGTATCATAAGCCTGATTTTTATGTCTTTTATTACGTCCCATTTTCCCGAATAAATCAAAAGAAACCGCAGAGCGTTTCAGATGATACTAAATTATTCCAAATATCTTCGAAATTCAAATTCAATGTTCTTGAAATATAGAAGAGATTTTTGCTTATTCCTCCCGCATTTTCTTTTTGCGATATATAAAAATAATGGGACAAAAATAACGCGTTTATCGATACAATATCGACGTCGCAACAATTTAAATCTTCTTCTTTTTCTATTTATTTAATAGCGTACCAATCTAGTTTACCAGGTCCTCGATAGAGTAAAATTAATCATAATAATTTGAGTTTCTCGAAATAAATAAATTTGTTGCTCGATACCACTGCCCAGGGAGGACGTTAAGGGCTATGGTGTTCAATTATCCACCAGGCTCTCCTATTTCAAATCGATAAATCGGATTGTTACAGGTAAGACAGAGCCACCGATTACATTATGATATAGTCTCGCCGCTGAGAGAACGCGATCCTGACACATGTCATTGTAATCGATGGAAACCTGTAATTGGCTTTATCTCTTAAGAGACCGGTGACCGCGTGAATTTCCCAGACAAACGTAATACAAAAATGATTTGAATTTGAGAAATAGAACGTATTTAGACTGTTAATCGGATTTATACACTGTTTACGCAGGTTCCTGGTCTGTATACCAGGGTTCCTCTTCAACCAATTAGTAATTTGAATAAGAACCTTGGTATACGACCAGGAACCTGCGTAAACACTGTATTAATCCGATTAACAGTCTAAATGCTTTGAACTAGTTCTCAAATTCAAATCATTTTTGTATTACGTTTGTATGGGAAATTCACGCGGTCACCGGTCTTATTAACATTTTTGTAATGATAAATGTTGTTGGCTTCCTGAATAATAAATAAATGTCAGTTTGGGGTTCAATCACCTTTGTGGGAGTGAGATAGAGTGAAAAGTAGCGCGGGACAGACAGGGACATAGACATGTGTCTCTCAGCGGCCAGAGTATAATATAGATATAGACATAAAACATAAACATAAACATTTACATACAGGCACATTTATTTATTTTATTTATTGTTCAAATTAAATTGTACAACCTTACAGACTAATCCAATGCGCTGTACAATACATTGCTTCTGGCCTTCTGGCCCCACACTAGGATACCCTGCGTCGTGGGAACCAGAAACAGCGACATCACAAACATGTAGGTAAACAAATAGACTCATTCTAGTTTGAAGGTAAAATTCGATTACTATACCCTTTTAGACCCCACTTTCCCTTGTACTGCGCAGTACAAATAAAACTTAAGCGAGCAAAGCAAATGTAGTAACTTCATAACAATAGCAATCAAAGCTACTAGTTACAGGAGAAGTAAGGGCCACTTTGTAAAGGAAAGGATTTCGTGGGAAACAGTGAAAGGATAGTTGGGGAAACTTTCCTTATCTAATAGACCGTGAGGCAAGTAGAACAACACTCTTGGATACGAATCAATTTTGGCTGACACAGTTTAGGGTTGTTGACGCATGGTTTTGACCAGAGACTGACTGCGCCTGCGGGGGAATGCGGTTCGCCAAACGTTTGTTGTATTCAACAAACGTTCGCATACACAACCTGATGACGGGCCGCCAGACAGTTTCGCAGCGGCTGACCAATCACAGCTCTCTTACCTCGTCCCCCGCCACCCGTAAATTTGTGAGTTATGCTCCAAAGGAAAATGTATCTACGCGCTCTCCACTGGATAAGTGCTCCCTGGTTTTGACCAATGATTTGGTATCACTAGCTGGAATGCGAGTTAAAACTAATATCGAATGAACTTTGACAATATGGAGTTTTTAAAGTTAACTCGAGTTTAAGTTTACATCTGCCACCCCGTATTGTAAAAAGGTGTGAGCATTAAGGTGTTTTATATGTAAATTGATGGGTGGAGAAACTTATGATTCACGCTGGTATAAATGTTGTACATTATTTAGTAGCCAATGGGACCAATTTGGGAGGTAAACGCACTAAATTATAAAGGCAACTAATTGCTCTAAACTAAGATGATTAAATCTACTAAGATGACGTCATTATTGTTATGACGTTTAGAGGGCTTAGTTGCCTTTTTAGCTTAGAGCGTTTTCCTCTCAAATTGGTCCCAATGTACAGGGTGACATTTAATTAGCTGACCATATTTTGGGGAATGAGAGTAACCATCATTATGAACAACTTTTCTCATGGAACATATTATTGTTGACATGTTTGATCTGTGTAATTTATTCTATGGCTTTATGCCTGCAATAAACGATTAATAATAAATAAATAAATAAATAAAAAATATGGTCGCAAACGAAAAACATTGTTGGGTCTCCCATAGTAACATGAAATCAGTTGATCGGGGCAATGTACTAAATTTTTATTCATTCCCGACTATATGTTTCTTTGAGAAAGTTGTTCATAATTATGGGTAGATACTATATTATCATTCCCCAAAATATGGTCAGCTAATTAAACGTCACACAGTATTATAGGTCCTAAAAGTCCTGCCACCATCCTTTTAAAATGTCATTTGTGATTTCCTTTTCTATACATAAATATTAGTTAAACATTTATTTTAATTTTTATTTTATGAAGCTTTTTGCAAACAGAAACAAAAACACAAACAATCAGTTATTTTCTTCACCCAGAACGTTTTTAATTAATCCTTGCCGACCTCAAGACTCAGTTCGAAGAAAAAAACTGTTGCATTTTATAATTAAAACCTGTCTAAAACACCACACTTCTAACCCTTTCACCCTTTCATAAAGCAACGTGTGACGTTCAAAGAAAATCGTTTATAGTTCTAAAGCAGAAATCAGTATACCAGAGCAAGTACCGCAACATTTCAACTCTTTGTGTCCAATGCGAAATAAAGGAACGCAATACTTCGGTATGTGATGAAGAGAGCTCTAAGCCTTCAAAGAGTTGAGCCTTTCAGCCCTACAGCCTCCGAAGGTCAACCACCCGAGGTTCAAGGGAAAATAGACGCTAAGCATCGTATTATAGGCTCAAAGACCAACCCTTTTGTGTGTGCTCAGGAACGCGAATCTAGTTCTGAGGTAGGTGATGATGTGATTATTCAAATTCAATCATATTTTTATTCAAATTGTCTACTTATTTCTGTGGATCTTAATTCGAGGTAGGTATTTTTTTGGTGACTGTAATATTTTCGTCGAAATAAGTTAATATGACAGAAATGAAATTGATATAAATTATGTGATACTTCTAGGTCTAGGTCAACACTATTCAACGATTGGACCTTTTATGGAGCAAAATTGTTAGATTAATAGTATTCATAAAGGAATCAACACCATGGTATTATCAAGATATGTACCTACTCTAGTTTTAGTTATTGTTCTGAGTATTACGTTGACCTAGAATCATGTCATATGATCCTAAGCTTGGTCTTGTCTTGTAGCGCAATAAAGAAAAAAACCGAAGCCCGTAAAGTAGTTCTTTCAGTAGATCTATCGTAAATCTATTTTGCATAGATAACAGAAAAGTAAAACAGTATACAAGAAAACAGTAGCACGTAGCAAGACAGTTAATAATCCAACATTTATATACGGGAATGAAAGCAGTATTTAGTGCAGTTTATTAACTACAGTGCAGGACAGGGAAATTGCACCTCTTCGACACGCGACGCTGTGCGATGCACCGAGGTGTATGACGTCCTACAGCCCGAACACAACATTTTTGCTTGTGGACTGTGAACAATGATTTAGAAAATACAGTACCTTATAAGAGCTCCGTGATCTAGTGGGATCCACACCTGCTTCTCCCGTATCGCGTTGCTGACCATATGTACCAATATACGGACTTTCTAACGGTGATGAAAAACGTCGTGAGGAATCCTCCATTACCTACTCCATAACTGGGGCGACAGGCTAGCCAACTGTCACGCCTAAAGGAAGTATTGACAACTGGCCTACAAACAGGGAGCACTTATCCAGTTGAGAGCGCATAGATACATTGTCCTTTGAAACACAACTCACCAATTTACGGGCGGCGGGGGACGAGGTAAGTGAGCTGTAATTGGTCAGCCGCTGCGAAACTGTCTGGCGGCCCGTCATCGTACATAGGTTGCATACGTTGAATACAACTAATGTTTGGCAAGCCGCATTCCCCCGTAGGCGCAGTCAATTGGATATATAATAGTCTCTGCCTACAACCTACAAGTGGACACAACTGTGCCTTTGTAGCCCCGTATGGGGAAAGTCGTGACGCTATGATGACCTTAAGTACCCGTATGCCCGTCCGAAGTCCACGGCCCGCGATTTTCAATCTACCCACTTCGAGATAAAGTTCAAAACTTATATGAAAAAACATTGCTATGGAAAGTGGAATGGATGAACCAGCGGACCTTTGAGTGGTTAAGGTCTTCTTTGGGTGTTTTGTACTATAACATCGTGTCTTTTGAGTAATAGCGCGGAATAAAGCTAGTAATGCTTTAATTCAACCATTAACATAACATAATAGCTCTGCACTATAAGATGCTATATTCTAAGACACGCTGTACCGTAATAAAAGAGGGATGCCAGACAAAGGGCTAAACTTGAGAAAAGAAAGTGTTTAGTTTAGTTTCTTGGCTGCGTATGTTTCATTCACAGTTTTGGTACATCTTCCCCTTACTAATAAATAGTTGTGCAGGGTGGCGGAGCAGCGGGTCGATTGTCGCACCTACGATATCTACACCTATATCGAGTGATTTCGTATGGGAATCTGTCAGTATTGGTCCCGATATCCGTAGGTAGTATATCGAAGGCGCGAGAATCGACCCGCAGGATAGACATAGCCATACGTTTATTCACTGAAGAAATCATAGGTACATCGACAGGCAATTTAGATTAGGATAGAGCCTATAAAATTGTATAGAGTTTAGTTTGAAACATTGAAAGATCCGGCTTCGATTAAAGCCGGA
Organism: Argyresthia albistria; assembly: GCA_963457715.1. Lineage (NCBI taxonomy): Eukaryota > Metazoa > Arthropoda > Insecta > Lepidoptera > Argyresthiidae > Argyresthia > Argyresthia albistria. The sequence continues at coordinate 9,587,841 of OY735264.1, read as the reverse complement.
AATACATATATGTTATGAAGTTACATTATGATAACACAAACTCTTCTTCCTGCCCGCTCGGGATGCGAATGTCGTCTATAAACACAAGACGAACCTACAAAAACTGTGTTCTGAGAGTCAAGTTAGCCACACCTTTTACCCATTTCCAAAACCGAATTGAACGGAAAAATAAAACTAACAAGTATACTTACTTACCTGCGTTGTTAAATACATAGATGCCTACCATTTAAGAAGTTACTGTTCAAACAGTAATAAAGACATTTTGTTTCAAGGAACTTCTAACTAACATTGGAAGCAAGCCAAACATTTTGGATTGTCCCATTTCTTACCATTTTACGTTTGCCATTTTAATTTATTTGCTTCCGTAAACGTATCCTTCATAGCAGCTGCATGCGATGGACCAGGAGGGCCGAGAGTGCTGATGTGCCGTTCCCGGCAATATTGCCATTCAACCGGCAATATTGCCATAAAATGTATGGGGGCAATATTGCCTCATACATTAGTGTCCTACAAATGGCAATATTGCCGGGAACGGCACATCAGTAGCCGGGAGTCGCGTACGGAATTGCGTGCCGGTGGCTAATAGCGAGGGCGCAAAAAAACTGTTTTGACTTGTCGCCGGGATCATGGGGTGCCGAGAGTCGAGATAGACGCGCCGCGCGCTCCACAAATAAACCTTTTGATTTTGCGCTCTCGCTGCCAAGCCATACCTGTACGCGACTCGCGGCTCAGCCCTTTTAGAAATGAATATGGGTACAGTACGGGGCCATTGTTTTGGCACGCGGACGGGACCCGAGGTGCCACGAGTATGACACCCGGCGTTTGACTTAGCGAGAGAGAGAGAGAGAGAGAGAGAGAGAGTGAGAGAGAGAGAGAGAGTGAGATGAGACCTGACGTGCCAAAACAAAGGCCCCGTACTGTAAGGTGAAGCCTATTCAATATATTAGTTTAGAAACAACCTATAATTGATATTTAGTCCTTTTTGTAAAATCATCCACATACCTACGCCAAATCTCAAGATTCACCGACGTTGTTTATTATGTAGTTTGTTTCAAAAACACGTGTAAAATGGGAAAACACTTGAAAAATGTTAAACGGCCATTACAGAGGTTGGGACTGGAGCTTAAATTGTCTTTGAAATTGTATAATTAAACAAGACTCACCCGACTTCATTACGACAACACTTCAAATGACCTTCCTTCATTATAGCGAACTTAGGAAATGATAAAAATAATAACGGTAACTTTTATTATATTTATTACATGCTGGCCTAGAGGTGGCCAAATATCGGTATCACTAACTACGTGGGACTGATTTGTGTGGATAATTATTTTTAATATAACTGTAAATATTTAAAGAAAAGGATTTACGGTTTTGACTTGTAAAAAGTTGTTACTTAGACAATTTCAAACTTTCTACTTTTTTGCATTAAAATGATACACATATTCAGTCGTTTAAATAAGTATGAAAACTTTATTTAATATAATATCTAAGTTACTTTGACAAGTGATGAAAGGGTGAAGTTAATTTTGCTCAAAGGGAAAATAAATAAAAGTTACAAAGCTTGAGTACAGAATCAAAAGCCTGTAAGTGACATTTAACTTAGTGAATTAAGTTACTCTGAATAATAACATCAAATTGTACATTCCTATTTAAATTGGCGGCAAATAATTAAAGCTACCATTGTGTATATAGCCCAGTTATTATTTTTGCCCTACAAAAGGTGGAGTAGTTTTGTTTGTTTGATTTGTATTGCTTAAGTAGATGCTTAGAACTGGTGGGAATCGGCCCAGGAGCGCGATGCATGGAAACGGGGAAGAGAGTCCTTTGCCAAGCGGTGGGATGCTATAAGCTAATAATAATAATAAGTAGATACTAGCCATGAAAAATGTAAGTTTTCGACCTCGAGGAGTGCCGTTAGCCGCTATTTTGAGTTGAAGGGGCCAAATTTTGTTCTGTTTCAAATATGCTCCAACGATTGACTTTATGACAAGAATGCCTATGAGAAGAAAAAAGATGATAAAATTTCAATTGGGAAACGCATATTCTCAAATAGTGTACTGGCTGAAAGTGAAAATACATATCTCAGTTACAAGAGCAGTTTCAATGAGAATAAGAGGCACTGCAAAACATGTCAGGGCCTTTCAATGTGAAGATGGAGCAGGACAGCCTGATCACGTGAAACAAATACCTACAGATGTTTTTTTTATATTTTAATATATGTGTGCGATATATTATTATGTAACTCTGTGTTAATGTAAATAAACGTATCCGTGGTCTAAAATTTCAATTATTATTTGCATTGTTATCTTCTTCAGCTTCAGTTACGTGCAACTATTACATTTCATAAAGAAGGTTTTTAACTTACGAAGACGATATCAACGCGTTTACAGATATCATAAAACTTTTCAAAGACATTTTATCCCAAAACATCAAAGGAACATCAAAACACTTAAGTCTTCCACAACACAAGAAAGCTCATTCAAAATATTCTTTGGCCTGATTTTACTTAACGAGGCAACTCTGAAGACTGGAAATAAAGCCTGAAGTATGAATTTGAAAACAGTCTTTGTCGAGTTTCAAAGATGGCATTCCTTGTATAGTCGCAATAAGATTGAATTACTTTCCTCTTCGTGTCTAACCACACTATGCCGAAATCACGCGACCGAAGTTCAGTGCAGAGGGTTTACCGATATATCTACCGAAATATTCTGCGCGTGACTAGAAGTTTTTCAAACCAGTAACATTGGACCGAAAGACGAGAATTACGATTGAAACCTACACAAAAAAACTCCAATCAGTTGCATCAGGTAAAACCTCCGAATTACCACAAGTGCAGATGTAAACTATTACTCATCATCGTAACAAAAAATGCATCATTTATTTTCTACCATTTCCTGCCAAAGTTTTCTAAAGTAGTCCATATCCTCGGTGCACGACGGTGTATCACGTGACCGACGAGTGCCGTATCAGTCTTCATAAATATTCATCGCAAACACATCAGCTGTACAACAATGACAGCTCGTTGAAAGCGGTGGCAAGCGTCTATTCCACCCAGTCAGGGTGCACTGCTGGTTGGCGAGCTGCCAAGTCCATTGCAGATGGTGTTACCAGATGTTTATAACGCAAAGGAATAAGGCATCGGGATACCAGATAAGAATAATATAGAGTTGGTCTCGCACACGATGGGCTCCGTACCCTTAACATAACATAACAATACATTCACGATTTTTCCCATACGGTGTGGCAGGGACACAAATAACACAAAATCAAAATATCAATTTAACGTCAAATATAAATTATCTCCGAATTAGAAGCCATTATTTGACGTTCCACTTAATCTTTGGAACGTCACATAGTTAAGCTATGGTTATATATTAGGTCCTTACATATGAAATTGGCGTTTATTCAAACTGGCCTCTTTGATCATTAATATCTGGCGTTTGGTTAGGAATTCCGAATTCAAATTTATTACAAAATAAGGCTTGTGTATTTGTGTCTCCATTTTAGCAATTCATTTGTTTTTGTGCAATTCTTTCTGGAAATGTTGACCTACAGAACAAGCCCCGTGGGCTGGAGACCCTTATTGACAATGAAGAATTAAAAGTGATCGAGGAAGCGGATCCATCGCAAACCACGTGTAAGTTAGCAGCAGGCTTCGGTGTGAGTGATGGAACAATTGGAACTCATATGAAACAAGTTGGAAAAGTGAAAAAGCTCGAAAAATGGAGTACCGCATGAATTGAGTGAAGAAAACCAACAAAAACGAGTCGAGTGATGCGATTACTCAATCTTCATTAAGAAGAGCTACGATTGGAATGTCTCTGACGCTCACCATACACCCCGGTCCTTGCTCCAACAGATTACCACTTTTTCCAGAATTTGCACAATATCTTGCAAAGAAAAAAAAAACCGATGAGGGAGTCAAAACCGCCTTCAAAGATTCTATTGATTCTTGCTCTCAAAATTTTTTCAGCAAAGGAATAAATGAACTATCGATAAAATGACGAAAGAGCATAGATAACAATGGTAGGTACATACTTTGATTTAGTTACTAAAATAATTTCACTTAAAAAAAAAGTAGTTTTTCTTTTTCTATACAAAACGCCAATTTCATATGTAAGGACCTAATATACGCCTTTCCTCGTACATTATCGCAGAGACAAATATTATAAACCCACGCTCACACGTCAATTCTAATACCGAAAGTCCATACATTACAGGAAAATCCCTCGAGTCTGGCAACCCTAACTGCTGCAGCATTAAGCCCCCACTTATCCTTCATTCCTGCACAAGATTGCTACGAGTGAGCTGCAGTCTTCAAGTGATTATGTCGATCTCTACTTTGTAGAGATGTTTCAAAACGCTGGTATTATTTGTACAGTTAGCGTCAGATATTTGTAATTACGCTAGCTAAACACATAATCCGTAACAACCAAACACATGTGTACAGAAATTGTCAAAATCTATATGTCGGCGGCCGAACGTAGAATCGGGCACATCATGATGTGTCGTCATATGCCTCGCCATTTCATGATATGCCCAAGCAATTACTGGGCACATCATGATGTGGCGGGTTTTAACGAAAACATTTCCTTTTAAAAGCATTTTTATTCAGCACTACGTGATGTTTGTTGTGTAATACATGTCAAACGAACACGAAGACTATTATTAGTCTTCACCTAAGCTACCGCAGTGTTTATCGTTTCATGATATTTCACGTTTGGGCACATCATGATGTGCCCCATTCTACGATCGGCCGCTGACAGATATATTATTGCTATTTGTCTCAGTAACTTTAATTAACTTAAGAAAATCCATAATCAGACCACAATAGGTCAATGCCTAAAGCCTTAATTAAATTTTTTAGAATGCTAATGAAAAACAAACTGGACCGAGTTAAAAATTGTACCTAAAGAATTTGGACTTAAAATGAAAATGTGTTCTTACTTAATGAAAATTACTCCCTTTATTCCAAATCCTTTGCATTTCAGAATGGAGCGAAGGGACCAAAATTGGGAGTTCGTAATTAATACTTTGTCTTATTGAAGGTGTTCGGAACTCTTCATTTGCGAGACCGACACGCACTTTGCCTTCTTATTTCAGACGCTCAATCAACCGAGTCTAAGGGCGCGCGTTATTGCAAAGGCGTCAAACAAAACTAAAAAAAAGTAATAGTAATAAATGTAGACCATTGGGGTTGGCAGGAGTAGTGCCCCCAAACCACATCACGCAAAATAGGCGCAATTTACAGCCGTCGAGTTGCGGAAAATCACCGCTCGATAACTGTATGTAGAACTGGATTGGGCCACACTCCACAAAGCTGGTTCGCTGGATCGATGGAAGTATGTATGACAGAAGATAAAATCGTGTAAAGGAGCATTATCTTTCATAAAGTTAGTAGATATTATATATGTATTAGGTTTTGTTATGTTAAGATATACATATGATTAATATGTATTTTTGTTGGTACTTAGGTATTTAGTATGTTCAGTAGTTTAGTAATATAATTTATTTTTACTTTAGCACATAGGCCTACCCGTAATGAGATTTAAAATGTATCCTGTCCATCCTGGGCTTGCTGGTAGAAATCTCTTTTTAGAGATAAGCTTGCCTTTGCTCATGCCTTTTCTGTATTGTTTGTGTTTTTTGTGATATGTGCAATAATTATAAACGAAGATATCAAGCTGCCCTATTAAGGCCTCTTACACAACTTGACTGTACCACCGAGTAGCGAGAATTGCCCAGGACCTACGCTGAGAAGTGCCCGAACCAAATGCCACATAGAAACGGACACCCTCCAGTAACATATGTTGCTACCTGCAGCGTGTGAAGTGTAAGTGAAGTCATCTAATAAAATATTCCCTCAGATACGAGTAAAGGTCGCTAAAGTGGAACAAAAAGGTTTATTTTTGCATCGCGTGATGAGGAAGTGCAGCCTCGGGCCACTCGGCGCTACAGACTCGTATATGTACTACATGTTATCTACACTTTGTACACGTTGTTTACAGTACATGTTTCGTATGTGAAGGGGATGAAGATCGTATGTAAGTAGTATACTGGATAGTATGGTAGCCATGCAAATAGTCCTTGATACACGTTTAGAGCAGTGCGTTTGATTCTGAAAGCCTCATTTTAAACTTCTTCGAATCTGAATCCGCTGTGAGTTTTTTGATTGGAATTCTAAAAACTCGGTTGATTTTTAGGGTTCCGTACCCGAAGGGTGCCAAACGGGACCCTATTACTGTCTGTCTGTCTGTCCGTCACCAGGCTGTATCTCATGAACCGTGGTAGCTAGACAGTTGAAATTTTCACAGATGATGTATTTCTATTGCCGCTATAACAACAAATACTAAAAAACAAAAAAAAACAAAAAATTAAGGGGAGCTCCCATACAACTAACGTGTTTTTTTTTGCGGTTTTTATAGATAATGGTACGGAACCCTTCGTGCGCGAGTTCGACTCGCACTTGGCCGGTTTTTATTTAAAATTTACATTATCGCTTCCCAGTTGGTGATAATAGAATAGGCTTGTGGCCTGTCAAGTCAAAATAGATACTTTTTAAGAACTGTCAAAACGGAACTTTTGTTCCTGAGTTATATGAAATAGTAAAAGAATGACGTCATGTAAAAATGCCATCAAATGCTGTCTTTTTGGCACAAAATGGACTTTATTAAATATATCTGCTGGAAATATACAATTCTGAGAATGTCAAGCCATTTTGTAGATAATGTTTCAACTTAAGACTTGTTCCTAAATTTATTCGATTACCTTGGCCACAAGCCTATTGCAGGGAAATTAATTCAACGTAATATCAAACGAGATTCATTATGTATTTAATTATTGAGTATTTAATTATGTATTTTTATTTTATTTATTTTGCATTGAATTTCAATCATCAATCTTCAATCGCTTCCATGAATTACAATTAGTGGGCGTAATAAAAATAGACTAATAAATCACCGGTGTTATAGAATCCAGATTAAAGTCGTAATTAAGATTATTACTGAAACCTTAAGTGCCAATGAATAAGAAAGATATACAACACCCACAGACGCGTATTTTCTATATTCGCCTATATTACTCAATACTCATGTCTTTTTGCATATACGGGCGGGGTAACAGAGATACAATATTGTGGTGACTTTTGGCCTTCATTTAGCCCACTTTGAGTGACGCCTTATTCTTGATAAAGACAATAAGTAGGTATGAAACTCTTCTTATGCGAGTCCCACTCGCACTTGGCTCGTTTTATTAAAAGCACATACTGACAAGCAATCATCTAAAACAATAAGCCGTGGCAGGAGAACCTACTGCAAAAGTTTTTCTAAGAAACCCTAAAAAGGCCCGTTTGATTAAAAAATAACAAAAAATAAACCTTTCGAAAGCCTTTTCAGAGTTTCAAAGTCACGCTCGTCATGCGTGCGAGATCAATTATGTGTGTAGCGAAAGGTCGGGCAACCCTGCCTGCCTTGTAGACGATGGATAGATGCACGTATGCAGAGTATGTGAGTATGGCCAACTACATATATCGATATACAACATACGTTCAACCTACGTTTAACCTTAACCTTTAGAGCTCCGTGAAATAGTGAGTTTCACGCTTGATTCTCTCGCAGAAGATACAGCTTCGAATCCTGGTGCTGACCATGACCAGATAAAGATAAAGATAAAGATATTTATTGTTTGATGAAACATAGGTTGGTGGATGGTAGTAAAATGCTGACATGTGTATCACTATGATCTGCCGTAAGGCGTTCAAACATTGGTATAATATGTACAATTATCATTATCAATAACATTAAAATTTATATGTACACAGACTAGACAGTAGACACGCATGCACACATATATGTAATGATGATCCAGTACCTAATGATTTAAGTAATTTAACTTAATGAACCGCGAAGGAAAAAATCATATAATACCTACTTATGTAACAACTTTCAGAAACCGATGTGACCCTGGCCCAACTTTATTTTGCAAACGTTCTGAAAATTACAAAACTATTTTTTTATTTTCGGTATTTCTAGTAACTTCTATCTCCCGAGCTAGACCTATTAGAAAGGCTTCAGCTCTTCACAAAAGACTAAGTCCTGAGACCCTAAGTCCGTCAATTTCACAGACACTTACGAAGGGTCAACCGATGACCGCTTTTTAGCCAAAAAAACTGACCAAGTGCGAGTCAGACTCGCACACCGAGAGTTCGGGATCGCATATTTTTTTATATATTTTTAAATATATTTTTTGTGATATAAGACCTAAAATATCATCATTCTAGATCACCTAAAAGTATCTTGCGAGTGTCAAGAAAATTCAGCTTTAAGGCATATACAGACGTATCTTTTAATTTTGTTGACGGACACCGAAGTAATCCTTCAAGGGTTCCTTTACCCTTTAAAGTTAGGGAACCCTAAAAAAATGGTTTGGATATTTTAATGCTGATATTTTATTTCCAATTTCAAAAGGGTTGACATCAAGAAGTCAGTGCAATTGGAACCCAATTAGTGTTTTTTCGTGTATTTCATTCTGTGTGTTCTATAGAGTACATTTGCTTTATACTCGTATTTCTAGATATAGTGGAGATTGTGGCATGCTTGATTTGGACTATCAAAAAGATGTACCTAGAGCATTTCCGTGGGCATAATGATAGAGCAACATCTGGTGGAGACACGTACTGGATGGGTGTCCGTTTGTATGCGGCATATTTTGTATTCTTTTGTGCTATAATTGGTTCTCTCTCAGAAGCACACCGGTCGACTAACGAACATCAGACAACAACAGAGGGTTAATATCTTCGTGTTGGCCACTATCCAGGCCCCCCTCCATCAACCCGCACTGAGCCAGCGTGCTGGAGTATGCCTCAATCTTACTTGTATCCGGGTAAAGGCAGGGAAATTATTGGACATTTTTTACACCCTAGATGGCGTCTACGGCAGGTGTCTGAGTTGCCCGCCACCTGACAACACATACCGTCACGCCTTTTCCCATACGGGGTGGTAGAGGACTGTGGCCAGTGATTTAATTATCCATTTTGCGTGACAGGGGCCTAGCCCATCGCCGCAGGATTAATAAAGGTTTAGCCCGCATAATACTATAATTCAATTCGATACAATTATTTATTGATAAATAAAATTTACAGGTCATCAATTAGCTAAGAATGTACTAATAATTACAAAGTTGATCATTATGCATTATTAATGATTTTGATTGTACTAAAATATAAATTAGATTTAATTTCACTAGTCTTTAATATTAACATTATTGTGATTGTTATTTATTTGTTTATTTATTTATTTATGTGTAGTCCAATTCATTTTATAAAAGTCATCTAGTCATAATAATAAAGGTAACGGTACCGCCATCCACGATAACGCGTGACGTAGCTATTTGCATCTTTGTCTTTCAGCAGAGTGCCCCGATGAAAAAGGAAGATGCAAATGTGGATGGTGTTATCTTAGACAGGGGGAAAAGACGCGTGGGCAGAAGGAGGAAGTCGTGGCTCCGCAGCATCAGGGGATGGACGCAAGTGTCCAGAGTATAACAGCTGATGTGCTTGGTAAAGAACAGATGGAGTATGGAGAGCTGATGGCTAACCTGGAGAGGCATCATAAGAGGAAGAAGAAAAACACTTATAAAATTCCGTCACGGTCAACCCCTGTGGAGCAGCGGTTGTGATGTGACTATGCCTACCATGCGGGTTTCCCGGCTAGAGATTTAAAAAAAAAACCCGAGGTCTTGGACGTTTAATTTGTCATGCCCGTTGGCCGAGCGCGTTGGCCAACGTATAATGCATCCATAAACGGCTCGTCGAAGCGTCACGGGACCAGAGAGCTGGCACCTACCTCGCTTAACGCATCAGCATTGCGATACAGCGAGGTAACGGAAAGGTGCCAGCGTTTTAGGCACCCTCCCGCCCGGCAGCGATCTGGGCGAAATTATTCATCTAGTAGTTTACTCAAACTTGTGATGTCGCTGTTTCTGGTTCTCAGTGTGTCTGTATGTAAATGCTTATGTTTAAAAGTGAACGCACTCACCATTGGTGTTTGGGTCGATCTGCGCCTGCAGTATGGACAGGCCCGGCACCACGATGGCAGGCAGCGTGCGCGAGCGCAGGAGGGGGGGCGGTGCGCGTCGGACCCCGCCCAGCGCGTCCGCCGCCGCCGCCGCCGCTGACGCCGCACTGTGGGGGAGGGGGAGTGGTTACATGACGTCACGGGGTGGAAAACTGGCTATAGTTTGTTTCTAACCGACTTCACCAAAGGAGGAGGTTAGTTATGTATGGAATGGTGTTTTTTTTTTAGGGTTCCGTACCCGAAGGGTGCCATTACTGAGACTTCGCTGTCCGTCCGTCCGTCCGTCCGTCCGTCCGTCCGTCCGTCCGTCCGTCCGTCCGTCTGTCTGTCACCAGGCTGTATCTCATGAACCGTGGTAGCTATACTCTATTTTTTATAATCGAGCTAGCTAGCGAGACCTATAGTGAATTTTGTGTTTTTCATAATAACTCGTGTATTGTCTCATGGTAAGCATACTATTGTGATGCGGAACTGATGATGAAGACCACACATGGCCACCAGTACTGCTCAATACCTAGGTACAAATACAATCTCTATGCGTAGCTGACGGGCAACGCCTAAACCGGTGGACCTAGAGCCATGAAACTTTGTACAGGGTTTCGTTATGTAGCGTAGGGTAGCACTAAGATGGGATTTGATAAAATTAATTCCCAAAGGGGGGGGGAATAGGGGGTTGCAGTTTGCATTAAACTCAAAAGGCACTTGGCATTGGTTTCTAATCAAATAGGGTTTGTGGAAGTCGTTTTTTTTTAAGTTTTACTTTTTGTTTCAATTATTGTAGTTACAGTTCCCGTCCCGTAAAAAGGCAGAGCGACAGCGACAACAAGTGAAAAAAAAAGTTGCTCTGATCAAATCGGTTTCGTAATGAAAGTTGCTCAGAATGATGTCCCTAACAAAGCAGTTTCTCATTTTGCGTTAATTAATTTACACCTTGTATAAAAATCGTAGATACATGCGCGTTGGCGATGTTTGCATTTTTTTGTGTCGATAATGACTGGGGTAGAATAGTAATACATAAAGTAATTATTTCCAGCAATACCACTAAGTGCCGTTCTCTCATTCCTCAGATAGCGTTTATCTGTCTGTTTTATGTGGCGCTTTTGGCATTCCACACGTACAAAAAGTGTCAAAAAAAGTTATCTGACTGTTTTATTTTATTTTTTTATTTATTTATTTATTTATCCATATTTTATTTATCCATAGTTTATCCATCTCTTGAGAGAGCCGGGCTTAATTAAACATATACGACAGGACTGTTAACTCTTTGTTTATTGTTTAGTTGTTATAGTTTACAGTGTGAAGCCGGAGGAAATCTACATAATATTATGTCATTATCAACAAGCAATACATGCTTAGTTAATGATTTTCTACAACAGGTATCTAATTAAATCTGCTCATGAACTTGCTTTCAGTACAATTTAACCTTGTTTTCTCTATATCGGTACCTACCTACCGTTGGCGCCAAGTTTATTTGGTTCTGAGTTAACACCTCTCTCTGTCATCCTAGATTAACCTAGCGAGAAAGAGAAGTCACACAGCTAAATTAGAGCCTGTGTAGAGTATAGTGAAGGTAAGTTGAAAGTATGGGTACTATAATGTTAAGTTTCCATTCTGCAAAACTGTATCGGAGATATGGAAGATTATTCCGCGCATCTCGCGTAAAACTCAATTTAGTTTTACATACAAACGAACGTTAGTAATTTAGACGAAGTAGCTTTGTATTGTAGGACAAAGGAAACATTCAAGTGTTTCATAAATTTTTACTAGCACTCATACAGCATTTTATGATAATTGAACACGACGTTTAATTACAGATAAAACAATATGAACAACGATTTTAATCAAATGTTTACATACTACATTGTTGGATAGTGCGTATTTCAAGTTGATATTAAATATTATTTTGAGGTAAATTAGCGAATATTTAATTAATCTGCTGATTTTCCTTGAACTTCCGTTTAGAGTTTAGTTTGTTCCAAAGGAGAGACAGCAAGACTATTGACTTCAGCAACTTGGCTTACAGAATTAGTAGCACCATTAGCATTAGTAGTTGCACTGTTAGAAATAGTAGCAATAGTAGTAGTGGTAGCGTTTGCTTCTGGGAGAGTCTTATTTGCATTCTTCTCAGCGGCTGATTTAGTTTTATTTTCATCTTTTATTTCATTTAGACTAGTAATATTTGCAGCTTGTTCACTCGTTACGTTGCCAGTGCTGTTATCGTTTTTATCGTTAACAGTAACTTCTTTTGCGGTTCCTGCAGGGCTAAGATTTCTTCTGAAATTGCCATTTGCTTCTTCAGCGGATTTTTTTTCTCTGCAGTCATTTGTATCTGCTACAGCATTGCTACACTTGTTTTTACCAAAGAATTCTCCTGAAATATTTACCTGATATTAGGAATGTTGTTATTGCAATGCCGATTGGCAACAAATAAATGTAAAGCACCGTATGTAATTGTAATGTATTGTTAGTATATGTTTATGCTTAGTTGATAGAGTTATTAGTTTGATAATTCGACCTTAGTGAAAATGTAGGCCACCGCTTGATAAAATTGTATGAAGCCCAAGATATCATTCTGAATACTAATTAAAGACCATTTTTCAACCACACTACTAAAACATATATACGCTGACTAATTACTACACGGAGGATTGATCAAGCAAATAGTATCGTTACCAGTAAACAAGTCATTAAGTCCTGGTATATTTAGGTTTCCTTCTCCAATACCAATATCCAGTACGGCTTTCCCCACGTTAGAAATTCCAGTTGCATTTAACAGCACCTTGCTTTTGCCTGTAATATTAAAAAAGTAATTTCGAAGCAATGTTGTTTAGATGCGTCTTTTGTGTTTCGGTTAGTTAAAATTCAATAATGATTTCCACATCATATTAATCTATTCTCTACCTCATCATTTATTTTGGGATGACTTAACAAGATTTCCCTGTGAAGACATATTTCCTTGAGTTTCACGTTTCACCAAACACATAATTTACCAGAGTGACGTCATTCATCGACGTACCTATATCTGGCATACAATCGACAAATGCAATAGTTAGGCGAGTGTAAATCTTTTACTAAAAAGCACGTTCTTACGAGGTTTGCGTTAAATCATTCAGTCATCTAGCTATATTACCAGAGTTATCAAGATTCAGAGTTAGATCTGTCTCTCCCACAGCACTGATTCCGTTAGCCTTGAGCCTTATATCCGCATTATTTGGTAGTATAGTGCATTTCGTCGATTGAGATTGTGGATGGTCAGATGGGGACTCGGATTTCTTCTTCTTTTTGTTTATTCGTATATCTTTTAGTTTTGATTCAATCTGGAAGACAAATTATTTTATAAGAAGTCGTAAAATGTATAGTGCATTTCATAAATCATCATTGCATACATCTTTATCTACTTGTAATACGAGAGGATATGAAATTTAAATACTTTTTAATGTCTTTAAATGGAATTCTTAATACACACGCAATTCAAGACTTCCTCAAAATATATAAAAATATAAATAAAATCGGTCAAGTGCGAGTCGGAATCGCACAAGAAGGGTACCGTACCATCGTGCAACACGACTTAAGCACTCAAAACAATAAAACAAGAACAAAAAGAAAATTAAAAAACACATCTCTTGTATGGGGACCCCCTTTAATCTCTCGTATTTCAGTATTTATTGTTGTTGTGGCAACAGATATGTACACATTCTGTGACAATTTCAACTTTCTAGCTATTACGGTGGACAGACAGATGGACGGATGGACGGACGGACGGACAGACGGACAGCGGAGCCTTAGTCATAGGGTCCCGTTTGGCACCCTTCGGGTACGGTACCCTAAAAGTGAACATTACCAGTTCTACGAGAACGTCTTTTTGATCCAGAATACTTGTAGCATCTTGATTTTTATTTTTGTCGTCCGGATTCTGTTTGCTAACATTTATTTGCCCTGCTGGTAGTGCAGCATTCTCCAGAATTACATTGACTAATGTCTGAAAAAAAGTGTTAACAGAAAGTTATCTTAAATGGCATTGGGTAATGTTGGCGTCGTTATGACGTTTCCATAGAGTTTGGTCGATTTTGAGTATAGGCTATGATTTGATTTGATGATTTGGTCGACTTTGAGTATACTCATGAAAGTTATATTATAAATTTTGAAAGAGCAATTGAAAATAAGCTAATCTTTACTTTACTTTAAATCTTCCCCTTTGACTCGATCGCTTTATAAAACCCAGTGATGAAATTACACGATGACTCAACTTGGTATCAGAGTTACGACTCTGACTCGAAAGCGTGTCAATACCTCCCGCTGAAAGCAACATCTCTGGAGAGTAATAACACAAAAAGGATGCAAAGATTACCAGCACAATAAGCGAAGATATTCCAGCACGCATTTTAGAGCCCAGCCGTAATACCGCGAATATGGAGCGTCCTGCATCGCCAGTTTTACGAGCCCACATCTGAAATCGACGTACATGAATATAAATACAGTTTATTGGGTTTATTGCTCTACTCGATTCGCAAATTCATCTCGCATTCGATTTCCAAATCCGTCCAGAATTGTTTTTAGCTACATTGAACGTATCGTTTGCGCGGTAGCTGCATTGTTACTTACTTATTTACTTATACTGTATTGTATTGCACAAAAACTGAATATAGACACTTAATAATGGAAAAAAAAAACATGTACAAAAGCGAGCTTATCTCTAATAAGAGATCACTTCCAGCAAACCAAATTGTTGTGTAGCTTTTACAGAAGTATCTGGTCAGGTTTTTTAACGCAAACCCTATAAAACTCGAGTATTACAAGGTGTGATCTTCCATCGATGTAAACAGTAATACTGGAAACAGCTAAACATCGTCAGTAAGACGAAGAACGTCAAAACAGTTAGTAGAAATACGAAATTTTGACATGCGAGTGACGTTTACAGGGGGGCGTCACTTCTACGCAACCTCATGCAATGATCCTGCCAAAAATTTACAGATTCACCTGTCACCGCACGCCAGAAGATCGTTGGACAGCTGTACTTGCGATGTTGCAATATACATACTTACCTGAGAAAACACGTTGAAACTAACGAACTTATAAATTATTTTGTACACAAGGGTCTACTCCAACTCGGCAATCCACCTGTCTCATCCTTATTTGGTTTGCTGGAAGAGATCTCTTATTAGAGATAAGCTCGCCTTTGTACACGTTTTTAGGGTTCCGTACCTTAAAAGGAAAAAAAGAACCCTTATAGGATCACTTTGTTTTCCGTCTGTCTGTCTGTCCGTCTGTCACGACCCTTTTTCTCAGGAACGCGTAGAGGTATCATGTAGAAATTAATATCTATTACTCAAATCTATGGTCCCTTTGAGCTGTGAAAAAATAAACTTCTAGGTCCACGCAATCAAAAGATACCGCGATATTATGTAATAATTGTGCTGATTTTGCTGAATTTGTAATGAACTCGCGTGGAACTCGCAGGGGAATCAAAACCTATAGGGTACTCCCGGTTGGCCTAGGGTCATGAAATTTGGAATGAAAGAAGGTCTTATAGCACAAGTAGAGGTAAAAATCCGCTAACTGTAAATTTCTGTCTGTTTGTCTGTCTGTCTGTCTCACAGTCTGTTAAGACTTTTTCTCAGAAACGCTTGGAGGTATAAAGTTGAAATTAATATCGATTAATCAAGTCTGTGATCTCTTAAAGTTGTAAAAAAATCAAACTTATAGGTCAACGCAATCAAAAGATAACGCATGTCTCAATTTTGCTGAAATTGCTCGATATTTGCAAGGGAATCAAAACCTAACCTAACCAAAGAATATATATAGTTTTGAGCTTTGTTTTCCCGGGACATTTGTAAACAAAGACGTTATCATAAAATAATAGGGTACTGACAGCGTGTACGGAACCCTTGGTGCGCAAGTCTGACTCGCACTTGACCGGTTTTTTATGTTTAATATTGTCTTATGTAACTGTTTGTGTGCAATTAAGAAATTATGAATTACTGCATTTTTAAATAACTTAGTATGACGCCTCTGAAATTCGTCTGAATGTTATACAATAATTACGCCATTTACACAGAAAAGGGGGTAGGCAGAGACTAAAGAATTATGTAACTTATTGAATTAACTTACAACAACTGACAAAACTGAATCTGAACGTTCAAATCATTTGGATTTGTTAGTATATTTTCACAAAAGCTTTTTGCCACAGAAGCGTATTTCCAATTCGCATATTTCAATATTCCTAAAATTTTACACTCGCATTTTTTCTCATCGCGAATTTCTACATAGCGTTTCAATGTTCGCGTAATTATTTTTCGCCTAATTTATCGATAGCATTATTTTTTTTATCGTGTATTTTCATAAGTTGAAAAACCCCGAAGTCTATTCTATAGAGTTACTCATTATAAGTCATTGATCCTACTCCTTAACAATCTATGTAAACAAGTATCAACGCTAAGAGTGAGAGAAGCGAGATAAGCTCGCCTTTGTACTGTACATATGTTTACTGTCATGTAAGTACAATAAAGAAATTACGAATTACGTAGATATCAAATATTTTCAACGGCACTGACTACCTATATTTCCTTCCGAAGCATCTATAGATTTCAATTTTAGATTACACTCCAATAAAACCAATAAAAGCATATTCGGTCCGTTCTTACAAAGTCTGAAAGTAAGATCTTTTTCTTGCGATCCAATATACAAGGCTAGTTATCCAAGTCGGGTTTATAAGAAAAAAATATACAATCTAACTTTCCACGAGGAACTTGAAAACTAGCCCCCTGTGATGCACAGTGGTGTATTGAATACTAATAATGGAGAAATGTGGAAGAAATAACTTGATAGACATAAACTTGCCTTTGTACACTTTTTAACCGACTTCACAAAAGGAGGAGGTTTACTAATTCAAACACAAACAGACACCAAATCGACAACTCAAAGTTTAACTGTCTTAACTCAAGAAGCCGTACTAGGCAAAAATAGCCTTTAAAAAACTAAAAATCGCTCGTAATAATGAGTATTATTGCTGTTGGTTTCTATAATATGTTTATCGCGAGTCTCAGCATAACTTTACTTTGGCATGAACGTAATTTGATTAATTTAGCTCAATAAAAATTTTCATAAAATCTGTCTGTCACAATGTTTTTATTTACAAAATAAATTAAAAGTAAAAAAACATTTTTAAACAAAGCTTTTATTTAATGCCCTAAAAAGAAGAAAATAAAATTTCAATTCAATCAAATGCGTCATTTTATTACATTACACAATTTATATGATATAAAAGCTTGTTGCGAGATTTACTTGTGTAGACTTAATTAGGTGGGTACTTAGGCACCTATTTGCACAGACTTGGAGATAAATCCTGCAACAAGCTTTTATATCGTATAAATTGTGTAATGTAATAAAATGACGCATTTGATTGAATTGAAATTTTATTTTCTTATTTTTAGGGCATTAAATAAAAGCTTTGTTTAAAAATGTTTTTTTTACTTTTAATTTATTTTAACTTTTTAGTCTTTATCATTACAGGACAAAACATCTAATCTAGAATTCGAGTGCTTGTCAAGACGAATCAAATGAGACCAAACACGATAGAATTGCGTCGTTTGGTAACAGAGTTCCCATGGCCACCTTCCGGCTCCAGCATCAGATCAGCACTATGTCATAAAAATATTTTAGGACCAAAGTATTTGTTAAGACGAATCGAACGAGCCCAAGCATGATGGTGTTGCGATGTTTTATGACAGAGTTCCCATGGCCACCTTCCGTCTCCATCATCAGATCAGCTCCAAGTCAGAAAAATATTGCATTGTCATCCAATTTACATACGTAAGCAAAATTTTAGCACAATTGGATAGCGGGAAGTGGGTCAAATTCAAGCCGACATTTTTGACGCGAACCGTGATACCCACAAACAAACAAACAAACATACATACATACAGTGCAAGTTAAATAAAAGCTTTTAATTTTAATTACGGATCTGAATTTGAGTACTTGTTATTCATTTCATCGTCATAAAAATAGCTCAGTATGTTTCTCAGTTAGGCTTGCATAACTTGGATTTGACCTTTTTATTTTAATTTAGGTATTTTCCTTTAAAAGTAAGCTGAAGATGAAATTCTGAGTACCGACTTTGAAATGCTGCTGGAAGTCCTGCTGTTGCTGGCTCTCGTTTAGAAAATGGCAGCAACAGTACGTAAGCAGGACTTTATTTAAGCAGCACTCTGTGCATTCTGCCAAGTGTGTCGCGATCTCATCCGCTAGAGATCAGATCAAAATAACCACATCACTTTAGTTCTGATTCGTATATAACGATATCGTATCAAACCAACATATAGGAGATACCACATAGAGTTGAAATCGAAAAAATATCGATATCGTTTCGTAACTCGATACTATGATGTGATTGCAAGCGTCCCCGCAGAAAATCTCCTCCATGGTAAGTTACACAAGCAAATAGAAATTGCTTTGCCAATTTCCACGAGAAGTTTGAAAGTTAAACAAATAAATATGAAATATTGGTTGCAGCAGTAAACAAGAAAATGAATGTTGAATGGACACAACATTTTACTTTTTTATGTCAAGGGCTGGTCATTATTTAATTACTCAAAATTCTATGTAGCCTGGCTATGTCATTTGTGATCCTAAACATGATCCTAATACGTTCCTACAGCTCTACCCTCTACCTATAGTAGTATTACTTAGCGGAAAAAGGTGTTTTTGATGAAACCAGTACCATATTTTAGTATGTTGTTAAGCATGTTATTCTGATTAAAAAACCATCGGGAGACAGTTTCTAACGTGGTTGAAGCACCAGTTATTACGTCATCAAAATAGCCGCTGCCATTGCCGCTGTTCAGAATATTGCGAATACAACAGAAATACGAAGTAGCCGTAGTAGTATATGACCCTAAGGGAAGCGACTACTATTCCTAATGTCAAATTTAGCCGTCGTAATGTCTATGTCGGCGGCCAACCGTAGAATTGGGCACATCATGATGTGCCTAAACGTGAAATATCATGAAACGATAAAATCTCTTAAAGCAAACACTGCGGTAGCTTAGGTGAAGACTAAAGACATCACGTAGTGCTAAATAAAAATTCTTTTAAAAAGACAATGTTTTTTAAAACCCGCCACATCATGATGATAGTCCTACTCTCAATATTTTTAAGAGTCGTGTGAAGAAGCATTACCTGTCTTTATAGAATTATAGGTAGTATGTGTAGTATTTATTAGTTTATGTATATTATATAATATACTTCATATTTATTTATATAAGTATGCACTAGTTTATGTAGTCTATTGATTTGTAAGTAATAATTATATGTATTGTACACATGGGTCTACTCCTGCTCAGCAATCCACCTGTCTCATCCCTATTTGGTTTGCTGGAAGAGATCTCTTATTTATTTATTTATTTATTAAGGTCTATACAACAGGTATACAACATTACATATAACTTAGATATTTTCAGATTAATTCTAGTTGTAAACCCACTACGTATACACACAGGATATATTAAAGTTGGAGTAAACATGAAGTTCAAAAATGAAAGATAATGTAAACAATAATTGACTTATTATAAGATTCGTCTCAAATGGTATTTTAGTAAGCCTGGTCTCGAGTTGAATATGTCAATCTCGTCGTCGACCAAGCTTAAGTCGTTTACCGTACGACACATTCTTAGGATGGGCCCGTTGTACTCTGTGTTTGTTTTACAGACTGGGATGTAAAAAATTTTCTTTTTCGTGCGCGTATTTAGGCAATGCGTGTTTATATTTATTGATGACAGTAGGGGAGTGTCGATTTTGCAGTGAAGAATTTTATGCAGATATGTCACCTCACAAATCTTACGCCTTTTAGCCAGGGTGTCTCTTATTAGAGATAAGCTCGCCTTTGTACACGTTTTCTATGTTTTTTACTGTCCTATGTAACTGTTTGTGTGCAATAAAGAAATTATGGATTATGAATTATGTGCCCAGGACTTGCTTGGGCATATCATGAAATGGCGGGGCACATCATGGATGTACCCAATTCTACGATCGCCCGCCGACATCTATATGTCGATCCCCGTTTGGTTCTACAGGCCATTTCCCTAGTATAACAAATAAACCTATCGCCGAGGCCACTTCTGATGCGGAATTTATTCCAATTCATTCGACAATCACTGAATTTCGCAAGCCTATAAAAAGAAAATCCAATAACAGCAGAATCAGAAGTTGGGAAATAGGCTAAATTGAATTTCTGGCGGTAATATTCTTTGAGTTAAGTTATTGTTCGATCTTGACGTTTTCTTTTGTGAGTTAGTTACAGTTGATAACTTCGATATAATTGATAATAATATCTTTGGGTATGATTTGTATTTGCTACTTTATCATTGTCATGATTATATTATTGAACTCTAATCTTTGGAGTTCTAAAGGCTTGTGGTTGGTAGGCCAAGCCAGAGTCTGTTTTCAAACTCATCTTTGCAATTAATTTAGTAAGACGTTTTGATTGACGCCTGAAGAATCAGCCAGAATAATTAATTTAGTTTATTTGGTGTCTGTCCAGATATTAGATCATAAAGATATAATTTTCCAGAGAATGTTGTTACCGACCTTCCTGTCTTTGACCCTGGTCATGGTCTCCGACGCCCAGAAGCTGGGTGCGAAGCTCACTCGGGTGCCATCCACCATCAGCAACTCCATTGTAAACCTTGGCAGCATGGACCTGCACATCCACCTCAACGCAAACCAAGACTTGGGTAAGTACCACTCTAAATAGCGAGCTAGGACCTGAGTAAGTACCACTCCAAATGGCGAGGACTTGGGTAAGTACCACACTAAATGGTGAAAAAGGATCTGGGCAAGTACCAGTCCAAATAGCAAACCAAGACCTAGGAAAGTACCGCTCCAAATGACGAGGACTTGGGTAAATACCACACGAAATGGTGAGAAATTATGAAATGATGAGAATGAGGGTAAATACCGCTCCAAGTGACGAGACAGGTTCTGGATAAGCTATCCTTTCCAAGGCGGCTGAGCATTATTTAGTAAAGAAACGGCATTAGCTGGGCAACATCAAAACCGGGTCCTGGGTCAGTCAGACTTTCAAATTTTGGAGCCCGATTGCACATTTAAACATATTTAAACATTTATTTATTTAACACAAACATATGTCGTTAGATAATATAGCCATGCATCAATGCTTGCCAAAAAAAACATGCTCTCAATCATCTGGGCTGGGCCACAACACTTTCAAGGGAAATTGAAGTAAATAAATGTGATTAAATGATTCGTTACTTTTCACAGAATCCCTGTCAAAGAAACTCCCATTACCAGATCCAAGCTCCTTCTTCTCCAAACCCAACACCATGTCTGAAGAAGCAGAATGCATGTGCAAAAGAATGCAGAACAGGATGCTAAGAGACCAAGAAGACTTAATAAGCCCATCAGAAATTATCAGCAAGATCTTCTCAAGCAACGACCTGTTCTCCCCACTATCTTCTAGCCTCTGCTGCGACCACCAAGATCAGACTGTCATCATTGATCAAATGATCGATGTAAAGCCCAGATTCCCACGACGGGACTCAAAGCAAATGCCTATGTTTATACCCAAAGCACACTTCCCAGTGCTGGCTCCACAGTCAAAGGGCTCATTCCCGTTTGAATTCCTTCTCCCGACTGTAAGTCAGGACAAGTCAAATACTGTAGAGTTCGTCTTCTTACCAAGCAAGAAGAATTCCCCGTTCGCCAAACGACCAGCTCACATGCACGCCGTCAATCACCCGAAAAATAAGCCAGAAGGTATTAAAAAAGTGGGGGATAAGGAGCTGCGTAATGATTTCAAGACTATGAAGGCGACTGTCTTTGGAACAGAAAAGAAATCTGTAAAGAAAGATTTGAATATCCAGCAGAAACTGGAGACCACAACTGAAGGTACCATCGAGACCACGACTCAAGGGGTCACTGAGGCCACAGTTCCCACCGTGGAAACAAATGCAATCTAAAGTATGAATTTGCTTCATTAAACAAACTTCATAGTCAATACTGATGTTTAATTTTGCATTATTCAAAAAGCAGATTTACCTATTAAACTTACTTATTTATCTTTCGATTTTCTTTCCTATCACTCTATGACAATGATTTATCTGCAGATATAAATGAATATTATTCTAAGCTCAACACAATACAGGGCCTCAAGTCCCGTACCGCTACAGCCTCCCAGTGGTGTAGCGATTGCTTCAAAAATACAGAAAATGACACAATCGGTAGTCCGGTAAACAAAAATGGCCGCCTTCGACGCTATCGGCTTCTCAATAGCATTGGCGTGGCAAGGCTCCACAGTGGCTGTGTCATGGCAGTGGCTGTCAAAATTGACATTCTGCAGTAATACGTTCCTTCCAACGTATGCCGAAAACCAAAGACAAACCTATCGATCGATCGATTATAGAGGAAAGTGGCAAAGTAATCTGTGGTGGAGGGTGTGTTTGTGTCTGTGTCATTGCTAGAGCCATTCTGTTGATGTTCTGTTGATATTCTGTAGATATTCTGTTGAAATTCTATTGAATGTAACAGTGGACTAACACGGCTGGCAACTAACAGCCATTGTATAGCCGTATTATATCGATGGCGTGGCGATGGCTTGAAACTTTAGAGACTTGACACCCAGCCACTTTGCTTGACTAAACTAGTGTCGGGCTTGGAGTATTATTAGTACATCACAAACAATGTACATATACGATTTGATTTACCTTATTCTTAAATCAATATTAATTTATAGAATCAATCAAACAGTTAATATGTATGTTAATTTTCATGTGACGTAAATGAAATTGATAATACCAAGTCAGACGATAAACCTTATTTAAATAAGCTTATAAAGTTTGATGATGCGACTTAGTAGATGAGTCGACAATTTATGTTCGGTTAGGTTTATAACGCAGCATGATATAACTATAAAAGTATTCCCAGCCCCCTTATTCGCTAACTCAGTGATGATCACTCAATGATGATCCGTATAAATTAATTAAGTAAGTTATTGGTGTCGTTCAATTATCGTGTAACCAAAGGATATCAAAATAAGTCGGAATATATTAGCCGACCAATGACAATTTTTCAACTTCATCTGTCCTATTTATGTTCTGAGTAAATTGACTATGACATACTGACGGACAGACGCACGAGTGATCCTATAAGGGTTTCTCCTTCTGAGATACGAAACCCTAAAAATGAAAATGGTTTTTCACCGTTTTACTTTTTTATCGATTCTTGGCAACAGTAAATAATTATCTCGAATTGAAGATAAACCGCAAGTCGCCGAATCGGGTCGCTGAGAGATAGATAGCTTCGTGTCTAAGAACAACAAACACTGGATCGTCTCACGAATGATATTTCACACAGAAAAGTCTGTAAATGCGAAAGATGAGGATACATAAAATACACCTACAGATGCAAAGTAACTCTCTCCTCGCAACAAATCAATACTGGACGGAAATAATGCAGCTTAATGATCTTGTTTGTATCTACTTGAACAGAAATTAAATCAATCGAAGTCTAGTCGCCTATAAAAGATTGAGCCTTTGAGAAACAAGGAACCCTTATAGTTTCGTCAAGTCTGTCTGTCCGTCCATCAGTCCGTATGTCACAGCAACTTAATTCCGAAACTATTTACGATTTTTATACAAAAATAGAAAATAAATAAAATTAAGGAGGGGCTCTCCATACATAGAACTGAAACCATTTTATTTTTTTCATCAAACCTATATTTGTGGGGTGTCTATAGAAAGGTCTTTAAAAATGACGTTGAGGTTCCTTACACAATTTTTCCTCAAAGTAAATTGTTAAAGAGACAGACCCTTCCAAATTGGAAAAAATTGTGCCCCCCCCCCCTCTAAATTTTAAAGTAAGAGAGTGAAAAATATCTCAATTACACACTTTCAACGAAAATTTTTTTGAACAAAAGAAATTGAGCAGTTTTAAAGATATAAAATATTTATTGAAAACTGCAAAGATAATTTTGTCATTCATACAAAAACAAAGTAATAATTTGCTGGTGAAGAATGATAGTAATATTTGGGCTAGGTGTATCAGGTGTATGTTACTACGGAAACCTTTATGGGCGAGTCCGACTCGCACTTGGCCACTTTTTATAGATCTAGTTGACACAAGATCGTAAGGATTGGCACTACAGTCTATTCGTGATAATAATGCAGTGAAATTTAAATCTGTTAACACACACTCACAACACAACCTTCGAGTTCGAAAGTTTGCCTTCAACTGGTCACTGTGAACTTGGCTAGATAATTGGAAACGATTTGATTGGTTACAGTGCGTGGCTAGGCCGCCAGACAGTGATGACTTTACTGCATTCTTATCATGAATAGACTATAGACAAGAGGCGAGAAATAATTTATTATGATGTCTTAGGTGTGTGTGACTAAGAAAGGGCTTTGCCCGTAACGGGATACAAACCAGGCTCCATAAAAGGGGTAAACGGATGTAAGACGGTTCCAGCACTATTTGTTGTAAGCCCCGTCTGCTCACAGTTAAGTCGCTACGTGACAGGCATTGCGAGTACCCTCATTTGCGCACACGGATCATCCCGGGAAATTAAGTCGCCTTAATAATATCCACCTCATAGAGCGGGTACAAAAGCTACGAACTTTCCCGAGGATTAAGGAGTTAAAGCCTTTGCTTGCACACAGCCTATTTTTCCCCGCGGTAATATCCGCAGAGTGATAAAATACCTCAAAAAGTTACATCGTCCTTTTTACAAAATGCTTCAAGAACTCTTGATTTCAACAGGAGTAAATCTCTCAGGTCAGAGTTGTGTGTAGTCTTTGAAAACACTCTGGAATATTTATATTGTTCAAAAAAATCCTTAAAAAGTATCAAATGAAGGGTGTAATTAAACCAAGCAAATGCTTACAATAAAAGTAATTACCATAGTACTGATTTACTGACATTATGATCTAGGTAAGTAATTGAAATTTTAAGTTTTTTCGTTTCATGGCTCCAATACATCCCCTGTTAATATCTTTAATCCGAACCGAATCCGCCGACTGCAAAGTCTTTTACGCGTTGAACAAAACATGAGTGTTGTTAGTTTGTTGAACACGAAAGTTCTAGAAAGATATGCTGGATAGGATTATGCTTGTGTAAGTATGTGTAAGACAGTTGTTATCAAGAGTAAGGTACACAGCCACGTCTGGCCTGACAGGTCTAATTTAAACGCTAAATGTTAGTTTTAGCTAGTTAATTTTGATAGAAAAGGCACAGACACTGATTGACTCAAAGGGAGTTGGTTCGCTTAATGTTATAATTCATTAAGCGAACCAACTTGTGTTTGTATGGTATCAAATTTAGGAAAAAGAGCGTGTTTCGACCAGCAGCCAGATGGGTGAACTACATTTCCAATATGGTGGTGACACCCTGGATTCAATTGGTCCCGGACCGGTTAAGAAGGCCCAAATAGGAGAAGACTGCCTAGCGGCGGGTAAACAAGTTACGCATGGTAATTACGATGTCATATTATTCATACTCAGGCATAGAGCAACACGGCCTCCTAACGTACTCAGCTCATATGAAACCACTGCTGGGCAAAGGCCTCATATAGCAAAAGTCACGGTTGTGCGCCAACCGTATATCCAATGAGATCCTGTCAACTTGATGATATCGTCGGACCATCGGCCTTATCGCTCCCCTTGGCTACCGCTCTGTAACTGCTTTGTTCCACCATCCGTCATCCCGCCTAGTCAAGTGTCGATGTACGGTAAATATACCTAAATACTTATACATATCGGTATAGTACATGAATCTACTTACTGTCTGTCTTTCCTCTGCTGCCTCTTCTTCTTAAACGCGCGTTTGACTCTCAGGAGAAGGAAGGCGGCGCGGTCGATAGTTAGTACGGACGGCCGCTTGGCGGCGCCACCGTCGTCCATCCCCCCCTCCTCCTCCTCGGCCGGCTCATCGCACAACCTCAGGCCGAGCCATCTCTGCTTTGTGGCAGTGCGCGTCGCGCTTCCGGGCCGAATGGACGTGTTTCCTCCGCAGCGGTTAGTTGGCGACGAGTGTGCCGACCACCGTCAACATGGTTTGACGGAATCTACTGAGATACTGTACAGTGATTTGAGAATAGGTTACACTTTAACGTGAAAAAATATTTAACTAACACTAATATTTAAAACTTGTTGATATAAAATGGATCACGTTTAAGAATACATTCACTATTATAAAACACTGCTTCACGATTCTGAAACAAAGAAAAGTTCATTTAATTATAAGACTAGACCAACATATATACTCGTATGTACCTTCATAAAAGAAAAAAAAAATGCAAGCATCCGAGTGCGATGTGACTTTATTTTATGTGTTGTCGTATTAGAGTAGTCAGTTTCTCTCAGTTCAAACAGAAAAATCGTTCACAATCACATTCAATCAAGACCAATAATGCCATACTATATTCAAATATAAAGTAACTTTGAACGACAATATGTGGGAGAGCCCCTATTATGCAAATCTTGGAACGTAAGTCCTATCGTGTATGCAAATCAAACTGTGCGAATGAAAAGCAAGTATTCCCAGCAGAGACTCATGATAAATTGGCTTATTCATCGCAGTGTGCACTTAGGTGAATATGACGTCTTTCATATTCCATAATATTTATTCACTTTTCATCAGCTTCAGCTACATTAATTTACTTGTGAGAATATTTGAAAATTTCTACAGAAATTATTTTAATATACATATAATCTACATATTTCAAAGATTTAGAATACTCTACTAACAAAAGTTAATATATGTTTTCTTTAGCCATTAAGGTGTCCCACTGCTGGGCAAAGGCCTCCCCCTCTTTCGTCCACACTTCCCTGGTCTGTGCCACCTCCGGCCACCCCGGCAGAAACTTGTCGAGGTCGTCCCGCCATCTCCGTTTAGGCCTGCCCCTACGCCGGTATCCGTCCTGTGGCACCCAGTTAGTGGCCATTTCGGCCAAAATATATCATAAGTAAATATATATTTATTGTCAAATTGTCACACAATGCAATACCTAGAGTGATATAAATTTATAAAACATCGCAAATAGCTAGCTTTAATTATTTTGTTTCATATACTATTTCATCTCTGGTCGAAGTAATTAAAAAAAATGTGGTCTATACGCTTGCCTCTCACGCAGGAGATGCAGGTTCGAACCCGCTATAAATGTACCAATAAGATAAGTCATTCATTTTAGTACGTTATACGGACGTTCTAACGATGAAGAAAAACATCGTGAGGAATCCTTCATTACTCCATATATAGCTTCGGCGACGGGCTAGCCCTGTGTCATGCAAAATAGAGTATTGAAACAAGAGTTAATACTAGGCACAGTCGTTCCTCTGCCACTTCGTGTGTTGTAGTTGGTGTACGTACGCCCCATTTTTCATACAAAAATATTAGAACCCTTTCAAAGTCAAAAGTATAATATGACAGAAGCCTAACAACCCCTTATTTAGATTTCATCTTACTATAACACCCTGTATGTTCAGAAACTCGGTGACAAGTCTCTCGAGTTCATGTAAATTGTGTGTAAATTAGAGCCAGTTGTGACACTTGACACACTCCCTCGACGTGTTGGATATGGAGTTAGCGTTCAGGGACATGACTTTTGCAACACAAAGTCAGTTCAGTAACAGCTACTTTAGAGCTTGGCTACCGTATAAATAGGTAGATGAACCATCTCACGAAGAAGTTTTGACTTTAGGGTTATAGAACTTTATTCTCATAAAAATAAGCTAACCTAACCTAATCTAAAGTCAAACTTCTTCATGAGATGGTTCATCATTTACTTGGACGAGTGCTTTTTTATAGCGGCCATACTGCGGATACCAGTCCCCTGACAGGCTTCCAAAATCTTCGGTTTTGGCTACGGGCTGCATCCTGTTTTGACCAATGACAGCCTGATTGAATACTTTGCCGGTAACACTAGAATACACGGTGTCACAAGTTTAGGAACTTTTGAGTTTGCCGCGCTTTCTCACGATTGTCTAAGATTAGTCAGGCTCTACAACGGGAGACTGCTTTAGGTCCCAGAGTAAAAATTAGGTATTCTTAGAGCGCGTTCCCTCTATGTCGTAACGGTTAATTTATCGTTGGACGACTATCGACGACTAAGTTTAACTTCTCCTGGTGACCCTCTATGACATTTTACCCCGCTCCAAATCTAAGGGAAGAGGGAGAGGCTGAAAATCAGCGCTACACAGAGTCCCGGCTCTGTGTCAGCAAGGGCTGAGCCACTTCCTATTGCCCCAGCAAAATTATTCAATGTAAAATTAGTTACTATCCTGTATTTTCTTGGCAATAAACGTTTATTATGATTATGATTATGATTATCGTCTCTACCTGTTTTGTGTAATAAGTCGTGACAATCTGTCATCACAGCAAAAAAACGTGGAAGACAATTAATCGTACCGTCCTATAACTATCTCATTGGTCTTGAACCTACATCTCCTGCGTGAGAAGCAAGTGTGCATCCCACAAGACCACGGAGCTCCATCATGACCTACTTTTCCTTATTTTCGTACAAGTAATACACAAATCTTAAGTTAATCAACCGTAACATCCGCTTAGCGTATGCATCCGCCACGTCCACGTGACATCCGGTGACAAGTTAATTACAGTAGCAGCTTAATTGGAAGCTTCGATCTTAGTCCCCCGGGTCGTCAACCCATATCGAAGAAGATTTTGGGGTCGTAAATACGTCGTTTGACTTATTTTATTTGGTTTATTTACCGTCTTCTGTCAGCAAAATGGCCGTTAAAATAACGGCCATCTTGATTTTGACAACATCTGGATTCGGAGTAGCAATAAAATTGCGGTCTTGCTGTTATT
Source organism: Argyresthia albistria (assembly GCA_963457715.1). NCBI lineage: Eukaryota > Metazoa > Arthropoda > Insecta > Lepidoptera > Argyresthiidae > Argyresthia > Argyresthia albistria. The sequence goes on along the minus strand of OY735264.1, from coordinate 9,558,931 downwards.
ATTACCTGACTACAGCGGAGCCAAGGGGAGGGTTATATGGTTGACCTGTATTTGTGTATGTATGTTTTTACAGGAAAATATTTTAAAATTAGTCTTGACCACTTGACAATGTATCAATGCGTCACACCTTTTCCCATACGGGGTGGCAGAGGCACAATGACAATGGATATGTTACGGCTAATATAGGTCAGCGGCTAAACCTACTTTTAGTCGGCTAATGTTAGGATTACAGCTAATGTTAGAAGAACGGCTAATTTTAGTTAGCATTCATAATAATAGTGGTACGAGTATGTCTAGGTGAAGTGGTGGGTCAGGCAGGGTATGTGAAAGATAAATATCCCCTTTATTCGTCGTGTTAAGTTGACATGCAAGAACAAAAGAAACGTAAATTCCCATCTATCATTAGCCGACTTAAACTAGGTTCAGGCGTTATATGTGACCTATTAGTTAGAGGAATAAGGTATCATCATCTATCTTCACTCTGAGAAATGAATCGCTGTACCATAGCCATCCGACGCAAATTTTGTTGGGCTGAATGCCATCCAAGAAGACGCGTGACGTACCTATTTGCATCTTTCTTTTTCATTGGGGCACTCTGCTGAAAGACAAAGATGCAAATAGCTACGTCACGCGTCATCGTGGATGGCGGCACCTATAGAAGGCGTAGCGGTACCTTTATACATGTTTTTTTCCATTATTATGTGTCTGTGTTCTGTTTTTGTGCAATAAAGTATAAAGTAAATGGGTGACAGAGAGGGTGAACTCGCGCACTCGTTAAGAAACCTTGCGATAGTTTTATATTTATAACGATCTGAGACCTATAATAATTAGAATTGTTATCTCTCGTCTCCATTATTCCAATGACAATGACCGTAAAGACCACTGAAAATCGCAAAGTTTCGGTAGTCGAGTTTACATTTCGAACTTACTACTTGTTTCAATCATTTGGTGCTGAGTGAATTGTATCGAGTTTGAAAACCGATAAAGCAGCAGCCAACATAAAACTAATTAAACATAAAACGATAAATTTCATGTCGTTCTTCCATCCACTTTCCATACATTCATTCATTATTGGGAAAATAGTCGGTGTAGTTCCGTTGTCCACATTGCCTCTGTCCCCATAAAATATATTTCTGGACAACAAAATTGTAATAAAATAAATAACTTTTAGTCCCGTTGTCCCCATCGCCTCTGTTTTCACTGAACGGGGGCAGAGACCATGGGGACAACGGGACTACACCAAATAGTCGTGATCGGACTGTACTAGACTCAGTAAACCCACTATAATTCTAAAAGCGTTGCGCTCTGCATGAGTTCGTAACACTTCGTAACGCAAGGCCGAGTAAACTGCTACGAAGTTATCGTAACGAGCTACGCCGTAGCATTCACAGCTTTTTCGCCAAATAACCATTTTATGTTTCTTAATGAACCTAAATGGGAGAAATGAGCCTAAATCGTTGGGTTATCTGCAGATTTATTGACACGAGTGTCTTTTTGTATCGTGAATGTGACCTCATTGTCTAAAGACATATATGTATGAAGACGAATAGCGTCTGTAGGTTTTTGCGTACAAAGATAATCCTACTAAACCTTACAAAACCAGTTGAACTCATAAGAACGGAAAATAGAAAATTTATCTACAAAAAATGTCTGATTAACCACTAATCCTATCCAATAAGACGAAAAAGAAGGGCGTCAAAACCTACGTAGAGCTTTGTAAGCTGCAGAAATACGAGATACGGTTATCACATCTTTGCTGCGCCCTTAGGGCACAATTTCGGAAGGGCACGGGTCAACACATCACATATCTTCATGAATGATCGCCGTAAAGATAGCCAGAAAATAAATGTAGCGGAATAGCCGGCTATTTGGAAAGAGAGGGTATAAAGTCATTATGGCAATTGCTCAGTTCTTCGATGGATAGTAGCATTATTTAGGAAATTGTGGCTATCAAAATCATTCATATCATAACTATACATAACATCCAAACATTTTATCTTTGGCCAACTTGGGAATTTCTTTGTTACACGTAATAAAATATGAGTTGAATTTTAATAAATATCGAATGCGAGCTTACTTCTATCAAGACTTCTTTTTCGTATCAGCACTTTCAGGTAAAGGCGTCCTCTACATTTCAGTAATTAAAGTAAAGTCAATTCAGCCCATTGATGTCCCCACGGAAGGGCAAATGCCTTTACCCGGATACGAGTAAGATTTACCCTTATTTCTGCGTGCTGCTTGCTCAGTGCGGGTCGGTGGAGGGCTTTAATTTCAGTAATTTGTGGATAAAAATTGTAATTTCAGTCTCACTCAAGTTTTAAAACTTATTTGAACGTGTCTCTTCGAATTCACAAACTACACCAGAAGTAAATTACAGTTTAAATGTCAAAATCAAAGACAAAGTCAAAAAAAATATTGACCATAAAATCATACAGATTGCTTAGCCAAAGTCAATATAATATTAATATTTTTATGTACTACCGCCCGTTCGGAATCTGTGGGCTTAGGGATGGAGCAAAGAAGGGCAAGAAACTCCCCCGTACCTCTTTTAAAATATGTGAGGGCCTTAAAAAATACTTGTCATGCTTGGGTTCTCTGTAAGGCCCTCGGGTAAGGCCCCAAAAACTGACAGTGCCCGTTAATTTTGAGTATAAGTTAAGCTTTTAGTTGACAGGTTGTGTAATCTGGCAACTGGTAATATGGGTAACAACCACGGGCTTAAATACGGACATCGCATGGAGCGAGCGCTTGAAAGAGTCGCCACAAAATCTGTGTCAGAACGGGTGGAGTAAACAGTTTTCACTTAGTCGCGCACGGTGATAGCCGATTGCAAGTTTTCGTACAGACTTAGTACCAAAATACCAAAAAAAAAGAGCGACAGGGGTAAAGAAGTTTAGTACGGGAAGGCGCATCCTTACATACAGGGTGTAACAAAAAGGGGTGTACAAGACGAATGAGGGTTGTTGAAGACATCATACTGAACAACTTTCACTATGGGACCAACTTGATCAGATTAACTTTATTTTTCACTCCACCATACAGATCAGCTGAGCGCTAGGCTCGAAATGTACCGAGTTAATAAAAATAAAATTGCTCTAATCAAGTCGGTCCCATAGTGAAAGTTGTTCAGGATGATGTCCCTAACAACCCTCTTTCGGATTGTACACCCCTTTCTGTTACACCCTGTATACTAATACTAATCTAAGAAAGTAAACTTGTAAAAGCTTCATTGAGACCTGTCATTTATAGTTAAGTTTTACGTGGTTTATTTCAGAAACGACGCTCAATTTTGTATCAGATATTTTCGGCGTGCGCGTAAAAGCTATGAATTTTAAAAGGCAAACTCACGATAACCCTTTCCATAAATGCACGTCTTCCTCGCTTAAAATATCTCAGAATATTCCGAACGAAACCTTCACTAAAGTGTATGTTCAGAACATCGCAAAATGTGTACATTTCGCTTTTATTTACTTTAGATATTTAGAATTGACATGCAACATAACGAAACAGCGTGAGACCTATTCTCAAATATGGTGACAGAGGCATAGAATTATGCTTCATTCATCATAAATCAGGAAACAAACACTTGTAAAGAAAATGTTTGAAAATTACCAAGAACTTTTTGACAATAAAAGTAAAAGTTATTATAATAATTGAGAACTTTTTACTTTATACATTTGTCCTTCAGAAAAATTCTAAGCCCACAAAACGAAACACGAACCTTTTCAGTGTTCTTCCATTTTTTAAGCAATTTATCAAACGCACCTTCAAGCGATGTTCCGTCCTAATACATTATTTAGTCGGCATTCTTGTAGGGGATGATATATGAGCCAGTTACATGAGAAAATTGCATCACGAGTCAAAGAGCAACGACCTTGAAAAATGATCATGTAGGCTGAGAATTTAGACGGAGATAAGTAAATTTATCTTTAACATGATACGGATGTTCTACCAGTGAAGGAAAACGTCGTGGGAGACCTTCCATCTTCCTAGCTGCGGTGATGGGATTGCCCCTGTCACGCAAAATGGAGAACTGAATATCTATAGCTAAACATAGGCACCACTCCGTATGGGAAAAGGCCTAGAACGAGGAAAAGGAAAATAAGTGGTAACTGTTATAAAGCCCGTCGTAAGTAAAACAGATCTTTATCCTATAACTTGTCTGGACGGAGTACGGATAACAGCTTTGGCACGAGGCTAGCTCATCTCCCCGTTCTTTGCGGTATACATTTTATAAACCAATTTAATAATGAACAAAAAAAACTTTTCGTATTTTCATATTTTGAAACCGAAATCCGTTGATATATCTAACTTTGTAGAAAGGGCAATCGTTATCGTTGTTGTCGTAAAATCATTTATTTCACAGTATCAGGTCGAAGACCCCTGGGATAACATAAAAGAATTACACGCAACCCTCAAATAATTAGAGGAGCTATCTCAATTACGATCAATAATAAATAAGTGCCCTTTTCTCCCTTTTGTTCCTCAAAGTCAACGAACTCCGACAGACAAATTGAACCAATCTAACCTTTTTATCAAGTAAATATTGGGTATCGTAATCAAAGCAAGAATCCTATCCTAGGTATGAATTTACTTTGATTAGTACCTATTCTGCGATCAGGTAATCTGTGAGCCATACTGAGAAGGAAGATGCGACACCTTACCTCCACCAAAAAATAGTAAGTAAAGTAAATGTAGCCCATTGATGTCCCCACCGAGGGGCACAAGCTTTTACCCGGATATGCGTAAGATTGAGCCATACTCCACCACGGTGGCTCAGTTCGGATTGGTGGAGGGGTTTTACGACTACTACATACTACCAAGTAGTGATAGTAGCCGGGACCTACAGTTTAACTTGCGAGACACGGGGCGTCCGATAATGTATTTTAGACAAATTAATTATCTCATTGGGAGATGGTCAGCACCGGGATCGAACCTGCATCTCCTGCGTGAGAAGCAAGCGTGAGACCCACTAGACCATGGAGCTTTAAACCACCGAAAGCTAATTAATTATTATTATTTTATCTTTCCTTCTAGAACTAAATTTTCTTTAACTCAATCATGTGGAAGGCAGTTTCTCACGTCCGAAGGACCTACCTACAGGTCTCCCTGTCCTCCCCGGGTGGTGCTAACGAGCAACAAATCAACACTAACATTTCCAGGTTCTCGAAAGAGAAGTCCAAATACAGTGAAATCTACAAAACACGTGAACAAATCTGTCCTGGCGCACCAAAGGGGCGAAATAGTCTTTAAGGAGGTTGCAAAGAGACTCGTCGAAGCGTCAGGTGATTCTAGAGCTGGCACCACAGGCTGGCACCTACCTCGCTCAGCGAATTAGCATAGCGATACAGGTAATGGTGCCAGCATGTTGGGCACCCTGCCACTCGACGGCGGCGGTGACCTTAAGGATATTATTTATTTAATTTAATTGTGTTTTTAGTAGTAAGTTAATTCTATATACATATCAATAAACGTTAAACAATCGTTACATTTCCGCTCAATCATTTAAATTAAAAGTTTATATGTATCTAGGGAATTCAATATCTTTGTTTCCACGGTTCACGAGTCTTTGTTTTGTTTGATTTCTTCTACGTCTAGGGGAAAACAGTCCTTATGGTTAACCAACTTTTCTTATCTGCCTATTTGACGGCTACCAAAAACACCCTATTATTTTTACGACACACAGGCTACGAAGAGTTGGGACTTATTGCATGTGGCGTCGTTACAATAAAGCCGGGGTCTTTCGCGGATTTCCTGCAAACGGTAATATAAATAACAAGATTGACGCGTTTCACACTTTCGTTCATTTCACTATAACTGTCTTATTAATAAACAAGGACTAAAACAGTAACCTACTTTACTTTAATCATTAAGATAGTTAAAACTAAGCTAGTTAATACGAATTTCAATATTAATAAACGTGGTGTAAGGAATTAGTAGTAGCACTTAACTGACTCTACTCTCTGAGTAAAAGTATCTAACTCTGACTTCATCCTGAGAGTAACTTTAGTCTCACAGTAAGGAAGTATTAATAACAAAGGCAGAGTAAAGATTTTAATATTAAGACGGTACAAGTATTTTCACACCATCATCATCAATCAATCAGCCCACACCTACCCACTGCTGGGCATAGGCCTATACCCAGCATTTTCACAAGACAAAAAAATTGTCAAGTGGGTCGTAGTTGGAGCGATATAGCGGCATATTTTTATTTATTTAACAAATGGAAATAACCGTCTTAATTAAGTACATTTACATCACATATAACCACGGAGGTTTGTGCGTGATGCTAACATTCGTGCGAACAGGGTACAGTAATTGTTAAATATACGTGGGGACATGGTTTTTCTAAAATTCAATGGATAATTTAGCTACTACATGCTTTTATTACACATTCCATATTGATTCAGCGAGCAATAAACAGGGTGCCATTTGACGGAAGTGTAAAAAACGTACTGTCAACATTATTATCAGTCGACCACTGTGACCTTTTCAAGGTCCAATTTGGAAGGAGATAAAATATTTATCTCCTTCCAGAATCTATACCGCAGTCTACTTATATTCTGTAAGTAGGTCTCCATGTCAGGTCTCATATCTATATCCTAAGAGACATCCTATAGATAGATAGTGTATCGATATTTACTTCAACATACATTATTACTGCTGCGTGTTCTGACACTTTGAAATACGACGTGTTTTGTCAATAGTGCGATGTTTTTATCCAACTCCTTGCAATTTCCGTTTTCCGAAGCGTTGACACAAACTGAGAACCTCATAGCAGAGAGAAATCTTTTAAGCAAGCATGGTTTGCTGGGAGAAATATAGTCAGAGATAAGTGTCCTCGGCAACATTTATTTATTTTTAGTCTTTGGTTCTCTATATGGCTGCTATGTGTAGTTATGACATTAAAAGTACTTCCTCTGTAAAAATACGACTTTTATTATTATTACGATATAAATAAACGATTTTAAAATATTATAACGGAAACAAAACGCCCCATAGCAGTAGGATCAGATACGGAATAGCAGTTATGTCATCGCCGCTATCTAGTATCACATAAACCGTACAATACCGGTTATAATAACGGTTTATTGATCGCCGTATTATGTTTATTTTACAGTTCCAGACATTATACTGGCTACCAGCCAGAAAGCGGAAGATATAGGAACATTGCTTTCAGGCTAATTAGAGTCACCAAATTATAATGGATGGAGTAAAACGGCTGTAAACCAGTCATCCGCGATAATGATGACACGTTGTTCTGTGGTATAGCTATTATGGACTAATGCATGCACGAAACTCACTGAAAATTAGAATAAGAAGTAACATGGTTTACGTATATCTTGTACCATAATACAATTCGACGGCCTCTGTGGCGCAGCGGTTGCACGTCTGCCTACCATGCGAGAGGTCCCGGGTTCGAATCCCGGCTGGGGACAAAAAAAAACCCCAGGTCTTGGATGTTTACCTACATGTTTGTGATGTCGCTGTTTCTGGTTCCCACGACACAGGGTAACCTAGTGTGGGGCCAGAAGCAATGTATGTAGCCCCTCTTTTACGCAAAATGTAGAATTGAATTGCTGGCTAATCATCTGACTTAAAATTTACCCTTTCCCCGCACCAAAGGGAGGGGAGGGCGTGGCTTTCATAAGGCTTAACTAAAACACGTGCGCGTGCACAATATACGTGCATCTACTCGTGACGACGTCATAACGACGTTCTAAGCTGAGGCTTTTGGTTCTCATTACAGCTGACAGTCAGCGCCGACTGATCCATTCTGCCGTCGATCGACGTCGATCGATTGGTGGAATAGCACCCAATCAAACTGGCGGCAATTTTTAGGGTTCCGTTAGAGAAACAAGAAAACCTTATAGTTTCGCCAAGTCTGTCTGTCTGTCTGTCCGCAAGTCACAGCAACTTTATTTCAAAATCATTAAGACTACGTTGAAACTTGGTATGTAGATGTTTCTGTGCATCGCTTTCCGATAGTTATATAAAAATGGTGCCCCCTCCCCCCTCTTACTTTTAAAGTAAGAGATTGAAAAATCAAAAAAAAATATGCTGTGTATCTCAATGCACACTTTCAACGAAAATTGGTTTGAACAAAATACAATAAGCATTTTTAAGATAACATTTATTAAAAACCGCAAAGATAACTGTCATTCATACAAACACTGAAAAACAAAGTTACAACACAAACATCCAGTTTTATAATTAATTGCTACTACGGAACCATTCATGGGCGAGTCCGACTCGCACTTGGACACTTTTTTAATGTACGAAGACGAGAAATAGAGATGTTATTATAGGCAATAAGCGTCTCTCTGTAGACGGATTTTAGTATTAGACTTCCCTGCAATAAGAAAGTAAGTAAGTTTTCATTTACTGTTCGGAGATGTTTAAATATTTTATTACTCGCGTCGAAGCAGCATGGTCACACTAAAGATATTGCATTCCGCCGAAGTGCTCAGACAATGTAATGTTGTGACGTCATCTTATACACCCACCACTCCCCACGTATGCTGCACACAATGCACTAATTAAGCCTTTCCACAAATGAGCCCTAGTTGACAAGACAGACAAAGAATGTCGACAAAGCAAGAGTATTACACTACACGTGTTGCAGTGAAAACTGAGACATCTATAAACCTTTTCAAAAATGTCTTCTATTTCTTATTTTTATGGAAAGGATTTTAAGATCTTGGCATTAAAGCTTGGCACGTGCGAGCGTGGTTGTGTTAAACTATTAATAAGTAAGAATTTAATTAAGATCTTAACAGCAAGGCTTTGGAGATTATGGCGTTTCATTCGCGTACCTATACGTCCATTCGTGGATTGGTCTATTCGCAGTCTGGCCCATGCATTATGTCGAAACGATACAACAAGCATATTGTCCACTGTACTCTTCGACTGTACTACATAATAAACAGTATAAAATTTACGTGAGCAGTCAGTTTGCCTTTTCAAACCCGTGCATGCAAAAATAACTTGTGAAAAGTTTTCCACACATTTAATTTTAGAGTGTACTCACATACAAACTCATCCGCCCTTTCAGAACGTGGCTGGGGTTTATAATGGGCTTAAAAAGTGTCAGGGCGAAACTTTTTGTTTAGTCTAGAATTCTAGATCCACAAACTTTCATGGTTACTCCATTCTTTCTGTATACAGAATGGTGGTAGTAGTCACATTTTAAGATGTGAAGGCGGTTGTTATCATAGTCAGCTAGGCGGTAACCAGCCGCTTTTTTTGCTGACTACGGTGATTACCCATAAACAGCGGCTGTCTACGGTTGAAATCATGTCAAGATTTATTGAATCCAAGACCTGGGTTTTTTGTCCCCAGCCGGGATTCGAAATGCTTGCCGACATGATTACTATCTTATCTGAACCGCTATAATTTACTAATTCAGAATTATTCAGTAGGACTCTATTCTACGAGCACCGATTATATTATATATCATAGAACTCGTCAAAGCAACTTCGATTGCGTTGTCGTGGGTTACAAAGGAAAATTAATGGATTTTCGAACATTACAAAGGTACCAATATTGAGTTTGTTAATAATGCTCATTATGTATAAGTCACATGCATAAGTATATGAAATGCCAAAATTCTATACAATGCTTACTCATCGCATTACTTGTGAAAGTGTTCAGTGTGCCACCCCGACTGCGCCAGAAGGGCGGTAATGTATTGTGGCAAAGCGTTCGATTCGTCTATAACAAGGTTCGTCACATTCTTATCATAGATGAAATATGATAGATGTCCCTTGAGTAGGTGAAAAGGTTGCGAAGAAACGAGTAAGAAAAGTATACCTAGGTTAATTTTCGCTGAAGTCAAATGCTGACTCAAATCTGAACTTCATCAAGTTACAAATACCAAAGAATAACTAAAAGTAAAAAAAAAGAAGAAATTTACAGCTCTCAGCCCTGAGAGCTCAAGCGCGTGAAGCTGACCCGCTATATCAAAAAATACTACTAACAGATTAGAATAAATATTAAAGGTGGCTTCGCTACAACAAAAGTGTTTTTTTTTTTGCTCGTTTTTGCGCGATATTGATAATGGTAACAGGTAGACGCTTGAAATATTCTCAAAATATTGAGTTATATTATTCACTTTAAAAATTAATAATTAAATTAAAATAAAATTAATATTTAAGGGGGGCTCCCATACAACAAACGTGATTTTTTCGTTTTTTTATAGATAATGGTACAAAACCCTTCGTGCCCGAGTCCGACTCATACTTCGCCGATTATTCTGATATGTTATTGGACAATGTTACTTTATCCTTCAATGACGGACGAACAGCGGACCTCGTTCAACTTAATTTGACTAGTCCCTTCTCCGTCTCATATTGTACACTGTACACCTGCCACTTGGCACTAATAAGGGTTGTATTCACCTACCGGGTTACTAGTTTGTGAAATAAGAAACGTGTCATCGTTTACATTACCTATCATTTGTGAAATTCTGAAGTCCTCAGAACGATCTGTTTAACTAAGAAACCTGTACACCTTGAAATCGACAAGTCTGGTTGGTTGCCAATTTCGATCACATAAACCTGTGTTTAGGGTTGCCATTCTTCTTTTACAAACTCTATTTTAATCAAGAGTTCTAAACGGGACCCTATTACCAAGCCTCCGCTGTCTGTCTGTCTGTCCTGCAGCGTACTATATCTCATGACCCGTAAATCGTAATCAGCTGAAATTTTCACACTTTCACACTTATATTCGTCTGTTCCATCCGATTTACCCTCGACACTACTTGACCTGACTCAACAGATTTTTGTCAAAATAAATGTGACAAAACGCTTACACTTGATAAATAACCATATAAAGGATACCTTCCATCTTTTGACTTATTCAAACCCATATTCAATCCATAAAATAATATCCCTTTCTTCCAACTGGTACTTTGGCTCGCCTATTCTAATAATTACAGTTATTATTTTGATTGTAGGACAATTACGAACATGCTATTATGTTATGAAATAATTATTAAAGGAGAGTTCCGTGGTCCAATGGTTTTACGCCCGCTTGTCTTGCAGGAGATACAGGTTCAAATCCGTGCTACAAATGAGGTAAGTAATTTATCTATCGCATGTAGGATGTGGATGTTTCATTATTTGGACGTTTAACCGGTGAAGGCAAACATCGTGAGGAAACATTCATTGCTGCTAGGTGCGGCGGAGGGCCAGCCCTTTGTCAAGCAAATCGATCATTACATAATTGCTTTTATTAATTTACGTTGGATAAGTACCGAGTCCGACACAGGCGATCGAATTACGTGGCACTATTTATATAGTAATTCATCACTCATTTGCGTGACAGGGTAAACCCATCGCCATTATATGAAGAAAGGGTCTAATATGGGTCAAAGACAAATGAAAACAAACATCCGATAATGGGTTCCGCTTCCCTAGGGCCCTTCTTCCGATATATACGGTACTTGCATTAGTTAGTACCTAGTTACAAACATCCGATACAGATGGGTTCCGCTTCCCTAGGGCCCTTCTTCCGATATATACGGTACTTGCATTAGTTAGTACCTAGTTACAAACATCCGATACAGATGGGTTCCGCTTCCCTAGGGCCCTTCTTCCGATATATACGGTACTTGCATTAGTTAGTACCTAGTTACAAACATCCGATACAGATGGGTTCCGCTTCCCTAGGGCCCTTCTTCCGATATATACGGTACTTGCATTAGTTAGTACCTAGTTACAAACATCCGATACAGATGGGTTCCGCTTCCCTAGGGCCCTTCTTCCGATATATACGGTACTTGCATTAGTTAGTACCTAGTTACAAACATCCGATACAGATGGGTTCCGCTTCCCTAGGGCCCTTCTTCCGATATATACGGTACTTGCATTAGTTAGTACCTAGTTACAAACATCCGATACAGATGGGTTCCGCTTCCCTAGGGCCCTTCTTCCGATATATACGGTACTTGCATTAGTTAGTACCTAGTTACAAACATCCGATACAGATGGGTTCCGCTTCCCTAGGGCCCTTCTTCCGATATATACGGTACTTGCATTAGTCAGTACCTAGTCACAAGTAAGCAATGTATAAAACATAACGGCGCTAGTCGCCAGTTAGCCTTAGCTACGGGCTGTGACATACATTTACATAACATTGAGAAATAATAAATCGTTTAAAGTGACAATTGGCGGTTTATCTTCTGGCTACTCATCCAACAACATCAACAGTAACAACAACACATGCACCAACAGACACCAACAGTCTTGTCCGTACACGATACGATACAAAATACATTGGTGCCAAAATATAAGCTCGCCTTTGTACACTTTATTTTAATATCTACTTTTTATGCTGAAACTTTTTTGTGTATACATATGTTACGGCTAATAATAGGTGAGCGGCTAAAACTAGATTAGCCGGCTAATTTAGGTGTGCATTTACCTTTCTTGTGTTCTTACATGTCAACCTAACACGAAGAATAAAGGGGGATTTGCTTCGCTCACCCCCTTTATCCTTCACCTCCCTGACCCACCACTTCGCATAGACATACCACTATTATTTATTATGAATGCTAACTTAAATTAGCCGTTCTTCTAACATTATGCTAGTAACACCTAACATTATAACCCAGTCAGCCGTACGTAACACATACGTGCAATAAAAAAAATGTAATTATAATTACTACGCGACTCTCAGATACTATTTGCCACGAAGTAATTCTTCGAACCTCCAAACGAATTCTTAATCGAAAAAAAAAAGATCTCCAGGTCTTGCATGTTCACAAGGTGTCGTTCTATTTCTCACGGGGTATCCTAGTATGCGGCCAGAAGCAATGTATGTAAATGGTGTGTATGTTGTTGTTAATTGCATTTCAATCGTGGCGACTAAATGAGATTCACGTTGCGTGATAGGGAGTTAGCCAATTGCTGGTAAAGAGCGGAGGGTCTTCTCTGTGTAAAAAGTATGGAGTAGTTTGTCCAATACAGACGTCTGCGCTTCACTAACGCACTGATAACTGAATCGTAAGCTCTCGTTACTAGAGCATGTCGATCGACTGCAAGCTGTCAACTTCAGAGGCAAACGACTACCGCGATAACAGGTTAGGTAAGAGCTAAAAAGTAAACTTTTAATTACCATGTCGACCCTTTTTTAATGACGTCACATGTGACGTCACGGGTTTCATACCAACTCTAATCCTCTTTTGCAAAATTATCTAAGGTCGCACCTAGCTTTATGGAACCTGTATACTGTGATGATTCTAGATTCTAACTTTACTGGTTGAGGCTGTTCGCCGAAATTCTGTCAGTCAATAATTGAAAGTTTCAATGTCGAACTGTCTATCTTACATACCTACGTTAGGAGATGCTAGTATTGAATCAAAACTAATCATTGTTTTTATGAAACACCCTACCCAAAATAATTATATAGTTCGTAAACCATAGCTTGTATCTTGAATCTTTGAACTCCCATTACTCAAAAACGATAACTTTTGGCACCCTACAAGCAAGGGTTTACAATCCGCGCTATACGGCTTGGCGGCTGTGGATCGAGAATGGTGCAGGGAAACCATCAGGGACAGTCCGTCACTAAATATCTTCAAAAACTGACTAAAGAAGCACTATCTTTCACTTTCAATTTAGATATAATGTATTAGTGTATTTATACCATATGTATTGTTAAGTTGTATTTATTTATGTAACTGTGTATGTAGTCTAATTCTTAGCAATAGGTTCTTATATGTGTAATAATATGTATTATACTAGAATAGCCTTATTGTACGCGCAGTTCTCCCCCTTACCTATCATCTCCGTCTCCTACCCAACATGGTTTGCTGGAAGAAATCTCTTTTCAGAGATAAGCTCGCCTTTGTAGATTTTTTCTATCTTAATCTATTACAACAACCAGCACACTATATCTACAAATATTATAGTATCTGTGCTATACTTAAGTTACATATATATTTTTTTACATCACAAAAAAATATATATAAGTAGCACTCACTATTGTTGTTGTCCATGTTTTTCTATTTTTGTATATGTATGTTCTATGTGTTGAACATTGTGACGCTTGAATAAACGTATATATTCTATTCTATGTTCGTCACGTTACGTACGTTCGGTGTCGTTTGACGTGAGACTTATAGGACACCTGTAGGTAATGGACATGAGAGACTTCCACCTGTACAATTACAACAGACAGCCATGGGAAATAACAAGCATATTGCAATGTGTTTCCCATGTCACATGGAGGATTATACCATCTTGGTGTAACCCGCGACATCGCACTGAAATCTTGTTATGCATTATTCTGTGAGAAGGATAAAAAGGTTTATCCCCATAAAAAATACGTACATAAAGTCATGACATGTGAACGCCATCTGATTTTATTATAGCCTTTTATCTGATTTCATATGTGTATGACAATAAAATGAATCCCAAATGTGTTGGTATATTAGCGGTAAGCGCGATGGGCCGGATCAATTTTGATAAACTTTTTCTTGTCTTGTCTTGTCTAGTCTAGTCCTCTAGTCCATCCTAGTCTTGGGAAATGGGATTGTATGTAGTAATTAATTTCAATCATTTATTTATTGTAATAAAAAACCTACTTGCATACCACTAAAATTTCATTTAGTAATCAAGAGAAAAAAGTCTTCCAAGACGAAGGCAAATTTATAAGATTTCTAATTAAAATACCTATGTGTATTTAAGGAAAATTCTATGGAGTTCTACACCTTAAAAATTAATATTGAAAAGTTCCTCAAATAGGTAGGACTGGCGGCTGAGGAAAAATATTCCCTCGCGGTCTACTTAATTCATAACTGTTAATTTATTTGTTGCACAGTTAGATCATTCATGTTGCACACAATTAAATTCAAACAAGAATTACAGAATAAAAAGTTTTTCACGCAACGTCTGTTCCCGTTGCGTTATTTTAATAATTTCCTAAATTCTTATTAATAATTACTCGCAATTTCTCGTAAATTCTTCGCTGGGTAAGTGGTTACCGGGGACATAATTCTGATTAACTCCTACTTTAGTAAGAGTTAATCAGAATTATGTCCCCGGTAACCACTTTTCATTATTACGCCGCTTTGTTGCCAAAGCTGACGCTGGTAAAGTAACAGAAAGCTTATGCACTCCATTGGGAAATATCCGCCTTATGCACTCCATTGGGAAATATCCGCCTTATGCACTCCATTGGGAAATATCCGCCTTATGCACTCCATTGGGAAATATCCGCCTTATGCACTCCATTGGGAAATATCCGCCTTATTACGTTGGGGTTCTGTACCCCTTCATCTAAATATTATATTAATAAATTTTACATATTGACAAAATGAAACACTCAAACTCAAGCGCGTGATTATAACAGATTAACTACTTCTAAATTAATTATTAAAACAGATTTACTATTTCGAAGGCACAAATCTCATTTTCTCTGTCAAGCCCGAGATGAATATTATCGTGTGATTTAAGTATAAGTAGTATATTATATTTTCTAAGGGTAAGAGAGCCACAGACTGGCTCCCAGAAAATGCAAAGAGAAAGCGTGACCGACCCAGGAAGAGATGGAGTGATGAATTGGGTCTAAGGGACAAGGACTGGAGGGAGACCGCTCAGGATCGGATAGAGTGGAAGAGGGGGAGAGAGGCCTTTGCCCAGCAGTGGGACATGGTGGGCTCATAATAATAATAATAATATAATTTTGGTTTTTATTAGATGTATTAGAATGCATATCATATTTATGTAATAGTATGTTTAGTTTATTATTGTACTGTACACATAGGTGTACAATTAAATGTTTAATTATTAACCTCTCTCATCAGAACTTAGTTTGTTGGAAAAAATATCTTTTTAGAGATAAGCTCACCTTTGTACACTATTTTTATTTACTTTTATTTTATTTCAACTAATTGTGTGCAATAGTGAATTATGATAATTATGATGTTTCGACGTGTCTCGCTCTCGACGCTACGTGGGAGAGGGAGATGGACGACCATATTAAAGACATGGCAAATACTTGTAAGTCTCTCTCTCGACGTCGAGAGAAAAAAAAGTGCCATTCTAAGCGTACAGATTGCATACGGTGAAATTAAACCATGAATTTGACATAGCTGAGATAACTCTCAGAACTGAGAGCGGTCCAAGTCTGAAATAGAGACCATATTAATTCAGAATAGCAACACGGGATTGGCTATAAAAAGAGTTTATATAAGTTGTCACAGATAATTTTCCTTTCGGAAACCAAGCATAGGTATCATTTTATATAAACGAGTGAGCCTAATCTCTATTACCTAGATTATGTGCTATAAATAAACAAATCCCCCGACACAAATAACCCCAAGTTAAGTCTACAACAATTTACAAAAAAACTGCATTAGAATCCGATTAACAGTTTGATTGCTATGCCGTACATAACTTTAGAACGGCTGAACATAACATATCAAATAACCATCGCAGGGCAGTCTACTACCATTTACAGAAAACCGCATCAAAATCCGTCAACCCATTTCACATACAAATAGAACGACAGACCCTTAAAACTTATAACACCTCTTATTTAATCGTCGGGGATAAAAAACGCTCGTAAAATGCACACACGGAACCGACATCACTTGACCCATCTTTGGAAAACGTTCATAGTATAGTAGTAACATAGTAGATATACACAATGTATATTTAGGTGCGCCGTAAATAGCTTCAGCTATCTTAACCCTAAAGTCATCGAGGGCTACTTAAAGCCCACGCAGAGGATATTGGCGGAATTCGGAATTCCACATTTGCGGAAGTTCCGGCTCCGGGTCCCTTCCGATTTGGTTTTATTGGTTCTGTATGTGCGGCTTGGTGGGATTTAATCCGATCCTCACCATACACCAAAAGATAAACTCAGCTTTGTACACGATTATAATGTATCCTTGTTGTTTCATAAAATTGTGAGTTATAAATAAAATCTTTCCCCCCCCCCCCATCCTCCTTTTACAACAACATTAAGGTTTACAACAACTTACCTGCCTCACTTTGAATGTGATGATATGGAACTATAAAAATAATAATAAACTATTTGCATATAAGGGCATGTTTAAGCACTGGATATTACCTATGTATGATCATGTCATGTCATATTCTAAATTAATTAATTTCATTTATATTTGCAATTCTGGTTTATTCTAGATTTTTATTCATTTGGATATAATTTTGTCAGATGACAACAAACGTTCGTTGATTAGGGATGCGTATTTTAGAAGATATTTAACAGAATAAGTATTTCGAAAATAAAACACTTTTTGGAAAAACTTACTTGTAGTTACTGAGGGAACCAACAGCTGTATATAGCTCGCCATCAGAGACTATATATCCAATTGACTGCGCCTGCGGGGGAATGCAGCTCGCCAAACGTTTGTTGTATTCAACAAACGTTCGCATACGCAACCTATGTACGATGACGGGCCGCCAGACAGTTTCGCAGCGGCTGACCAATCACAGCTCTCTTACCTCGTCCCCCGCGCCGCCCGTAAATTGGTGAGTTGTGGTTTAAAGGAAAATGTATCTATGCGCTCTCCGCTGGATAAGTGCTCCCTATCCGCCATGCATGGTTTCAAATTGTAGAAAATTTTGACTACTTTAGAGGAGTATAGTGACTAGCAGTCAGACCCTTCTTCCACTGAGATATTGAGCAAAAACTAAATAAATTAAAAGTAAAAAAACATTTTAAACAAAGCTTTTATTTAATGCCCTAAAAAGAAGAAAATAAAATTTCGATTCAATCAAATACGTTATTTTATTAAATTACACAATTAATACGATAACAAAGCTTGTTGCGAGATATACTTGTGTAGACTTAATCAGGTGGTAGGGACTATTTGCACAGACTTGGAGATAAATCCCGCAACAAGCTTTTATATCGTATTAATTGTGTAATTTAATAAAATAACGCATTTGATTGAATCGAAATTTTATTTTTTTCTTTTTAGGGCATTAAATAAAAGCTTTGTTTAAAATGTTTTTTTACTTTTAATTTATTTTTAACTTTTTAGTCTTTATCATTACAGCGAGACAATTCTGGCGCTAGCAAGATCATGTCCATGGTCGAAATATCGATTTTGAGATACCGAAATCTCTATCAAAAACAAGAAAAAGCTATTCTTACGACTAGCCTTTCGACCAACCGAGATATCTCGACTCGTTTTCGATCATAATAAATATAAATCGAGATAATTTTCGACGGATTTAGGCGGTATCAAAACAGATATCTTGACTGGGGAGATGGTCTCGATAGCGCGAGAATCGGGGGCCTGGACAAAAAATCTAATCTAGAATCAGAGTGCTTGTGAAGACGAATCAAATGAGACCAAACACGATAGGATTGCGTCGTTTGGTAACAGAGTTCCCATGGCCACCTTCCGGCTCCAGCATCAGATCAGCTCCATGTCATAAAAAATATTCTAGGATCAAAGTACTTGTCAATATAAATCAAATGAGCCCAAACACAATAGGATTGTGTCGTGTGGTAACAGGGTTCCCATGGCCAGCTTCAGGCTGCAGCATCAGATCAGCTCCATGTCATAAAAAATATTCTAGAATCAAAGTACTTGTCAATATAAATCAAATCAGCCTAAACACAATAGGATTGCGTCGTTTAGTAACAGGGTTCCCATGGCCACCTTCCGGCTCCAGCATCAGATCAGCTCCATGTCATAAAAAATATTCTAGAATCAAAGTACTTGTCAATATAAATCAAATGAGCCCAAACACAATAGGATTGCGTCGTTTGGTAACAGGGTTCCCATGGCCACCTTCCGGCTCCAGCATCAGATCAGCTCCAAGTCAAAAAAATATTGCATTGTCATCCAACTTACATACGTATGCAAAATTTCAGCTCAATCGGATAACGGGAAGTGGGTCAAATTCAAGCCGACATTTTTGACGCGAACCGTGATACCCACAAACAAACATACATACAGTGCAAGTTAAATAAAAGCTTTTAAAAAAGAAACATGTTTTTTTGAGTACACTGCCGCTCGCACAGCAGGTTTAGTTTAGACCGTAACAACATATGTAGGTCTACCTTTTATTAAATTATCCTCTCCATCCTAGGTTTGCTGGAAGAGATCTCTTATTAGAGATAAGCTCGCCTTTGTACATGTTTTTTCTAATATTAAGTGTCTGTATTATGTTTTCTGTGCAATTAAGTATAAAGTGTGTAAAGTATGTAAACATATAAAAAATTCTGAACGACCGGCGGTGACCCGACCTCTTGTAAGCACGGATGTAAATCTTGACTGGAGTATATTATGATTCGCAATAATCTTATTTTCTACCATTATTTGCCTAAAAAGGATTCATACAGTTATTGTCATAATCGTCTAAACTCATACGTCGTCACTGAGTCGTAATTTTACCAGCAGAATCAGGTCGTCGTCGTCGTAAGAAAAGCAAATAACGTGCAGCGTAACTTGTTGGCGGGAATTCAACCAGCGTTTTGCAGTTCTGCACGTGCGGTGACAAAAATACACCGACATTACTGCTGGTTTTAATTTAAACTGTGAAGAATCCGACGCATTTACGTGCATGGCGAAATGCGAAGAAAATCTTTAGTAAATAGAAGCCAATGTAGGTGTAGTCCGTGTCCCCATTGCCTCTGACACCAGGATGTTTTGGACAATGAAATTGTAATAAAATAAATAACTTTTAGTCCCGTTGTCACCATCGCCTCTGTCCTCACTGAATGGGGGCAGAGGTGATGGTATAACGGGACTAAAAGTGAATTTATTTATTACAATTTCGTTGTCCAAAAAAGCATGAGGACAGAGGCAATGGGGACAACGGGACTACACCCCAATAGTACAGTAAGTAACAGATTTAGCTGGGACCTACGCTTCGTATGCGGCTCAGTCCATCTAAATGTTTTAATGGTCAAATCGTTTGTGGCTTTGATAAATAAGTTCAAGAAGCTTTAAAATAAAGACGCGGGAACGCGTGACCTAAACCCGGCATTCAACACCATGCGCATTTACGTTATGGACCCAAATCCGGTTGGTAAACAGCAGGTCTTAATGCGCCATTTTCGCTTCAATAGCTGAGGGGTAGTTTATTGCGGAAAAGTTTTGATCACTAGAAGTATTGAGTCATGCTACAGACTACAGACAGACACAAACCACCAGTTTCTAAAAGAGTGCTCAAATGTAAGTAAGGGAATTGACCGAAGATTAATTTTAAATAACGGCACGTGATTGGCTGACATAAGATTAACTAGAGTTTAACAAGTTGTCACCCCTAATTTTCTTTTCTGAACCAGGGCGGAATAGCTCCAATAAAAACAGTTTGTATTTGTAAACCCCTAAAAACAACAAAACTACAAAAATTCTAAGGTCCATTATAGACTGAACAGCCCCTAATTATAACAATTATACTGTGTAACACTTTGTAATTTATTATTTCACACTTGACGTGGATCGCCTGACACGGCAGCTGACTTGACGTGGATCGCCTGACACGGCAGCTGACTTCGCAAAGTAAATTCCATTGATTGAAGGGCTATATTTTACAAAGACCTTCCTTGGATATTTTAATTAAAAAAGAAAATTGCCGCCGGCGATAAAATTTGGATTTAAGCACTTTTTTGTTTTAAACGCCTTGAACAGAGAAGTTTGAGGCCTTACAAGGCCGGAATGATTTTCTGAATTCAGAATACATGCAATATAGGTATTCTGCACACACATTAAGATAAAAATAAACGGTCAAGTGCGAGCAGGACTGACCAAGGGTTCCGATCACACTTGGAAATTGTTACCTTGTGGTTGGTGTAACTGGGTTTCTACATAAACCATGTAAACCAAATAAAATTATTTGCAGAAAGACAGAAATTTTCTGTTTTCAGATATTTCCGTTTACTTGCTTTCCCTTGCTTTGTGCCAAATTTCACGATTGTCAGCCAACGGGACGTGCCCTATAGGTTTTGGGTCCATTGCGATTATTAATGAAAACCCAACAATTTTACAGCATAAACGGTCTTAGCGTTCGATTGCGTTGACATAGAAGGTAGATTTTTCCACAGCTCTAAGCGACTACAGACATCTACGCGTTCTTGATATAAAAGCTAGACACACAGACGGACGGACGACAACAAAGTGATCCTATAAGGGTTCCTTTTTCCTTTTGTACACACACATTGACATCATACACACACAATGACATCATACACACACAAACACACCCCCACCCCATCCCCATATTAACTTTGAACCCGGTACTTATAAATAACCCCCTTTTTTATTTTATTTAGATTGTATAAGTTCACTACCATATGTTTGGCCTACAAAATAGAAGCCTTTAATTGGCTTATGTCTAGTCTAAGTTCTCTGCTTATATTATTTTGATTTGTGCTGTAGGCTTTGATAAATAAATAAATAAATAAATAAATAAATAAATAAATAAATAAATAAATAAATAAATAAATAAATAAATAAATAAATAAATAAATAAATAAATAAATAAATAAATAAATAAATAAATAAATAAATAAATAAATAAATAAATAAATAAATAAATTAATTAATTAATTAATTAATTAATTAATTAATAAATAAATAAATAAATAAATAAATTTAAGGATCGGAACCCTAAAAAACTCAGATCGATCTTACAGAATCTATAGGGCACTGCGACTAAATACATTTAGATGCAAAAACAACAAGACGAGTATAATTTCCAGTAATTGTTATTCTTTCCTGCTCATTTCACTTTCAATGGTTCGGTGGATGCAAAGCACGGCTAATTTTGATATTCCACTGAATCTCATGTTTACAAAGTAGTTTTATGTAAATAAAAGATGGCGGGGGACGAGGCGACCGTTTGCCGGCTTTGCATTGAAAGCGATGCAAAAAACTGTGCAGAAATGAAACATTCATTTTGCGGATGATTAAAAATCAATAAACCTATGCTGACCGTATCCCAGATTACCTCCATATTTGACGTTTCATTAACGGCAGTTCTGATATTTTGGGAGTTTCTTGCCCTTCTTTGCTCCATCCCTAAGCCCACAACTTCCGAACGGGCGGTAGTATACAAAAATATTAATATTATATTGACGTTGACTAAGTAATATGTATGATTTTATGGTCAATAAAAAATTTGAACTTGAACTTGAACTTGAACTTGCAGTTTGAAAAGATCTTTTACTAATAATCGAACTCCCTGACTGGTCCAATGCCAGTCTGGATAAAGCTAACATTCTTCAAAACAATTGACCTTTAATTTGACAGTAATTGCAATATTTAGCAAATTCCAAATGGCAGAGATAGAGGTCAGATGTACGGATTCTAAAGCAAATGATCTAGCCTAGCCATCGAGTATAGTTATTTCAGATAACTCTTATATAACATAAGTATTGTATTGTCCTGAAATTATATTATACAGGGTGTAACAGAAAGATGAAGTCATATTTTAGGGGGTTGTTAGGAACATCATTCTGAACAACTTTCACTACGAAACCGATTTGATCAGAGCAACTTTATTTTTCTCTTCTCCATACAAATAAAGTTGCTCTGATCAAATTGGTTTCTCATTGAAAGTTGTTTAAAATGATGTCCCTAGCAACCCCCTAAAATATGAATACACCTTGCTGTTACACCTTGTAGACATCTGGGAGCACGATTATCGCGCCTTCGATATACGGATATCGAGACCTTTATTGACAGATTCCCCTACAAAATCACTCGATATAGGTGTAGATATCGTATATCGAATGTGCGAGAATCATGCTCCTGATCGCTCTTCAAGAAATCACGTTAGAGTACTATCATCGCGTCACTCAAGAGTAATGTAAGATCATTAGATCACCTCCTCAGCAATTAGATTACGAGCAATTTGAGACCAAATGATTTTCTACCACATTCATTAGGGTTCGCTGGAAAGCCGGTCTGAAACTCGGAGAAATACGGTAGGGACTTAGTTTTATGTAGTGAAACATAGGTACGGTAGACAAAGGTTTATGTATGTTTTATACTACAGAAACACATATGTCTTACGCCTTAACGACTGTCTTACCGTTTGAAACAAGAGTCACTATATTCTTTGAATAAGTAACATCATATTCATAAAATTATATAGAGTTGACAAAGGTATCTAGCTAGAGAATATCGTTGAACGCGTTGGAAGATTGTTTTGTTGCAAAGGAAAGATGAGGTCGACGAAGCCATAAAACAAAATTGTATGATTCATTATGAGAATATGAGGTAGATAAGGGAATATGAGATTATGCGCGAGAAATAAAACGATCTCCATAAATTTTACGATTAAATCGTAATTATGACGACGTAACAATCATAATCTTCGAGTATTACATAAACTGAAAACCAATACGAAATGTCAAGAAGACGGATATTAACCTGGTTTAACGCGAGTTAGCTAATTGACTCATTAGCTTTGGGTTAACGTAGTGACGCAAATGGGCTTAATGTTAGGTAGTTCAAAATCACAGATGACGTTTATTGCTGTAGAGAAGCCAAAAAGTAAAGCAATAAATGGCAATAAGCTGAAGATAACGAGCAACGATCCATTTACCTTATAACTAATTAGTTTCAGATTCCCAAAAACCGGAAGAGACCGACGTCAAGTCGGCAAGCTAAAGATTGAATTTGGTCACTGAACTTTAATACAGGTTGGTGATGAAGACAATGACTGATGATGTTGATGGTTATGATGATGTTCCAAGCCGTAAAGGATTCTAAGTATAAAATGATATAAAAGTTAAAAGTGGACAAAACGTTACCTCTGCAACTCCGCATGGAAACTGCGTGACTCTATTGGACAACATTCGTGGACGGGAAATTAAAGACTTGAATTGATATTCGAATACCCAAAGCTACGTGCATAAGCTTAAATACGCGTGTAAAAAGTATTACGGGAAGTTTCGAAAGTTAAGAAACAACTTCAGGATGTTCCAGTCGAAAGCTCCGCGACTCGGAAATTAGTTTTGGCAAGTTTTCTCAGCGAGCTTAGAAAATACTTCAATCTTACATGCTCCTTGAGTTTAAGCTTGATTGGATAGGTTTAACGGATTTTCAGCGTTTTAAATGCCGCAGTAAAAACGAGATGCTTTTTAGAGGTCCGTACACGAAGGGTGCCAAACGGGACCCTATTACTGAGCTTCCGCTGTCCGTGTCAGTATGTCCGTCAGCGGCCTCCCTCGCACGAACCGACGAGTTTAGTTTATGTCCCTGGAATTAATTGTGTACAATAAAGAAATTGGATGGCGTGGTAGAGAAGAGGCCTTTAACCAGCAGTAGGTAGGTGTGGGCTGATTGATGATGATGATGATGATGAATAAAGAAATTATGAACCGTATAATATCTAGATTATTTTTTTTACTGAAAGTGTATAACTGCTGCCGCTACGGCAACGAATACTGAAAAAATAAGCGACAGGAAGAATTTCATAGTAGTAAGTCAATTTCAATATTTTTATATAGCAAAATTACGAGATGAAGTATGAGGATGTTTTCGTAAAAAATCTCAGGCTCTTATTTATTGTACGATGGTGCAGAAGAAACCTTCACATTGTGATTACTCCTTAGCTGCGGCGATGGGCTAGCCCCCTGTCACGCTAAATGGAGTATTGAATCACTGGCTGAAAGTGGGCACAGTTGTGCCTCTGCCACCCCGTATGGGAAAAGGCGTGACGCTATGTTTTTGTTGATGGTGCAGAACCCTTCGTGTGAGAGTCCGACTCGCACTTGGAGTTTTTTAGAGTTCCGTACCCGAAAAGACCAAAATCCCTCGACCTCGAGGTGCCTGGAAAGTTTCAGTAAGTAAAACAAGCCCTAAGCATACCTTATTTATTACCAAGTGCAAAATAATTCATAATTAAAGCTTGAGCTCCGAGGGTTTATCATAAATGCACCGCCAATATTCCCTCAGTACCTACCGAACTACCTACAATAATTAAAACGGTGTTATCGAGTGTTCGGTTTAATCAAGAGATAAGGTATTATTGAATAGACATTAAGGTACTTTGTAGCCAGATATGAAAATGTATCGCATAATCCCTTGTACTATAATGACCGAAACTCTCGTAATGTTTGACCTTCACATGACATTCTAACACGTTGAGGTTGGTTACATAATACGGATTTATACAATGTATGTGACGCATATTTGGTGTGTGTTTTTTAGGGTTCCTTTAGAGAAACAAGGAACCCTTATAGTTTCGTCAAGTCTGTCTGTTTGTCTGTCTGTGTGTTTGTCCGTCCGTATGTCACAGCAACTTTATTCCAAAACTATTTGGACTACACAGTTGAAACTCGGATGTATTCTGTAAACCGCATTACGATTTTTATACAAAAATTAAAAAAATATATATATTAAGGGGACTCCCCATACATGGAACTGACACCGAAAAAAAATTCATTAAACCTACATGTGTGGGGTGTCTATAGATAGGTCTTTGAAAATGACTTTGAGGTTTTTTAAGCCATTTTTCCTCAAACTCAATCGTTAAAGAGACAGTCCTTCCAAAGTGGATTAAATTCTGTCGCCCCCCCCCCCCCTCTAACTTTTAAAGTGAGAAAGTGAAAAATCTATAAAAAATATATGCTGTGTGTTTATCTCATTACAAATTTTCAGCGAAAATTGGTTTGAACAAAATATAATGATTAGTTTTTAAGATATAAAACATTTATTGAAAACCGCAAAGATAACTTTGTCATTCATACAAACATTATGAAAAACAATGTTACAACACAAACATCCAGTCTTATAATTACTTGCTAATACGGAACCCTTCATGGGCGAGTCCGACTCGCACTTGGCCACTTTTTTTTACATAATTCCATTTTATCATAATAATTAGGAAGTAAGAAAATAATACAATAAATGTATTTCATTTAATTTCACCATCACCGAATGCACCCAGACAGGTGGGCGAGGATAGCTACTGAATGGGTGCCTATAGACGGACGCCGGCGCAGAGGAAGGCCCAGAAGGAGGTGGCGGGACGACCTGGACACGTTCGAACCAGAGTAGGTCAATCTAGCTCTGACTAGAGATGTGTGGGCTCGAAATGGGGAGGCCTTTGCCCAGCAGTGGGACATTATAGGATACGTAAAAAAAAAACACCATCATCGGCCAGCCTGTCTGGAGCCCAGCACTGTTGAGTAATAACGCATCGAACTGAGTTCCATCTGTCACCGCGTGCCGAAAGATCGATGGAAAACTGTAATGATTGAAATTATTATCTAAAGTCTCTCGAGAAATGAGATCAAAGCAAAGGTTTCGATCTTTTTTCTTTTAAAGTGCCTCTCAACTACTGGAGAAGCCCGAAGTTCCCAACGCCGGGAGACATTTCAGCGGGGCAACACTGATTGGCCGCAATCAGAGGCTTGAGTTTTCACAAAGCGAAGCTTGCCACACTGTAGAGCGTTTTTGAATTGTTCGTATTTCTATGTATTTTACTTTACATACGTGCAGAAGCGCAAAGGGGAATATTTCATAACTGAATCGTGCCTCTGCCATCCCATATGGGAAATGTGGTTATGCTATTCCATGCTTTAGACAGGACCGCCCGCTATAGCGTTATAGCGCCTCATTATACGCCTAGGTAGGTTGTAATTACAGTACCTTGACTAGACACCATGGGGTAAAGCTTTGTAAAGTTTTTAATTGCCTAAAAATTAAAGTGAAATTCGCCAGTCATGTTACTTTATTTGAACAAAAGGTCTCTACCGAGAGCATGTGAATGTTAGTGTTGATTTGTTGATTTGTTGCTCGTTAGCGCTGCCTAGTGGCAGTCGTGGGCGGGCGGGCTGTATCTTCTGGACGGGAGAAACTTTTCCTGAAAGTTGAATGTACTATCTATTCAATGAGACAGCACAAACAAATCGCAAGAAATGTATTGCCCGCATTCCGAATGAAGTAATTCTGAACTTGTCGAAGTGATGGATTATGCGGTCTTAGGTTACAAGTAAATTGGTGCACGGATTTAGGTCAAATTGCTGATTTATCGCGCAGCCAACCTTACCTTTTGTCTGGCTACTATATCAGTATCAACCAAGTTTCTTATTAAATCAAATGGTTGTCTCATGTTTCTACGACAAAGAGGCCGCCATCGCCCGTGCTCTTTGTTGATGGCCCACCAAAATTAACTTCGTAATGAGAGATCTAAACCGTGCTGAGGGGTATCAGGATAAAATTAATTATGATTATTATTAACGTTTATATGGTGACATAAATATATTTGCAGGAGGTTCATTTGGTGATTTTATAGAGTTTGATGTGCTCTTTCTGATTGTTTGTGTAGCTTGCCACCTTGTATTTTTGCGACTCGTGCCGCCACGTTCCAAAAATAGCGCCTAACAGTTATTTGACTAAGCCCGGGTCTCTCAAGAGACGGATAAACAGTCAGATAACTTTTCTGACACTTTTTGTAAGTGTGAAATGTCAAAAGTCCCAGACAAACAGACAGTTAAACGCTATCTGAGGAATGACGCACTAGAAAGAACAAACAGCATATCAATAATAGTTTGTTACACAAGGGGTGAAAGAGAGCTATTTCGCACGAAGGTCCAATTTGAGAAATATTTAGACGCCCGAGCGAGCGAAGCGTAGTTCGAGGATGGAATAGCTACTTACACCCCGATGTAAGCATAATACTTTACATCATTCGAGCGAGGTAAATGAATCGGCAGGACTTAGAACGACTGCGGTCGCAGATGCTTATGCATGCTAGTATTAAAATGTAGATTAGTGTATATTATTGCTAGTGTCGAAAAACACCTATTAGCGCTCATGCACTTGAGACGGTTTTTTTGCCGGAGCTAAGCCCGCTCGGCTCCTGCGAAAAACCGTCTCGTGTGCATGAGCGTTTACTCACTAAACCGGTACCGGTGCCGGGCCGGGGCGTGTTAAAAAACGGCTAAACGCGGTTTCCGATGAAAAAAAAACTGAGTCTTACGTATCGACACACTGTCAAGCATAGTGAGTGGTAGTCTGTGGTAGGTTCTTCGTCATGACATGAACCATGTAAACATCAGAGTGTGTAATAAAATCGAAAATGGAACGGTTTCTAGTTTTCATTGCCCGGCTTCGGAAACGCGAACTTTCACGGACTCTTTTGACAGCAGCTAAACCTCTTTCCTGAGCTCGGATGATGTAAAATCTATGAAGTCACTTCACAGTTTTCAAAACCAACGGAAAACTTTCCGGCCATTACGAAATGACTATAGGCTACCACGAATTTAATTTAGAGTGTATGTCACGTAGGTGGGCATAATGGCTGAGCAAGCGAGTAAATTCTTCTTCCGTCCCCTTTTCAACCCGCAATTAGTAAGACCGGGTTCCATTAAACGCGACAGGACTGTACACACTGATTTAACCCGATTACGAATAAAAGGAGGAATGCTGATCGACTGTCTCTTTCACTCAGCACCAGCAAATTGCGAGCGGGTCATTCCTGAGTCAACCCTTTTTAACCGACTTCCCAAAGGAGGTTTACAATTCATCCGGATGTTTTTTTTTATGTATGTGCCCCGATAGCGCCTAGACCGATGGACCGATTTGGAAAATTATCTTTTTGTTTGAAAGGGTTTACCTTCCCATTGGTCCCATTGACACCAGGTCAGGATCTGATGATGGGATCTTGGAGAAATCGAGGGAACTCTTCAAATATTATAGGCAGATCTATAGTGATTTTTGTGTTTTTAGTAATAACTCGTGCATTTACTCACAGTAAGCATAATATTGTTATGCGGAACTGCTGATGAAGACCACATATGGCCACCAGATCTGCTCAATACTAGGTACAAATACAATGCGTGGCTGACGGGCAGGCAACGCATAGCCTAAACCGGTGGACCCTAGACCCATGAAACTTTGTACAGAGGTTCCTTAGTAGCGTGGGGTATAGCACTGAGATGGGATTTGACAAAATTAATTCCCCAAGGAGGGGGATAAGGGGTTACAGTTTGTATTAAACTCAATCTAATCAAATAGCGTTTGTGGAAGTCGGTTTTTTCTAAAGTTTACTTTTTGTTTCAATTATTCCAATATGTAAATAGTTATTTATTTATTAAAATAACCTGAATCAAATTAAAATCAACAAACTCTTGAGCAATTTGTAGCTCAGTTAGTACTTTAGTTGCTTGTTAGGGTACCGTACCCGAAGGGTGCCAAACGGGACCCTATTACGAAGCCTTTATACGCGCTTTCCGTCCGTCTGTCTGTCTATACGTCAGCGGGTCCTAGAGCACGCGAACCGTAACAGCTAAAAAGTTGAAATTTTCGTAGAATGTGTTATATCTGTTGAATATAGTGAGTTCAAATCCTCGTGAGGGCATAATATATTTTTTTATATTTTTTGGTTTTTTTTTCTTGTTTTGAGTGCTTAAGTTTTGTTGTACGATGGTACGGTACCCCTCGTGTGCGATTCCGACCCACACTTGACCGTTTTTTTAATTTTGCAAGTCTATGTATGCAAGTCAACCTTTCGAAAATTTAATTAGTACTTAAATGGTTATTTGTCAAGACAAATGAAACGAGCCCAAATTCGACGGGCTTGTGATGTTTAATGACAGTTCCCATGGCCGTCTTCCGTCTCCATCATCAGATCGGCTCCAAGTCAGAAAAATATTGCATTTTCTTCCAATTCCACATACGTATGCAAAATTTCAGCTCAATCAAATAACGGGAAGTGGGTCAAATTCAAGCCATATATGATCGAAGGTCGATAACAGGTTTTTAGGGTTACGTACCCGAAGGGTGCCAAACGGGACCCTATTACTAAGCCTCCACTGTCCGTCTGTCTGTCCGTCTGTCTGTCTGTCTGTCTGTCATGAACCGTGATAGCTTGACAGTTGAAATTTTCACAGATGATGTATTTCTGTTGCCGCTTTATCAATAAATTATAATACAGATTAATTATAAATAAACAGATTATAACAAATAGTACAGAGCTCCCATACAACAGACATAATTTTTACCCATTTTTATAGATAATGGTACGGAACCCTTCGTGCGCGCATCTGACTCGCACTTGGCCGATTATTATGTCATAAAGAGATAAAAGACAGCTGATGTATTGCTCAAAATGTTGTTACATGTTACTCGTAAAAAAATATTGGACGTAAATAATCCGAAGTGATGAAAAGATTTTGTCATGTATTTGTATTCCCCAATGTGGCACTTGTTTATTGGTTCCAGGAGAGGGAACTGTATAAATACACAGATTTCTCCTTATTCAATTCATGTCATGGTTCAGGGAAGGTTTTTGTAAATCCAAAATGGTATTCCTTTATTCCTTTCTGCGTAAGTAGGTATATTGAATACACAACAAATACGAGCAGTATAAAGCAAAAAGCGATTTAAAAAGAAGAAAAAAAGACATAAATTGTATTCTATG
Organism: Argyresthia albistria; assembly: GCA_963457715.1. Classification (NCBI taxonomy): domain Eukaryota; kingdom Metazoa; phylum Arthropoda; class Insecta; order Lepidoptera; family Argyresthiidae; genus Argyresthia; species Argyresthia albistria. The sequence goes on along the minus strand of OY735264.1, from coordinate 9,528,557 downwards.
AAACCAGGGAGCACTTATCCAGTGGAGAGCGCATAGATACATTTTCCTTTGAAACACAACTTACCAATTTACGGCCGGCGGGAGACGAGATAAGAGAGCTGTGATTGGTCAGCCGCTGCGAAACTGTCTGGCAGCCCGTCATCGTACATAGGTTTTCCCCGCAGGCGCAGTCAATAGGATATATAGTCTCTGTATGAAACCAACCTTGACCCACCCTACAGGGTACATCCTTATCATATTCTATAGCTCTAATTCTATACCCACATCCAAAACAAATACCATATCTTGACAACCTCTGTGGCGCAGCGGTTGTACCTCTGCCTACCATGCGAGAGGTCCCGGGCTCGATTCCCGGCTAGGGATAAAGAAAACAATAAAAAACACAGGTTTTGGATCTACATGTTTGTGATGTCGCTGTTTTTGGTTCCCACGATACAGGGTATCCTAGTGTGGGGCCAGAAGCAACGTATGTGCCTGTATGTAAATGTTTATGATTATGTATTTATGTATCTAAATATGTGTGTCACGGGCAACTTGATTCTTCAGCCAGTATGAATAATGACAGATTGTAACAGATTATACAGCGCGAGCGTCTCAGATCCAAAAGGTCGCATCAACTCGCATCCCATTCTGATCGTGAACGGATAATATCACTCTAATTCCTATTTCGAAAACCTCGTAACAAAAATAGCGCAGCTATTTTTACTAATAAACGTCCAATAGTCATAAAGGCTGTAGAATTCAAACTCTGTATCTCTCGTTGTGATCATTACGGTTTATTATTCGATACAAATTGATACCATTCTACAAGACACCATCTCACCACATGGCGGTTCGTTGAAGTTCGTTCACAGACCAAGCTCAGTTGACAGTTTGACAGCAGTGTTGCCAGAGAGTGAATACCAAAGACTACCTAAAGCAAATACTAAACACTACATCTCTTCCTTTTTTTAATAAGAATTATTTTACTAAGTTCTTGCCTTGCAATAAGTTATGCTGTGTATAACAGATTTTATATAAACAAAATAAAGTAACTATCTCTCGGATCTAAGTACCTATGTACTCGAACATAACAAATAAGCTCATACTACTACTACTACTCCAGTTTTATATTACGGTAAAACGTAGACAGTGAAAAGCTAACAATCATTAAATACACAACATCAGTAGGTAGGTACCTTTAGGTGCATAAACAATATGTAACAGAAATATTTTATTATTTCACTTGCTACTAAAACATCAGTATAACAACCAGCAGAATTGTATATCACTCATTATAGGTTTATATCTTCAATACCTGTCGGTCATTCAGCAATTTAGCTTAGTACAATAAAATCTTAAGAACGAATACACATTTTCCTTTCAAGGTAATTCATCAGTCCCTTTATCTAATTACTTTTACATTCATCGTTTTATATATGTATACTACATTCTCCCTCTTCTTTTAAAATAAATGTGCAATTGTGAAATGCAAAATTATGAAAGCTATTAGATAATGACGTTATACTACGTGGTACTATTATCTCTTCTGTGGTTATACGTTAACACATGAGCTCCGTGGTCATGCCTCGCGCCTCACGCTTATTTATCGCGCAGGACCATGTATCAATGTCTAAGTTCTCCTTTAGGAGAACGTTGAGACATATCCTCATTGTCCAACAGAAGAAACCAACTCGTTTAATAATATATAATGAATAACGACAATGCCCCTAAAGTTCTTACTGACAATCGCCAGCTACTAGTAAGTACTTTCATTATATTAGGTAGGCACATACATTTTCACTGCATACCTACACACTACATTGCATACACATACTAATCTTATTTCATTACTTTCTTGTGTAATCTATGATTTGACATTATTTTTTACAATACAATTCAATACACCAAAAATTTATTTATTGCTATAATGAAATTCTCTTTCACAATTTATTTCCGCACAGACTAGGTACTTAACTTAGGTTATTCTCATACTAGCCACACTATTACTTTAGGTTATTTATTTCATAAACTTGCCACCTGGACAAACTTAAGTATAACTCACATTATATCTTCTGGCCCAATACTGAAAACCAGCACCACAGGATTTCTTGTGACAATATGCTGAGTCTAAACCCTTTTGCTGTCGCATCATGTACTGTGCACATGGCAGCTAAACCTCTAATGTAATAAAGGTACTCTAGTGAGTAGTTTTCTATTTTATTTCAAACTGTAGGTACTTCATTTTATGTAATAACTTACTTACTTTTATATTTTTTTGTGTGTTTGTGCTGATACAGTGAATAAATGCTTATTCTATTCTAATCTACTTACAATGATTTGTAATTTTCTCTGTTACCGTGCAAAGACTTCCTAAGTGCATGTGTGACAAAGAAAATTGTTGTTAAAAGATAATTTATGTTGTTCTCTATAGTTAAGTTTAGTTTAAATTTAGTAAAACAGCGCTATGATGCTGTTACATCACTCATTTAAGTTGGATCTCATGTTCATTTCTAAATTTTACTATGTGGCAAATAATTGCTTTTTTCCTTCTTTCTTTGTTTCAGATAATTAATTTATGTTAAGTGCATTGATCTTACTTTCCGTTCTAACACTAAGCTGTAAGTCCCGTCTACTATCGCTACTCGATAGTTTAAGGTCGTATGTAGTAGTTGTGTACACCCCTCCATCAACCCGCACCGAGCTAGGCAGCATAGTGGAATAAGGCTCAATCCTACCCGTTTCCAGGTTCAGGCCTGCCCGTCGGTGACGACATTAATGGGCTAAATTCACTTTACATGAATTTATATGTTAACAAATGGAAGCTGATACTCCTGATTAACAGGCTAATGATAATCAATTCTTAAATTTCTTACCTTTTGTAGACTGATATTTACCCAGGTAAACTGGACTATTGAAAATTGAATCATGATTTTGAACTTTAAGACTTTGAGTTATCGTTCAAATCCTATGAAACTTTCACAACACAGTAGGCGTAAGTGGATAAGTACTTAGATACTTTCAATGAAATTTCTATTCTTCATTTCTATTTCTACATTTAGCTATAGCCAGTATGGTATTTTATTAGTATTGTGCAACATTTTTCCACACGTCAACTCCAGAATTTATCGATAATGTTTGCGTTATCGACAGCTATTCGAAGGAAATCTTTGTACATCCTTGATAAATGATAAGGTAACACCAAATAAACTGGTTCAAAATATTTAGTCTACATCTTCATTTCTTGCCTATTTTGCTAGACTACATTGTAATGCTGCTGCGAAACGTATATCTTGAATATCTTCCGATAAAAGCAACATGTGATCTTTGAACATCAAGTGTCCTGTCTTTGAATATTTTTGGAATCTTACCGATATTGCTGGACCGATTTGATATACTTATTGGTCTTCACTGTTGCATACGTGAGCACCTGATGATGATGATGATGATGAAACACTGGCTGCTTCCAAGATACTCAAGCAAGCCACGATTCCATTTCACCAATCTCAGGTTATTTATTTTCCTTAGGCCGTGGCAGGTAACAAAGATATTTTGTCACTTGACCGGCAAACTTGTTTCAGTACAAGAGGTGCACCCCGCTGCTTCCTGATAGCTTATTTGTTTTAGTCCTTTTGCAACGTCCAGAGCTTTAAACCACTTACGATTATCACATATACTAACCGTTTTTTATTTAGTTTTGTTAGTTTTGCAGAAAAACGTCTCTTTCTTTTCTTACACCATCTAGTGGTGGTTAATATAACGTAAAGCCGTTAAAAGCAGCACGTTATTTACTTGTAACGAAAAGCGCGTGCTATTATTCGAATCAGATAGAGCTATGTTATAATAACGAAACGGACCGACGCTTTGCACGCTGCTAGCGCCAGCGGACTTTTTGTAGTGTTACGTTAAAAATAGCACAGCGCGGCGTGATCAGTAGACCGGTTGCTCGCGACCGCGCTGGATGTTGCGTGATTTCGCGCGCTTTCTCGACGAATCAACAATGCTTTCGACGCGTTCATTTCGTTATAACTTAACGTGTAAATTAGCATGCTAAATAATTAAACATATTCCATAATTTAGCATATTCCATTTAGCATGTTAACAAAATATAGCCGTTATGACCACCACTAACACCGTCACACTTTTTTTTTTTTTTTGAACTCGCGAGTCGCGGGTGACACGGGCTTCACTTTTTAACAGCCTGTCGTGCCGGCCAGTATTAGGATAAATTATTATTTCATACCAACATGGCTGCTCAGTATATGAAACCGCAGATGGAATAAAATCATGAGGAAACCTCAATACATCTTATCTTATCTATCAGAAGATGTATGGAATATTGCTATCCTTTAGCACAAAGTGCCACTGTCACGCTATCTGGAAAACGCTGTTTGTTTTGCGTTTTGGCTGATTATGGGCATCTCACTACCCCTGCCACCCCAAATGGGAAATGGCTTGATGCTATGTTACGTTACATTCGATAATGGGTCCTAGTACTCTATGACTTTAGTATGTTTTTATCATTTCCTTGTTCATTTTATTCAGGCTACACATGAACTAATGAGCTGATAATAAGTTCACGTGATCACGTGATTGAGTATGTGACTTATTACATTTCTTATTTGCTAATTCTTTACTCATCATCAATGAAATGTAAATCGATTCATACATGGGTATAATCGAGAGATCAATCTGTATAAGTTGTATGATAAGTTGTTGTTGTTTTTTTTTTTTTTTTGGTATTTCCTCCGATTTCCACGGTTATAGGAAATTGAGGAAAATATAATTTCGTCAGTGAAAATGTACTGAAATTCACTAAAACTGAAATTACTGAAACTACTAGATTCAATTAATGTCAACTCATTAATGACTTTACTGACACTCTGATATTTAAACTACACCAATAAAATGAACAACAAATCTTTACTCACTTTTGTTGCTTAATTATCATCTTTTGTATGATAGATCATGTTGTTGGATTCTTCAGTAGATTTTTCTGACTAGAATCTTTGTTGTTTTTCGTTTGACACAAATGACTATACACTTATTTACATGGTATTTACTTTATTTCATTATTACTTTTTGCAATAATGTACGGTTGCAGAGTTTTGTTCTCTCAACCTAGTACAACCACAGACTTGTATAATATTTCGATGAGTACAACACAGGATTTTTCTTTCTTTTTATTTTTCATTATTACTTTTTGTAATAATGTGCGGTTGCAGAGTTTTGTTCTCTCAACCTAGTACAACACAGGATTTCCCTATTTCATTATTACTTTTTGCAATAATGTACGGTTGCAGAGTTTTGTTCTCTCAACCTAACACAAACACAGTATTACCTTGTTTCATTATTACTTTTTGCAATAATGAAACAGAGATTTGTTTACAGAGAGTGCTACTCTCCTCAACACTACACAAATACAGATTTTAATTTCTGGGTGTCGCATTTTACTGGACCGTCCCAATGTTGTTTGTTTTGTTTGTTTACTGGATGTCCCGTTGTGGAACCTCCCGCTTCTGTATTTTGTTGTGTTTCTGGGTGTCTCATGTGGACCACCCCGTTTTTCTTTTTTTTTTCTGGTTGTCCCGTTGTGGAACCTGCAGCTTCTGTGTTTGTGTTGTTTCTGGGTGTCTCATGTGGACTATAACTAGATACTTTCTTTTTCAAAAATCCTGCTTTGTGTCTTTAGTGCTAAGAACGATAAAATAGTCACTTGTGCAAAACAAATTTTCTTGACCAAGGTAGGTACATGTTCAAATAACGATATGTTTTTGATATGTACCCAAGTGTTTAGGTATCACTAACCTTTAATCCTCGTCGCCAATGTAGAATTCAAACTCTGTATCTCTCGTTGTGATCATTACGGTTTATTATTCGATACAAATTGATACCATTCTACAAGACACCATCTCACCACATGGCGGTTCGTTGAAGTTCGTTCACAGACCAAGCTCAGTTGACAGTTTGACAGCAGTGTTGCCAGAGAGTGAATACCAAAGACTACCTAAAGCAAATACTAAACACTACAAAGGCAGCTACAAAAGTTCGCGGCATCAAAATATCTCATACGAGTAGGTTATTTTTGTAGTGACCAGGCCCTCTAGTTCTATCTCGCGCCGTCTCTCGCGGAAGCTGACTAGCGGCCGATCCCAATAACCTATCTCTATCCGTGATCTGTAGATTACGCGTTATTTGACAGTTGCGCTATGGGATTTATGCCAAAATTGACACTAGCAATCTCTTATCTGCAGATTATGGATAGAAGATAGGTTATTGGGATCGGCCATAAAGGGAGTTTAAAATGTCTAAGAAATCTACGGACGATCGACGACGGAAACGATCGTGCGTTCAAAAACATCCGAGAAGGGTACTGGTTGGGTGTTGGTTTCCATGTGGCATTTGTTTCGGGCGCGTCCTTGTTTTGTTTCGGATGACGTGGTGGTAGTAGTCGTAAAGCTGATCAGAAGCCCAAATAGGGCAGATTGATAACTTCTATCTGTCGGGTCGGGTTGGCCCGACACCCCTCTATCAACCTGCATTAGCTCGATCCACACCAAACGATCCATCTTGGATCGGGCAATCCAGCGATCCGCGATCCAGGATCGTGGATTTCTCTCAAACTATGTATAATCCTCAAATTTGAAAGTTTCATGAAAATTATTTCTGACAATGCCAATAATTAGTGCCTATTGACATATCTAAATAGTGCAATCATAGTTCCGAAGTTATAGGCATGAGATTGTGTTTGGCATCCTCACAAACTTATGCCTATCACTTCAGATCCCTAAGCGCCCACAACTTCCGAACGGGCGGTATTATTCAAAAATATTAATATTATATTGACGTTGACTAAGCAATCTGTATGATCTTATGGTCAATAAAAAAAATACTTTGACTTTGACTTTGATTGTCAGAATTCATTTTCATGAAGCTTTCAAATGTGATGGTTATAGCTCGACAGACATCCCGGATGGCGGATCGCTGGATCGCCCGATCCAAGATGGATCCAGCTATTAGCCGCTTCCCCACCGGGCGATCCAACGCGCTCCGGATCGCGCGCGGCAGGTTCGCGCTCCACAGGAGCGGTAGGTGTGGACGTGCCTCGTCGATCCTAGGTTCATTTTCGAGTCCAATGTTGTCAGTTTTCAGGCGCTGGGCGGTCCACCGTCCACACTCCGCGATCCTGGATCGCGGATCTCGGATCGCCCGATCCACGATGGATCGCCCAGTGGGGAAGCGGCTATTGAGCTAGCGTGGCAGAGTATAGCTCCATCTTACTCGCAAGTCGCATTTCAATAACGGCCCGTGCCCTTCAATGGAGACAGGCTACATTTATATTGTATAAGTAACTACACCACTACGACATTAATGCGACAGACTAACAATTAAGAAGCCCATCAATATCCTTTTCCTTACTTCAGTGTACCGCAGTAACCGTCGCGTTTCGCTTGAGAGTTGGTGCTCTTCCATTTGTTTCGGGGCTATGAATAAACAAATACTTGTTTACTATGCAAAGTATATTTTCCAACTGAAGGTAAAAACACTATCACAATATATTCAAAATAAATATGACAGTGACAGGCTTGACACAATGTTCCAAGTAGTTTTAACACCCCCCCGCAATGTGTACAGCCTGTATAATAATAATACCACAAACACCCTGTATAAAAACACCTCACATGACAAAATAAAACTAATAAACTTTATACACCAAAAAACATATTAAACACACAAAATTCATATACATACCTAACCTAACCCTAAGCTATTTATACACTTGTAGTGCTTCAGTTTTGGCAAAGGTTTGGTGAGGATGTCGGCAGTCATTTCTGTGGTATGAATGTATTTGAGTATGAATCTATGTTCGGATAATGATTGGCGTATGAAGTGATGTTTGATGTCGATGTGTTTGGTGCGGGCGTGGTATGTGTTGTTTGTGGCCAGTTTGATGGAACTCTGATTATCCGTGTGTATGATGAGGGTGTTCGTGAGATGGAATACTTCAGTGATAAGTTTATGAAGATATATGGCCTCCTTGCAAGCCTCGCCCAATGCCATGTACTCCGCTTCCGTACTGGAGAGGGCTACTGTGCGCTGCTTGCGGGATTCCCATGACACTGGAGCTCCACTCATCATGAACACGAAGCCGGTATATGATCGACGGTCCACGAGATTATTGCCGTAGTCTGCATCCACGTACCCCAAGGGGTAAAGTTCAGATTTACGCGAGAAGTTAAGAGCCATATCTTTGGTCCCTTTGAGGTAACGAAGGACCCGCTTAGCGGCCTTCCAGTGTACCCCCCCGTAATGTGCATTAAATTGCGACAGGTAGGAGACCGTGTGAGCGATGTCAGGTCTAGTGCATATTGCAAGGTACATTAGCGACCCGATAAGCTCTTGGTATGGTACGTCTACTTCTTCTTCCTTGCTAGGAAGAGTTAGCTTTAGACCTGATTCCATGGGTGTCGTGACTGAAATTGCGTCTTGCATACCGAACTTTTCTATCAGCTTCTCTATATATTTTGTTTGATCGAGTTTTATTCCATCTTCGGTCTGAGATACTCTCATTCCGAGGCAGTCTTTGAGTTCCCCAAGATCCTTTATAGTGAACTTTTTCTCAAGGTTGCTCTTGAAGTCTGCCTTCATTTTATCATTTGTGCTTAGCACGAAGAAGTCGTCCACAAACACTGCAACAATCAGTAGGTCGTTGCCGCATCTTCTGTAGTATATACAGTGCTCTGATTGAGCTTGAGTCAGTGACATCTCTGCCATTGCCTGACTTACTTTTAAGTTCCACTGACGTGGAGCCTGCTTCAAGCCGTACAGGGCTTTTTTCAGTAGGCATACTTTTTCTTTTGGGTTTGTTGAAAATCCCTCTGGTTGCTCCATGTAAATCTCCTCATCTAGGTCTCCGTTCAAAAAGGCGGTTTCCACATCTAGGTGGTCCATTTGTAGTCCATGGTGGGCTGCGTAGGCCATTAATAGTCGAACCGATGATAATCTAGCCACAGGAGAGAAGGTTTCACCATAATCCACACCAGCCACTTGGGTGAAGCCTTTTGCTACGAGCCTGGCTTTGAATTTTGTGATACGGCCTGAAGTATCCTTTTTGATTTTGTAGACCCATTTACATTTCGTTGTTTTTCTGTCAGTAGGTCTGTCTGCTAAGGTCCAAGTTCCATGTTTTAACAAGGAGTTGTACTCTGCTTGCATCGCTTCCAACCATTTTTCTTTTTGCGGATGTTCGGTGACTTCTTTATAGCTCTCTGGTTCCTGATCAGTAGTCAGGTAAAGGTTGGACTGGTACCTTTCAGGAGGTTGCCTGCTGCGAAGAGGATATCTTCTTTCAGGTTCCGACTGTACAGTTAAAGGGGGTTCTGACTGTACAACTGAGTCAGAATCAGGCTGTTCCTCGGGATAGTCTGGTGCAGTCACAGGATCATCTATCGCTTCTGCCGGCTCAGGATATTCCTCACTTTGAGGATGAGGTTCGGCTGGTAGTAGTGGTGGCTGAAAGTCAGGAACTGGGTCTTCGTCTTCAATGAATGTCACGACTTTTGACGTTGAAGTTGGAGACAGTTGTTGACTGCTAGACGATTGTATATTGGACTCTTGTACCGGTTCATCTTGTTCTTTATTTTCAATAAAGACAATATCTCGGGCCGTGATTATTACCCGAGGATTTTGGGGTTCAACAAGGCGATAGGCTTTGCTTTCTGTTGAGTATCCAACAAAGATGCATTTTTTAGTCTTGGAGTCGAGTTTCGAACGTTTTTCCTTCGGGACTAGGGCATGAGCTTCGCATCCGAAGACTTTCATATGTGAAAGATTGACCTTCTTGCCCGTCCATAATTCTTCAGGAATTTTGTTTCCTAGAGCCATTGTAGGCACTCGATTCTTGATATAGATCGCCGTATTTACTGCTTCTCCCCAGTATGAAGTCGGTAGTTTGGAATCCTGGAGCATACATCTGGCTTTTTCAATGATCGTACGGTTTGCACGTTCTGATACGTCATTTTGTTGCGGAGTATACGGGACTGTAGTCTGGTGTACGATGCCGCTTTCCTTTAGGAATAAAGTGAAATCATTATTTACATATTCACCACCGTTGTCCGTCCGCAAAATTTTGATTCTTTCGCCAGTTTGGTTCTCAACTAAGTATTTAAATTCTACAAACTTTGAAAAAACTTCGGACTTTAATTTTAAAAAATATCCAAAAGTTTTGCGACTAAAATCGTCAGTAAAAGTTAGCAAATAAAGAGAACCGCCCCACGAATGCGCACTCATAGGTCCGCATAGATCCGAATGTACTAATTGTAGGACTTTACTCGATTTGCTTGTAGAACTTTTGAATGGTTTCTTAGCAAGTTTACCTTGTAAACAGGGAATACATTTCACGTCCATATTCCCGCTAAAATTTACGCCAGTCTGCTTACTTTTTAAAATAGACAAACTTCTTGGGTTTAAATGACCTAGGCGTCTGTGCCATAGCAATGCTTCCTCCTTCGTTGTTTGTGTGACATAGGCCTGAGAAGTATTTTTATTTAGTTTGTACATACCTCTATGGCTTGATCCTGTCGCTATGACAGGGCCTGTCACCTGACAGTTGCCACTCTGACATATTTTGACATCTTTCGATGTAAACAAAACATCAAAGCCCTTTTCAGTTATTTTGCTAACAGAAAGTAAATTTGTAGCCAGATCAGGAATGAATAAGACTCGCTCGATTTTACTGACATGCTCTGAAATAGGAATCTGAACTGTACCTATACCACGGCTCATTAATTTCTCCTTATTTGCAACATTAATCGGCGTTACGTAGGACGACATCGACAAATACCAGTCGCTCCTGTTGCTCATGTGAGAGGTAGCTCCTGAATCTATGATCCAGTCCTGAGAACCTGTAGGAGTAGATGAAAAATTAGTGAAACAGGATGAAAGTGTGAACTCTGAAGTGTAATTAGAACCTAAATCACTTTTTACATTCTTCTTATTTAGAACTTTTCTACACTCTGAAACTGCGTGGCCATTTTTCTTGCAGTAAACACAGAATTTCTTAGTGACATTCTGGCTCTTCTTTGCTTGAAGTGCAGCAGCTGTATCCCGGTGTGTCTCTACGGTTCTGATAGGCGTAACTCGTCGTTGATCTTCTTTTAGAAGAGCCGAAATGACATTCTCTGACGTAATCTTCGTATTGGAGTGTTCGAGAGCCATGACCAGAGGCTGAAATTTTTCTGGAAGACCTGACAGCATCATTATTGCCAGGAACTCATCGTCAACTGCAGCTTCGATAGCTTGGAGTTCCTGCTGCGTGGCGAACATTTTGTTCGTGTATTCCTGAATATTTCCATTAAAGGAAGTTGCTAAGAGTTTCTTCATAAGGCGAAGTCGTCGTATGAGGCCAGTACCTGCGAATGCCTTTTTGAGGGAGTTAAGGGTCTCAGACGCAGTTTTAGCTGACCTTATTATGGGATATATTCCCTCTTCGCACGCAAGACATATTTTTGCACGTGCCTTTGCGTCCCTGCGCTTGGCAATGGGGTCCTCGAGGTTGGCTGGAACGGTGACGACGTCCCACAGATCATGGTCTGTTAGCCAGCACTCTAGAGCAAACACCCACGTTGAAAAATTATGACCATTTAGTCTTGTAATGACCCGCGAAGATTGGTGGTCTCCACTATGAGTTGGTTTATCCATTGGCATTTGGTGGTCTCCACTATGAGTTGGTTTATCCATAACTAGTTTTATTGGCCCATAACCATTTGTTTGGGGGCTATGAATAAATAAATACTTGTTTGCTATGCAAAGTATATTTTCCAACTGAAGGTAAAAACACTATCACAATATATTCAAAATAAATATGACAGTGACAGGCTTGACACAATGTTCCAAGTAGTTTTAACACTTCCGACCTCTCTCGCGCCACCATAGACAACAGACTATAGTCGTTCGATCTCTCTCGCGCCCTCCTTAATAGACTGTCGTCATTGTGCTGGACCTACAGTTTTATATCCCAATCAATGCGGAAGAGAGAAGCTGTGGGGAACTGTGTCAACGACTCTTGAACTGGCGGCCCTCAGCACGTCTCGGCTGGGTGGCTATGTGAAACGAAAACAAGAATTATCTTGTATTTTGTTGGTTTTTTTTTTCACCAGAATTCAAGATGTCGGTTCTAATTTTGGCGCGTTTCACGGGTGGCATGTTTATGGGCAACAGTGTCCCTAAAGTGGCAGTAATACGGTTTTATTAGAGAAATACTTCAGTTTAAAACAGTAGGTTTTTCAGAAGAATTATATTTCAACATAATATGAAACCTGAATATTATATATATATATACCCTGAAATACCTAACGGATAAAAGGTACTGTACATCATTAGTCGTCTTCAAAAATCACAGTATTGTGCGAGTACAAAGCTAAATATTCGTCCTGATTCATAAGACAAAAATCCATTCTCAATCGAAGCGAAAAAAACCCTCTCCCTCTAGACGACGGTTCAGTGACAATGTATGTGATCTGACATTCTGACTTTTTGTACCCCGTTTCTCAGCAATTACCTAAAGTTGTATCATTACCTGTTGCCATAAAATGATTGATCAAACGCCAAATAATAAATACCTAACCGACCGTTCGTCTCGTCGCGTCATTTTATTGTGCTACAGGAAAAGGGCCCCAGGCCATGAAGGGCAAATTGCGGCATTTGTCAACATATCGCCTCATCTGACCTTGACTTTGACCTTGACCTTGAAGTCGCGTGCCCAGCAATATAGTAAGTACACATTTATCTGTCATGCCCACTGTACGCTCACGCGAGATATCCTGAGGCTGATGTACATTGCTTACTGCAGATAATTTTACTAATAGAATTTGGTAGTATTTTAAAAATGTCACCAGATGCTTAAATTACTAGGACAATATTTTAATTGACGATTTCAGTACAAAATCAAAAAAACTGTTTCACTGCCACTTATGCTCACGCTTTTTTCCCAGAAGTAGGGAAGGCAGAGGCTAAAGACCTCCACTTAAGAAAATTGCATTATCAATTCTAAGATCCGAGGTTAATCTCTTACTAGAGATAAGCTCGCCTTTGTACACTATAGTATTACTGTTTTTTTTTAAATGTCTGTGTGCAATAAAGAAATTATGAATTATGGCTATTGTGATAAACATGAATATAACCAATCATTCAAACGACACGAATGTGCATATTTCTAAAAGATCAAACATATTTCACAGTTGAAATATTTTAGACGAAACTCAGAGAGATGAGATTGCATTTTATAAAAGAGACATTAAATAAACGACAAAAGATTAATTTCAGTGTGCTCGCTCTCAAAGGACATCAAATATTTTAGCTGGTACAAAACACATCTGAGGAATTCCTCAATAATATATTTTTATTAAAATCGTTGTGATTCATCTGACTGACATCTGATATAATAGGTGTACATATCCTATATCGAAGGCGCGAGAATCATGGCGCGAGAATCATGTGATGCATGATTCTCGCGCATTCGATATAACAATATCTACACCTATAATATCGAGTGATTTTGTATGGGAATCTGTCAATATTGGTCTCGATATTCATATATCAAAGGCGCAAGAATCATGCCACTGGACTTGTGCAAAAGGACAGTTTTTAGGGTTCCGTACCCGAAGGGTGCCAAACGGGACCCTATTACTGAGACTTCGCTGTCCGTCTGTCCGTCCGTCCGTCTGTCACCAGGCTGTATCTCATGAACCGTAGTAGCTAGACAGTTGAAATTTTCACAGATGATGTATTTCTGTTGCCGCTATAACAACAAATACTAAAAATCAAAAGAAATTTAATATTAAGGGGGGCTCCCATACAACAAACGTGATTTTTTTGCTCATTTTTGCTCGATATTGATAATGGTAGCAGGTAGACGCTTAAAATGTTCACAATATATTGAGTATATTATTTACTTAAAAAGTAAATAATTAAATTAAAATTAAATTAATATTTAGGGGGGGCTCCCATACATTTTTTTTGCGGTTTTTTATAGATAATGGCACGGAACCCTTCGTGCGCGAGTCCGACTCGCACTTGGCCGGTTATTTTTTTTCAAACATATTCGTTCTGTGCCTTTGTCACATTATTCGTAAAATTAAATATTTTTAACTATCCTACGCTTTTATAAAAGACTGATTGCTATGTCGTAGCAAGGTCGTAGCTCGTATAAGACAGCTACGAGAATAGCTACGCGCGTAGCAACCTACCCATATTTTTACACTTCTCTGCACTTTCGTTATTTGATAAAATATCAATATCAAATTAGATTCAAAAAATTCCAAATAATTAGTTGAACTTGAAAGTGATGGCGTCATTGGTATATTATATTGCTTTCTTGAAGTATTTAATTTATTTGTATGTAGCCGGAACGTCGGAACGGTGTCACTAAAGTCCCCTTGAAGTTATAAAACTTCTTAGATTTCTCATATCAGTCCTAAGTACTTTTGCGATGGCGCCTGGTAGTCGCTCCGTCGTCGCTCCTTCCCACACAGCTACCTACAACGTTGAACTTAATTTAAATCAATGAGGATAGAGTGCTTTTTACTTAGCAAGAGACTCCACGGAGGTTTAACGTTGATTGTGCCAATGCTGGAAGACTTGGTTTTTCACATACAGCTATGTAGATATGAAGCCTATTTAAGATATTTATCACATTTATTTTTAGAACTAAATACACAACCCCCCACGCATGTTTTTATTTTATTGAACACGTATTGATTTTCAATAAAAAAGGTTTTTTTTTAAAACACCCGGTCTTGTGACTGATCTGTTCCGGAAGTAAGGGATAGAGCTATGCGTTAGCCCCCGCTTTCCGTACGTCCGTCCGTCTGTCCGTCTGTCCATCTGTCCGTCTGTCCGTCTGTCCGTCGGCCGATAAACGAGTGTATTTCTCCATTTTCCACCCTCAACGTAACACCAGCGAATGACGCAGTTCATTGAACTGCCGTCTTTATGTGACAGATATGATGTCAGTGGTATAAGTGTTACTTGCTGAAAGGGTGCCGACTGGTACCACCGACGGCATCACAGTATTCACGGTGAAATTTGTGACATTTTGTTCCTTTTGGGGAATACTAGTACCATTATACTAATACTAGTACCCATCAATGTCAACAACTTTCCCCAAAAATCATATGCAATCATTTCGCAAACGAAACAATGGGTACGCTACACTATCCTGCATAAGAGCGCGATCCCAATAAAACGACACGATCAACGACCGTCGTAATAGCCGTAAAATAATTCACCAAGTTAAAAACTTAAACAAACCGACTTCATGACCTATCAGTTAGTCCTCCCCGCTCGATATACAAATGTCGTCTATATACCCGAAAACGAGCCTTCTAAATATGTTTCCTGACAGTGAATTCCGTACGTATTACATAATATAAACGAATATACGATCCGAACAGGCAGAGTTTATCTCGTAACAATGACTATAAAACACCGGAAAGGCTGGATGTATAATGTCGTCCAGGTAAAAACAAATTAAACTTTACAGGTTTTTTCACGTAGAATTCTAACTACTGGCACGATTACTGATTTTCAAATAATTCACCAAGTTAAAAACTTAAACAAACCGACTTCATGACCTATCAGTTAGTCCTCCCCGCTCGATATACAAATGTCGTCTATATACCCGAAAACGAGCCTTCTAAATATGTTTCCTGACAGTGAATTCCGTACGTATTACATAATATAAACGAATATACGATCCGAACAGGCAGAGTTTATCTCGTAACAATGACTATAAAACACCGGAAAGGCTGGATGTATAATGTCGTCCAGGTAAAAACAAATTAAACTTTACAGGTTTTTTCACGTAGAATTCTAACTACTGGCACGATTACTGATTTTCAAAAAATGAGACCAAACTCATACTCATACTCATATATTTATTGCGTCATTGTGGTACACTTTTACAAAATTATATCCAACAATGAACCCTATTGGGCTTCCCTTTCGAACAAAGAAAGATTTTTTGATAGTATGTACCAGTTTCGATGTTAAAAAATGATAAAAAAACCTTACAACCGAATTGATAACCCTCTACTTTTTTTGAAGTCGATTAAAACTCCCGGACGACAGTTAATCGTATCGTCCTACCTCCATTTAAGACAAGTCATGATGAAATAAACGGAAAAACGGTTTGACGTGTTGTCAAATAGTGGGAACGCGCTGTTTCATACTATTCAGGAATTCGTGGAATTTCATACTATTCATGTATTACGGGCGGAAATAGACAAATAAATCTATTGAACGGAACCCAACAAAAGGTTGGATTGAAGGCAGTTAGTTGTAATCCTATCAAAAGCAATTGATGGGCGTCGAGACCGTTTCCGGCAAAAAGGGCTCGGGTTGTTGGACTTCCGGTGGAGGGCTTATAGGGATATGATCAGATTTATTATATTCACCGCAGATGATCCGACAGACCATATCTTCTGTCAAAAGGGTCTGACCACACGCCATCAATGGAAAGAGTCTGACCACACGCCATCAATGGAAAGAGTCTGACCACGCGCCATCAATGGAAAGAGTCTGACCACACGCCATCAATGGAAAGAGTCTGACCACGCGCCATCAATGGAAAGAGTCTGACCACACGGTATCAATGGAAAGAGTCTGACCACACGCCATCAATGGAAAGAGTCTGACCACGCGCCATCAATGGAAAGAGTCTGACCACACGCCATCAATGGAAAGAGTCTGACCACGCGCCATCAATGGAAAGAGTCTGACCACACGCCATCAATGAAAAGAGTCTGACCACGCGCCATCAATGGAAAGAGTCTGATCACACGCCATCAATGAAAAGAGTCTGACCACGCGCCATCAATGGAAAGAGTCTGACCACACGCCATCAATGGAAAGTGTCTGACCACGCGCCATCAATGGAAAGAGTCTGACCACACGGTATCAATGGAAAGAGTCTGACCACACGCCATCAATGGAAAGAGTCTGACCACGCGCCATCAATGGAAAGAGTCTGACCACACGCCATCAATGGAAAGAGTCTGACCACACGCCATCAATTGAAAGAGTCTGACCACGCGCCATCAATGGAAAGAGTCTGACCACGCGCCATCAATGGAAAGAGTCTGACCACACGGTATCAATGGAAAGAGTCTGACCACACGCCATCAATGGAAAGAGTCTGACCACGCGCCATCAATGGAAAGAGTCTGACCACACGCCATCAATGGAAAGAGTCTGACCACGCGCCATCAATGGAAAGAGTCTGACCACACGCCATCAATGAAAAGAGTCTGACCACGCGCCATCAATGGAAAGAGTCTGACCACACGCCATCAATGGAAAGTGTCTGACCACGCGCCATCAATGGAAAGAGTCTGACCACACGGTATCAATGGAAAGAGTCTGACCACACGCCAACAATGGAAAGAGTCTGACCACGCGCCATCAATGGAAAGAGTCTGACCACACGCCATCAATGGAAAGAGTCTGACCACACGCCATCAATGAAAAGAGTCTGACCACACGCCATCAATGGAAAGAGTCTGACCACGCGCCATCAATGGAAAGAGTCTGACCACACGCCATCAATGGAAAGAGTCTGACCTCACGCCATCAATGGAAAGAGTCTAACCACACGCCATCAATGGAAAGAGTCTGACCACGCGCCATCAATGGAAAGAAGCCTGAATTGATTTTTTGGTCGTTTCCTTTGCGTTTGCCGCTACAGAAACAAATACTGCGAAATATTGAAATAACCGGCCAAGTGCGAGTCAGACTCGCGCATGGAGGGTTTCATACTATTATCTATAAAAAAATGTTGTATGGGAGCCCCCCTTAAATATTAATTTAATTTTAATAATATATTTATTTTTAAATAATATACTCAATATATTGTGAACATTATAGGTAAGCGTCTACCTGCTACCATTATCATATCGAGCAAAAATAAGCAAAAAATCACTTTTGTTGTATGGGAGCCCCCCAAAATATTGAATTTCTTTTTTTTAGTATTTTTTGTTATAGCGAAGCCAATTCAATTCCAATTAAATTTTTAATACCAATTATTTCAATTTTCTATTCCATCAATAACATAACTAATTTCATTATTTAATTTTGTTTTTCGTATGTAATTACTTAAATAAATTAAATTGTGTAAGTACTTGAGCCACTGTTGTGCGTCAGTTTTGGCCCTGGCAGAATAACAGCGTCACAGATTCGTCTGTGACATTGTTGAGTCAGGGCCATTTCACTGCCGTGGTACAGTCACATAACCACACAGCTGTAGGTACCTACTGTTTTTTGTTGTTATTAATTATGTGTGTGTACCATTTCCAATGAATAAATGAGATAACTATCTATCTATCTATCTAACTTTGACTCCACTATCCCAAAGGCCACTTGTGCTGCACTTTTTTCTAACAAATGTGGACAAACAGACTGTAGACTTCCAAACAATATTGTTAGTAGTTTTAACGACCTGGAAAGACTGACATCCATTGTTAGAACTTCCGTATCCAGCTGGGTATTCCAGTAAAAATATCAGATTTCCAGTTACTTGTTAGGGTTCCGTACCCTAAGGGTGCTAAACGGGAACTGTTACTGCCTCCGCTGTGCTTTTGCCCGTCGTCTGTCCGTCTGTCCGTGTCTATAGGTCTATAGGTATCTATTGCAGCTATAACAACTAATAAAGAACAACACGAAATTATAGTAAACACTGTCCCCAAAAAAATAATTAATTATTTGTAGTATTTCTTATAAGATGTTGCGGTAAGTTTGTTTGCCGGTGCTTTGTGTTGCATTCAAGTGGAATTTGAAATTTTGGCTTGATATAACCTTAGATGAGTAAAAACTTTATAAAATAATATCAATTAGCTTTATGGAAGAAGCATGGCATAAGTAAATCCGAAGATATTAGAAATGTAAGCTCTATTAGATACAGTCAAGCATCAAATGCGATGCAGAGTGACGCCGTGTTTGTTTTGAGGAACAAAGTTTACATTACATCAGTACATCTTCTTTTTATTCTACGAAACGAAATAAGTAAATTACTTTCAAGTGTGATATACACGACGTGTAGTGGTTCCGTATATTTAAACACTTCTCGTAGCCAAAAAACGTGAAGGTCTTGTTTGTTTTGATCCCGGAAAAGAAAGACTTTACAGAAATCAATTAAGATTATTTGAAAACACACGCACTATTACTCAGCGTCGACGAATTGAACCCTGAAATCATATTTATTCAGGTCGAGTCAATGTTTGCGACCCCTGACTTGATTTGCCTCTGGAAGTCTCTCCTACTTTATTCTCTGCACCAATTCCTACCCTAACTCATACATATTAGGAGTAATTTTCAACCGACTTCAAAAAAAGGAGGAGGTTCTCAATTCGACCCGTATGTTTTTTTTTTTTTTTTTTTTTTTTTTTTTTCTATGTTTGTTACGCGATTGCTCCGCCAATTATGAACCGATTTGAACAAATCTTTTTTCGGCGTATAGGTAATACCTCAAGGGTGGTCCCATTGACACCAGGTCAGGATCTGATGATGGGATCGTGGAGAAATCGAGAGAACTCTTCAAATATTATAGGCAGACCTATAGTGATTTTTGTGTTTTTCATAATAACTCGTGCAAATGCACATGGTAAGCATAATATTGTGATGCGGAACTGCTGATGAAGACCACATATGGCCAATAGACCTGCTCAATACTAGGTACAAATACAATGCGTGGCTGACGGGCAGGCAACGCATAGCCTAAACCGGTGGACCTAGAGCCATGAAACTTTGGACAGGGGTTCCTTAGTCGCGTGGGTTAGCACTGATATAGCATTTGACAAAATTAATTCCCCAAGGGAGGGGGGGATAAGGGGTTACAGTTAGTATTAAACTCAATCTAATCAAATAGGGTTTGTGGAAGTCGGTTTTTTCTAAAGTTTACTTTTTGTTTCAATTATTATTCGCAAAAGTTTCTAAGGTAGATTTAATAGCGGACATTGACAAGAATACCGATTTAATGTCCATGAAACGTGTTGAGATTTCTTATTAAAAAAATAAGTTTACGGCCCTAATGTTACTTTTTCGTGGAAATGAAAGAAAAACAAAGTTATCTCGTAGAGCACGAGTTCCCGGGGAGGCACAGACGTGGACGGCGCCCTAGGCAAAACAGCCTTTAGTAAAACACAAATCGCTCGGAATGACGAGTATTATTGCTGTACGTTGTTTCACTAGCTTGTTTATCACGAGTGTCAGCGTGACTTCGCTTTCCCATATACGTAATTTTATTAATTTTGCTCGATAGAAAAGTCTCCTGAAGTTGCCAGAAAATCTGTCGGTCACAATGTTTTATTTTACAATTTCGCATCACATCTAAAATTATGTTCTTGATATTTATCTAATCATTATAAAAATGGCAGAGTAATGTTCCTCAGTACTTGCTTAGTTGGCTTTAACCATTTTTTATTTAATTTCCTCTAAAAATAAGTTAAGGATGAAATTCTAAGTTCTGATTGCCTAGGGCCCGCCCTTAATAGTAATTTCACGCCGTTGAGAATTAGAGGATGACCTGTCAAGGCTTTTTTAACACAATTTGAATGCCTATGTTTTGCAGTGGTTTTCTTCTGTGCCTCTCCCAGCTCATAATGGAATAAGACATAAATATTTATAAACATTGCACACTGGCCGCCGCTGGTCCCATTCTAGGATACTGTGTCGTAAGAACCGTATTCCGATTCACAACTCGTGTGAAATTATCAAGTTGAGAGAAATCGATTGGTGAATTTGGATTTAGTTTTTTTAAATAACTTCGTAAGTAAGTAAGATAGAAAATGGTAAATTCAATAAGCACATTCTACGCTATTACAACAAGGTACAGGTATTGTTTCTGGGAAAGCTTCTAATCCAACTAAACAATAATAGGGCAAACTTTAGTATAGGGGACCTGATAAATTATTCGATGAAGAAAATAGCCTATTTTGTCGGAGGGCGAACCGAGCAAGATATGTATGTTTACATTTACAGTGTTGATGTTGATCTAGTAAGCAATTTATAACAAAATAAACTTTAAACTCTGGCCTAAAATAAGTAGTTGCTACTGCTGGTTTTACAGGTTAACAAACAAAACACACACACATATATACATACAGGCACATACATTGCTTCTGGCCCCACACTAGGATACCCTGTGTCGTGGGAACCAGAAACAGCGACATCACAAACATGTAGGTAAACATCCAAGACATGGGGGTTTTTTTTGTGTCCAGCCGGGTTTCGAACCCGGGACCTCTCGGACCCCCCGTGCAACCGCTGCGCCACAGAGGCCGTCTTCTCTTCATTATGTTTTTTTTTTCTAAATCGGAGCTAACTGTTGTCAGTTTAGCTAAGTTTATACTTGTGTCGTTGCCACAGTACGTGTCGTTGTCGTTGCCATAAGCAAAATACTGAAACACCTGCATTGGCAATAACTAACGGAAATTCGCTCATAAACTGGCAATTCCAACAAAAAAATAAGAAAAAAAACATACGGGTCGAATTGAGAACCTCCTCCTTTTTTTGAAGTCGGTTGAAAAGGAAACGAAATGTGGGGCGACCATGAATTTTTCAACATACGAGCACATTATTGGTGATGGAAGCCCATATTCCTTCGTTAATACGGTTGGATCTGGAGTGTTTCCATGTTTCCACGTGTGGTACGTTGGTGTAAATGATTTAACGCAAAATGATAAACAACTTTGTTAGGGACATCATTCTGAGCAACTTTTATTATGAAACCGATTTGATCACTGCAACTTTATTTTTCACTTCCCAATACATTTTGGCCTGAGTGGGTTAGCTGATTTGTATGGAGATGTGAAAATAAAGTTGCTTTGATCAAATCGTTACAGAATAAAATGGGGAAGAAAATTCGAACAGCTAGTAAATGCAATTACATTGGGTATTTTGTTGTGATTGTGATAAACATCGTTCTTAATCTCGACCTTGAGATAAATTAATTAAAACACAGGTCTTTGAGAAGTCCTACCTCCTTTAAATACATACCTACAGATGAAAACAATTGTTTGCCATAAATAAATATGAACTTTTGATTCTCGTACGACGAAGATTAGTCGTAAACTTAAAATTGTATTTTATGTTTAATAAGAAACATGCTCGAAACTTCTGAAAGAGAAACAGAAGATAACATTTTTGATTCATGGCAACCCTACTGGCTGGAGCGGGCGCGTACCGAAGATTGGCAACGCGGCAAAAACGGCACCAAATTTAATAAACATACTTTGTACAATGCCTTTGAAACGCCTTTGTACAAGAGCTTCTCGATGTAAGTGCCGCTGTATAAGCGAAAGCTGAGTTCACTTTGATATTTAAGAGCGGTTGGTAAGAGAGAAGACGCTTTTAAATTGTCACGTGTCTGTTGTCAATAAAGGAAAGAGATAAGTCGCAATCCCCACTGGACAGACTAGACAAAGACACGCCATGAGACAGAGACACAATTTTACCACTATTTTGTAATACCTTAATGTTATTATGGGGTGCAATAAACGAATATCCAACCAATTGTCCGGTCAGCGCATGTCAGCGAAGTCAGTCGGCGTGTCTTCGCCACATTTCACTCCCTCAGGAGACTTGAAAACTTCTTGCCTCGTTAGACAAAAATTACGCTTGCCCAGACTCTTCTCCTACCCCTTATCGATTACGCTGATGTCTGTTGGGTTAGCGCGAACGAAGAACACGAGCGACTTCAAAATCTCGCGATTCCGTTTGTCTTCGGTCTGCGCAAGTATGACCATGTCTCGGAGTATCGCAGGGAGCTGAAGTGGCTATGCGTCTTCGTCGGGATTTCCACACCCTAATTTGCCTCTTCAACATCTTATTTAATCCACCACGCTTCTTACGAGATCGTTTTGAATTTTTGTCTTCGGATAGGCCCAGGAGATCCCACAGTCAGTCAATGCTTATAACTCCGTAACACCACATAGCTGCATAAGAACATGGGTTCCAACTGCGTGCTATCAGGCTCTGGAACAAACTTCCCAGTGCTATCAGGGACTGGGACAGTCCTACAGTCAACATTTTAAATAAATTATAATAACCGGCCAAGTGCGAGTCGGACTCGCGCACGAAGGGTTCCGTGCCATTATCTATAAAAAACCGCAAAAAAAATGTATGGGAGCCCCCCCTAAATATTAATTTAATTTTAATTTAATTATTTATTTTTTAAGTAAATAATATACTCAATATATTGTGAACATTTTAAGCGTCTGCCTGCTACCATTATCAATATCGAGCAAAAATGAGCAAAAAAATCACGTTTGTTGTATGGGAGCCCCCCTTAATATTAAAATTCTTTTGATTTTTAGTATTTGTTATTATAGTGGCAACATAAATACATCATCTTTGAAAATTTCAACTGTCTAGCTACCACAGTTCATGAGATACAGCCTGGTGACAGACGGACGGACGGACGGACAGACGGACAGCGAAGTCTCAGTAATAGGGTCCCGTTTGGCACCCTTCGGGTACGGAACCCTAAAAATAGCTTGAAAGAACACTATTTTTCTCTGCCTTAATATACTTAAGTTTCTATGTATTTATGGATTATTTTGATATTATATATATGTATTATTGTAATATGTATTTATTTACCTATTAGTAAGTCTTAGTAGTCTAGGTATTCATTTAATATTTATGGTTGCGCACATTTGTAGGACTATCTTTTATTTATTAACTACTTCTGTCTATCCTAGGATTGCTGGAAGATATCTCTTATTAAAGATAAGCTCGACTTTGTACATGTGGTTTCCATTATAAAGTGTTTGTATTCTGTTTTTGTGCAATAAAAGTATAAAGTAAAGTAAGCAGAGAATGTAATATGACAGAAGATACATACCTACATGTCTTTCTTGTTCTGTTCCATAATATTATTTCTTATGACTTTGTTTCGTGTCTTGTCCGGGACTCTAGCTTGTCTGCCCAGTGGGGATTGGGCTTATGGCCTGTTTCAAGAAGTCCGCAAAAGCTCTCTCTATGTGACACATTCATCTCTTTCATTCATTTTGCATACAGTCTTTTTATGATCTTTTGGCTGATGAGGTCGTTTACAGGGGTGCGCCACTACTACGCAACATAATGCAATAAACCAGTCATCAAGACAACCCTTTCATTCTAGACTGGGTATTTATATTTACATTTTCAAGTTCAACGGCATTTTATGAACCATTTTGGCAACGTGTCTTTTCCGAAGTAAAAAGCCTGCTGAATTCGATTCTGAATGTTGCCGAGCCGAATTTTGTCAAAATTTAAGATCGCGGCCTAACGGAGCCTCAACTTAAAAAAAAGTCGTATTCTAACTGGACTTTGGTAGATAGGGGGTATCCTGGCATAGGTTTTAGGGGTCGCTGAACTCAATTTTGATAAACAGAAGTCCGTCCGGGAACCGGAAGTCGACAAATACGCAATTAAACGTTTGCATACTGCAGAGGCCAAGTCTCCGAAACTGTGGGCATCTTTTGGTTTCCCGATGGCCATGACCAGCGCCGGTCCATCAATAATGACGTGGGCATCCACATGTGATTCAAGAACTTGCGGACATTCCACTATTTTGGTGATCAGCCTGAAGATATCAGACTAGTTCCCGCCCTCAGGGATCCATCCAGGTTAAAAAAAATCCAAGAAGATGGCGTGGAATTCATATTTCAAGATTTCTCACTGACTTACAGTTCTCCCATCCTCGTAAGCAGCTATCAAGCTTTGTAAGACGCTACGCTACGCTTATAAAAAAATATGAAGTTCAGGAAGATATTGCTCACAAACCATAAACCCTACCACAAAAGTTTATACACCATCTTATAGATTTTTCTATAGAGATAATTTTTGTCATTGATACTTTATTAGTACTAACTACAATACTTTTTGTTTAAACATATTTCGAGGAAAAAAGGGGGGAAAGGGGGGTGGAGCCAAAATTCGGCTTGGCAACATTCAGAGCCGAATTCAGCAGGCATTTTTACATCGAAAAAGCCATGTTGCCTAAATGGCTCACAAAATGCCGTTGACACAATAAAGGAAGCCCGATTTTTAGGGTTCCGTAAACGAGGGGTGCCAAACGGGAACCTATTACTGAGACTTCGCAGTCCGTCCGTCCGTCTTTCTGTCTATCTGTCTGTCTGTTTGTCTGTCTATCACCAGGCTGTATCCCATGAACCGTGGTAGCTAGAAGTTGACATTTTCACAGATGATTTTCTGTTGCGGCTATAACAACAAATACTAAAAAACAAAAGCACATACAACTAACGTGCTTTTTAATATATTTTTTGCGGTTTTTTACGGAACCCTTCGTGCGCGAGTCCGACTCGCACTTGGCCGGTTATTGAAAATTTCTACCACTCCATTAGTTCCATCCACCTGTCACCACACCACAGAAGAGATAATAGTACTCCGTAAACACACGCCAAAAGATCGTAGGAATGGTGTAAGCGGTGTAAGTAAGTACTTACATAATTTATTTATTTATCTGGCACCACAGGGCTTATCGGGATTTCATAGAACAGGCCTTTAAGTTCCAGCGTCTCCCGCACAAATAAAGTTAGTCGAATTATAATAATGCAAAACTTTGTAAATGTTGCATTCAGAATCTTAGGTCTGTCTGGATTCTAGATTTAATGTTATTCGTTGAGTTCTAAATACCTTTTAGGTCACAAGTGGTGATAGACAGCAATTTACTACCAGTTCGTAACCTTTGTTTTCCACAAAGATTACTTTTAACAACTTTACAGAAGTTTTAGTGAACAATTATTATTTTGCATCAAAAACATTTTTGCAACCGTTTGAATAAACTATTTGTAAATTGTGCTTTGTGTTTTTAATCTTAACTTTGTATGATAATATTTTGTGCCACACTTTTATCGAGAATTGTGGTTTAACTTCTTATATCGAATTAATGTGGAATACTTTTAACAAACCGTTGACTAGGTACCTGTTCTCTTAAAATAAATGTGAAGATTTTCCCTAAAACACCATCAATATGGTAACAACATTCAAGAGTAAGGTGGAGTCATATTATATGGAGTTTTTGCAGTTGGAAATATTTCTGAGCAACTTTCACTATAAATATGAAACCGATTTGATCTGAGCAACAGCACCATTTTCACTTCTCCATTTATTCTTGAGCAGGGCAGTCAACTCATTTGTTAGAGAGGTAAAAAATAAAGTTTATCTGATCAAATCCGTTTCTTTGTGAAACTATATGACAGTTATCCTGTATAATAGCCAAAATACAATATTTGTATAGATGCTGTAAGTACAGATATATTTGTGAGATAAACTTATATTGTTTTACTTTACAAAGAAATGCAAATGAGACAAAGTTTTAACAGCCTTTTATTTAGCTCTATGTTATCTACACGCAAATTCACAGAATTCTACGAAACTATTAATTAAAATACGCGGCTAAGTGCAAAATTATACGCACCCGTGTCAATTTAATTAGTTTGTGGTCTACTATCTGAATTTTAATTGAAAGTAATTACATTTCAGTGACTCCAATTCGCTAATGTTCACTTTAGTGGGGATCAAAAACCCTTTTTGTCTGCAACTCCATGGTCTAGTAGTTCACGCCAACTTCTCGGCCAGGAGATGTGGTTTCGATCCTGGTAATGACCATGTACAACGAGACATGACATATACCATATATACGTACATTCTAACGGTGATAAATAAACGAAACAAAAAGTAAATTTTAGAAAAAACCGACTTACACAAACCCTATTTGATTAGATTGAGTTTAATACAAACAGTTACCCCTTATCCCCCCCCCCCCCCCTTTGGTGACTTAATTTTGTCAACTCCCATCTCAGTGCTACCCCACGCAACTAAGGAACCTCTGTACAAAGTTTCATGGCTCTAGGTCCACCGGTTTAGGCTACGCGTTGCCTGCCCGTCAGCCATTGTATACGCATTGTATTTGTACCTAGTATTGAGCAGATCTGGTGGCCATATGTGGTCTTCATCAGCAGTTCCGCATCACAATATTATGCTTACCATATATTAAAACATCCTGAGGAAACCTTCAATCTCCAGAGTTGCGGCAATGAGCTATCTTCATGTCACGTAAAATGGAGTATTGATTAACTGACTAAACGTAAACACAAGTGTGCCTCAGCCACCCCGTATGGGAAAAGGAAAAAACATAAAAACCCCTTAAAATGTGGCCACATCTTTCTGTTATTACTCCCATACAGCCTAGATTAGAGTAGAGTGTGACCGCCGTAATAAGGTCAGAGTCAAGTTCAATGTCGCCAATGTAATTTATAATAACTTATGGATATCCTCATGGGAGCGAAGGGGTTAACAGCGGGTCTGGTGATAAAGTTCGCGACTTGGATAAAAATGTAGATATTAGGCATGGTAGTTATAGGATGTAAGGAACTTCCTCCGTCCTTACATGAGTATGTTCACACAAGTCACGTTTGCTTGACTGGGTCTTATGTCAAGGCTACTTACCCCTCGTCTGTGACAGTGGCCGCTATGGGCAAAAAATGTTTACCCACTGACGAAAGGTAATTATTATTATTATTTTTCCATGATGATACAGTTCTACTTTTATTGGGAAAGGTCTTGAAACCGTACAGCCAAGGTGTTGATAGTCTGCCGAGATAGTCTGAATCGTTGGAAAGTTTTTTTTTAGCTATGGTTGACAACCAAACAGCCCCGCAGTGTTTGATAAGTACTTGGAGGCAGGAAGATTTAAACAAAGAGGTTCATTGATATGAGGTTTGATACTGTTGCCGCTGTGGCCCATGCTCCGCGCATGCGCTGTGATATGTTGGGTTTTGGCGGCAACAAAACGTCAACGTGACGTGACAACGTTTTGTTGGTTGTTGAGTCTAAGCACCGATTTATGTGGAAATATTGTTTTGTTTTAACTTTGTTTTTTGTAAGAGAGACACTTAAGTATGAGAGTAGATAAAGTAGTGTATGAAACTGCAATTAACTAGGTATTAAAACACCTCATTATGCAACAGTTTCATAAACTACTATTATTTACCTCGCTTGAATAATGTAAAGTAGAATGCTTACCTCGGGTCGTAAGTAGCTATTTCACCCTCGAACTATATTTCTCGGATTTACTCGATCCGTCAAATTGGATTTTATTCCGAAATAGCTTTCTTACACCTGCTCGCCCCTTGTGTAATGTGTAATATAATCTACTATTATAATTCAGGTAACCGTAATTGGTTGTAATTTTGACCGATTTTGACAGCAGTTTTTGTAACTATTGTAACACACAGTGCGCTGTCGCTCTGTCCTTGAACTTCGAACTGACAGGACTAAATATCCTATCAGCATTCCAAAAATGCTGTCAAAATCGAATTGTGGTTAAAGCACAATTTGTCTGTCATTAAGATGTCAAAAATAACCTTCAATGTTTAGTATAGTTGACAGAAACAAACCCATACCGCGATGCAGGAGACATGCAACGCCATCTATCGGCAAGCGTAAATAAGCATGATGTCATAGTATGCTGCGGTATGATGCCAGTGCCATAAAGTTCACTGTTTTTAGGGTTCCGTACCCAAAGGGTAAAAACGGGACCCTATTACTAAGACTTCGCTGTCCGTCTATCCGTCCGTCCGTCCGTCCGTCCTGTCTGTCACCGGGTCCGCCTGCACGAACCGTAATAGCTAGAAAGCTGAAATTTTCACAGAATGTGTATATCTGTTGCCGCACCAACCACAAATACTGAAATACGAGAGATATTACAAATTGAAAGTGGTCTCGGTACAAGATACGTCTTCACAACACGCTTGAAAAGTTTATACCAAGGCCATTTTGTTTTGGTAGGTAAGCCTTCTTTTAATGAAACTAAATTTAAATGATATGGCATTGTCGTCCCCGGACTTCTACAAAGACTTTAAATATTCATTGATGAATTACGACGTCTCTATTTATTCTGTAGAACTTTTAGAAAATAATTATAAAATTAATAGTTTTTAATTTATCCCGGCCTGGGAGGAGACGAAAATGTTATGCGGGCTCCAGACACGCATGGGAATACGCCGAATACGGGTCCGTTGAATAACTGGCCAAGAAGCTGCGAAGAAGTTGCGAACGGCCTCCACACACACACGTTTCGCGGCTTCGCGTCGCGCGCGAATCGAAGTGTGTAACGGGCAACACAGCCTGAAGGTGAAAAATAATAAATTGTCATTGATGGACAAACAAACCAAACAACAATGTCGTCACGTCAGACTTATTATTATTTTTGTTTAATAATACTTATTAATTTGCGCCCCCAACCTATGGAAGACATGGTTTTGTGAAAGCAGACAGTACAAAAACGTGCAAATGAAACGCGTTGATGTTGATGGTGGTGAAATTTTTCGCACCCAATCCTGATTTCTGTTCCGCTGAGTTGAGAAATAAGTTCAATGTAAGCATTGACCTCTAAAATGTAAGTAACTATTTACCTACCGTATCAAGCTTTTTATTATGATACTGTTCAATAATACATAGGTAATATCTCAGGGTAATTGACCGAGCGAGCGAAGCGAGCGAAGGGCTCCATTTTGACAACATAGGAGACCAATTTTGCTTTCGTCTTTCTCTATAACTGTCTATCTGTCTGTCTGTCTGTATGTTCCGGTCTAGGGGCCACAGTTTTCAAGCGATCCTCACAAAACTTGGCACACGTGTTCCGTGAATTAAAAGATTTTTTTTTGTCGAGAGCTTTTCTCGATTTTCCCCTGGGGGGGGGGGAGTTATGACATCATAAATTTTTTGTATGGGATTTGAAATATTATTTTTCTGAAACCTATCGTGTGGAGTATATAGGGTACTTCCGGCTGGCCTAGGGTCATGAAATTTGGAATGAAGGAAGGTCTTATAGCACAAGTAAAGGAAAAAATCTGAAAACTGCAAATTTCTGTCTTTCTAAAAAAATATTCAATTTGGTTTACATGGATGACATCACACTTTAGTTTTTTATGTGGAATCTAATTACACGTGTTACGCTCTCGAAGTGTGATCGGAACCCTTGGTGCGCGAGTCCTACTCGCACTTGGCCGGTTTTTTTATTTAACCACATAACGACGAGGTTCATAGAATGATGTAGATACCTAACAAACCCTTAAAATATGACTAAAACTTCAGTAGTTTACACAGTCAATTCAAAATTCAAATCATTTATTTTCTGTAGATATTTACAAATAAACTTAGAACACGTCATTTTTAGGGTACCGTACCCGAAGGGTGCCAAACGGGACCCTATTACTGAGACTTCGCTGTCCGTCTGTCCGTCCGTCCGTCCGTCCGTCCTGTCTGTCACCGGGTCCGTCTGCACGAACCGTAATAGCTAGAAAGCTGAAATTTTTACAAAATGTGTATATCTGTTGCCGCACCAACCACAAATACTGAAATACGAGAGATATTGCAAATTAAAGGGGGCCCCGATACAAGAGACGTGTTTAGATACACTTACGCATTTCAAAATGGAGATCTTGACTGAAACTGTTTATTTCATAATTTCATAATTTCTTTATTGCACACAATTAATAGCAATGACAAAAAGTAAATAAAAAGTGTACAAAGGCGAGCTTATCTCTAAAAAGAGATCTCTTCCAGCAAACCAAGTTCCGATGAGAGAGTTTGAAATATCAGCAAGGGTAGACCTTTGTGTACAACAATATACCTACGAGTACAAAGCTAGAATATACTTACATCCAAATACATCCTAAAATTAACTACCAAAATATTAAAGATATAATACTATTAATAAACTAATATAATATATAAAGAAATTTTTACATACACATACATACACTAATAAATACATACAAACTACCTGAGATTTAAAGAGTGAGGTAATGTCTCTTTACCTGGCTTTTAAATATGTTTAGAGTAGGACTGTCCCTGATGGCACAGGGGAGTGCATTCCACAACCGAATGGCCCGGAGTCTGAACCCGTGCTCATAGGATGCGGTGTTATGCTCTGGGGTTATGAGCATTGAAGCAGCATCAGTTCTCCGAAGTCTGCTGGAAGATAGAAATTGGAAACGGTCTCGTAGGAAGGTTGGATATCTCGGATTCCGCAATATGTTATAGAGAAGGTTGAGGATATGACAATCCCGACGGAGGCGGATCGGCAGCCACTTCAACTCCTTGCGATGCTGTGATATATGGTCGTATTTGCGCAGACCGAAGATGAACCGAATCCCGAGATTTTGAAGTCGTTCGAGTTTGTTCAGTAAATCTTCGTTAGCACTGACCCAGCAGACATCAGCATAATCGATGAGGGGAAGGAGTAGAGACTGGGCGAGAGTGATTTTCGTCTGTCGAGGTAAAAAGAACTGGAGTCTCCTAAGAGAGTGGAAAGTAGCAAATACTCGTCGGCTAACCTCATTGACATGCGCTGACCAGGACAGCTGGTTGTCGAATATAAGACCAAGATTTTTAGCTTTATCGCTATACACGATTATGGTACCGTTGAAAGTGACAGGTGGAACAGGCTGTTGCTGCAACAGGTTAAGAGAGTGTCTGGTACCTATGATCATGGCTTGGGACTTGGTCGGGTTGACCAAGAGTCCAAAAGAGGTAGCCCAGCTTCTTACACCCTCCAGATCAGAGTTCAATGCCTCCACAGCAAAGTTAACATCGTTAGGAGAGAAGTGGCGGTAGATCTGGAGATCATCAGCATAGAGATGATATGAAGAAGACAGGACGTCCGAGATGGAGTTAATGAAAATATTATTAAATATATTATTTATTGTCATAGCAACCATGTCATAGACACATATGCTACACATTTAAATATGATAGCATATTTCGCGTCAACCCACATGGTTGTGGTTAGCCGGTATGATGTAGACTCTCAATCCGGAGGTCGTCGGTTCAAATCTCGTGAAGGCATAAACTTTTTAAATTTTCTTTTTGTTTATTTTTTTATTGTTTTGAGTGCTTTTGATTTGTTGTAAGATGGTACGGTACCCTTCGTGTGCGATACCGACCCGCACTTTACCGATTATTTTGCCTCTTCTCTACTTTGGGTCACTGTGGGAATGTTGGGCCTTGAATGGCCGAGATCCGTTGCCTGGCAGCCATCTTAACCACTTTAACACCTCCAACAACCCTTACAGAGCCTATACCTTGTTTTTTTTTGAAAATATTTAAAGTCAAATAGAGGTCAAGAGAGGCAGAGTTAAACAAATTTTTTTGAAGTCGGCTTAAATAGGATGCGCGGGATGCTTCGGCATTATTTGAAAGCATATCAATTTATGTCTTATTTCTATAGGGATGCGTTTGAATGTCCATTGGTAAAAACTTAAAAATCCTTGCCATGCCGTCCCAGTGTGCGTGGGCCAAAACTCGATGATGTTTCCTGTGAAGTTAGACCATTTTATGAGCTAGATGTGTTTATTTATTTATTTATTTATTTATTTATTTATTTATTTATTTATCTAACAAAGCCTACAGCACAAATCAAAATAATATAAGCAGAGAACTTATACTAGACATAGGCCAATTAAAGGCTTCTATTTTGTAGGCCAAACATATGGGTAGTAAACTTACACAATCTAAATAAAATAAAAAGGGGGTAATTTATAACTACCGGGTTTAAAGTTAATATGGGGATGGGGTGGGAATCTGTGTAGGGGTGTGTTTGTGTGGTGTGTATGATGTCAATGTGTGTGTATGAAGTCAATGTGTGTGTGTCGTCAATGTGTGAGTGATAGATACAAAAATATAGTCGCGACTGTATGAGAGAGAAATCTTAGCAACATCTATTGTTTGCTGTCTTTTTTTTTTTTTTTTACAGAGATTCTTTGAGCTGGAGCAATAAGTGCCCCCTGAACTGGCCGCGTGACAGGTGGAAGATGTCCAGGTCTGCGAAGTGGGTGTTATAAGTTCTTGGCAGGCGGCAGCTGGGAGAATTGGCCGCGTAGTTAGTGTGGGCGAAGGGTACATGGAGAAGTGTAGAGAGAGCATGTCGGGTTCGAGTAGTAGGTGTTCTAAGTCGTAGCAGCTCGTTAAACAGCTCGGGGCAGTCGACATCGCCGTGGTAGACGCTGTGAAGGAACTGCATGTCCAAAACATTACGCCGGTCCTGGAGGCTGTGGAGGTTGTGGTGGTGACACGATGCAGTGTAGTCATCATTGACAAAATTGCCGCGAAAGTTTAAGTGTCTAATAAATTTGGACTGGATGCGTTCAATCATGTCCCTGTGCACTGAATACTGCGGGTTCCAGGCAGTGCTGGAGTACTCAAGAACACTTCGAACATAGGCATAATATAGGATGCGCACGCAGCTCACATCCGTGAAGGGCTTGCTCACCCTTAAGATAAAGCCAAGGTTCCTATGGGCCTTCTTAGTGATAGCAGCTATGTGGTCTTCGAAGGTTAACTTGGAATCCAGCAGGACACCCAGATCTCTCACGGAGTTTACCTTCTGGATTGGGATGTTGTTGAGTAGGTAAGTGTGGACGATTGGCTTAGTACGCCTGGTGAAGGAGATAACATTGCATTTAGCTGCATTAACGTTTATTCTGTTGATATCGTAATAGACTGACAAACGATTCAAATCCTCCTGCAAGCTGATGCAGTCTTGTGAGGATTTAATATTCATGAAGACTTTTTTGTCGTCAGCGTACAAGAGGAAATTGGCATGTTTAAAACAGTGTCCGATATCATAAAGGTATGCAACGTAAAGTAAAGGGCCCAAGATAGAGCCCTGGGGAACGCCGGATGGTATGCAAGTACGGTCAGACCTACTCTCTCCGATCACAACTGCCTGACTTCTTTTATTAACATATGATTCGGTCCAGCGAAGCAGATCCCCGTGTATTCCAAGCCTTTCTAGTTTGCGAATCAGTATGACGTGGTCCACTCTATCAAACGCTTTCTCAAAGTCGGTATAGATTGCGTCTACCTGACCTCCGTTGTCCATACCTCTTAGAACCCCATTCACAAACAAAGCCAGGTTGGTTGTAGTAGATTTCGAACGTACAAAGCCATGCTGTTCACTAGGGATATTGCGGGAGATATTGTCGTATATTTGTTCATGCACTACACGCTCCATGACCTTACTAAAAACGTTCAAGATGGATATCGGCCTATAGTTCTCAACCGGTAACTTGGAACCTTTTTTATGGACTGCTACAATGCGCGCAAACTTCCACAGATCTGGAAAAGTTCCCTCGTGAAACGATCTATTAAAAATTAGAGACACAGGTGCGGCAAGAGATCCAGCGCATCGAGATATAAAAAGTGGTGGAATCCCGTCACTGCCAGGGCCCTTACTATCATCAAGATTACGCAATAGTTTCAAGATATACTGCTCAGAGACGGTAATGCTACTTGTAACTCGATGACATGAAGGTTCCGGCAGTTCAGCATGCGGATATGAGTTGGCAGGTAACCTAAACATACTACTGAAAAATGAGTTGAACGCGTCACAAGTTTCTTTTTCAGACTTTAGCTTCCTAGAGCCATATGTCATGTTATTGGGATAACCGGTGCCATCCTTTCGTTTAGACTTCACATATGACCATAGGAGCTTTGGGTTGTTCTTGATTCCGTCCTGTGCCAGTTTCATATAATTATGGTAACACTCATCTTGCACCGTCTTACATCTACTTCGGAGAAGAGCAAATGCGTGATAGTCAACTGGGTTTTTGTGTTTTTTCCACGTTTTGTGACATTTGTCCTTCTCCTTAATTATGTTTATGAGGGAGCGACTGTACCACAACGGATACTGACGGGAACCGCAGGTAGTTAGTTTAGTAGTTACACATTGTTATTTAGTTACAAATCGACTTAATAAAAGGGTGTTTACATTCTGTGGTTAGGTGGTATTTTAGCGTGTTAGCGATTGCTTTAACGTTTGGCAGGCATTTTTCTGACAGCTAAAATAGTTCTGAAAGCTGCCAACAGATGTCGTAGGCGAGACATGGGGTTGGCTTTTATATCGTTCATCGTTCCCTACTTAGTTTGATTATAAAAAGGTGTTTAATGGATAGCTGGTGGTTACTTTCTACACCAAAATGCTTTTCTTTTTGTGAGGAAATGCGTAGTTTTTCTGGACACTCTTGCCAGAAATTCGTTTCTGTAGGCACAATTCTAGGAACGAGACTTTAGGACCTAGAGTTTATATTACAGACTAGTATAAGTTGGCGTTCCTGTGGCGGTGCCTCCTACAAGCCACCAAGCTTTGAGAACTGTCAGACAGAACTGGCAAAATTAGTACGTCTTTTTGCCACACGCCAACTTAAACTAGACAGTCTGTAGCAGAATGATCAGATCAACAGAAGGACGTACTAACAAAAAGAGTATTTTCATAAATGGTTTATCATGACATGAAACATAATGGAAAAGTAAAAATACGATTTTGTATGTAATAATAATTGATCACGGTATCGGTATGTACTTTTCCATTTTGTTACATTATAAATCAATTTATGAAAATATCCTTTCAGTACGTCGATTCTGCAAAATTCAAACAACTCGCATCTCTTCTATCTTCTATCTTCTATAAGGGGGCTGAAGTGCCTGCACGTGGCCCACATGTGCGGGGCCTTTGTGCATGTCCCCTTCTCCCTTTCTCTCATCTCAGCCAACCCAACTCCTCCACAAGTTGGAGTAGGAGGCCTGGATGTTCAAGGAGCTCCCGGGTCGATGATGCCTCTCCCAGAATCGCCATCCTGGTTTCAATTGTGGATGGACATGCCAGCAACATGTGCTCGACCGTCTCATCCACTTCCATGCAACCCCTGCATAGGGGGCTGTCAGTTGCACCTGTAATTGTCAAGTGTTTATTTAGTGTACAATGGCCTGTTATAAGGCCTGTTAGTATTTTTATTTTGCTGCGTGGCAGCCTTATTAGGTAGTTAGTAAACCTATGGTTATACTTGTTTATAAAGAGTTTTGTGTTTTTACAGTCTTCTCTGCTGGACCACAATTTGTTCTGTTGAACTAAAGTGGCTGATTTAAGCCGCCTCCTTAGTGCTTCAGTTGATAATGGCGAGAAGGGTGGAGGGCCAATCGCCGTCCTTCTAGCCCCTATTCTTGCTAGCTTGTCTGCCTCACAGTTGCCCTGGTCTCCTTGGTGACCCTTGACCCACTGGACTATGACTTTGTTTTTGCTGCCTAAGTTGTTTAGTGCTTCATGACATTCTAGTATAAGTTTAGATTTTTATACTAAGCGCACTAAAGAGACCGCTAACTCGCATCTCCCATCGCTATCACTTTCGCTTCGCATTTATCTGACACTTTGAATCGTATTCGAGTACAAAGTGAGCGTCGAAGTGACGGGGGAATTACCTTCCAAAGCCACTTCAAACGGAAATGTTGAGCTCCTAGGGTGGCGACCAAGTTTTTAGAATGCCCATCAAGAAACTCACAGCGGATTCAGATTAGGATTCGGATGAATCCTAATCGCCGCTTATTACGAATAGACTGTAGGTACTTAGAGCTTTTTGTAATGAAAAAAAAAAATAAGAATCGTCACAATAATCGCCGATTATGGATTAATCGTAAAATGCTGATAATTTTACGATTAATCCATAATCGGCGATTATTGTGACGATTCTTATTTTATTTTATTTTCATTACAAAAAGATCTAAGTGCAGTCTATTCGTAATAAGAATGCAGTGAAATTTAAATTTAAATCTGTTAACACACTCACACTCACAGGACAGAAAACAACCTTTGCGTTCAAAAATTTGCCTTCAACTGGTCACTGTGAACTTGTGGCTTGATAATTGGAAACGATTTGATCGGTTACGGTACGGGGCGTGGCTAGACTGGCTAGGCCGCCGGACAGTGATGACTTTACTGCATTCTTATCACGAATAGACTATAAGCATAGTTTCTGAACGCACTTTATACATATCTATGGTTGACATTTGACATTGATGACAATGACAGTGACAATGGCGCAATTTGAGGTTAAGTTTTATTACAATTTTTCAGTTCACATACAAATTAAAAGAGATCATTCATTTTGGGCCATAAGTGAAAGTGCCGGCCAGAAAAAATAGTGTAATATTCGGATAGAACACACAAATCCTAGTATTTTTTACTATTACACTTAACCTGTTCGCTCCATGGTTTTGTTTTTATATGCTATTGAATTTCGATACAAGCCAATACAAAAAAATATAAATTTGCGCGGCCATCAACCAAACCATGTTTTTCTAGTGCAG
Source organism: Argyresthia albistria (assembly GCA_963457715.1). Taxonomy (NCBI): domain Eukaryota; kingdom Metazoa; phylum Arthropoda; class Insecta; order Lepidoptera; family Argyresthiidae; genus Argyresthia; species Argyresthia albistria. The sequence goes on along the minus strand of OY735264.1, from coordinate 9,491,375 downwards.
AATAGTGTAACGAATAAAACTTAGTAGGTAAAACTCAGTCCGGACTCAATCCCCAAAACAGGAATCGTCGCATCACTAATTCAGATTCGAATTAAGTTTAAAAGTTTAAAATCTAGTCTTACAGATACACAACACACTACTTTACAGAAACAGAATAAAAATAAATATAATCATAAGCAATCGATAGATACGATTTCGTAGAAAAATTATAAAAGCGTTGCCATTTTCCCATGGATTTTGCTTCCATGCGATGACGTAAAACCGTATCTCGTGATGATTACGTCGTTCGTTACCTGCCGTTACCGTGGCGTTACCTGCCGTTACCGCGGCAATTACAAAAGCATCAGCCGATTAGGTCCCTATAATATTTGCCTATCTACGAATCATGCGTAAAAACACCCATTTTTAACCGACTTCCCAAAGGAGGAGGTTTACAATTCGTCCGGATATATTTTTTTTTTATTTTTTTTATGTATGTGCCCCGATAGCGCCTAAAAGGATAGACCGATTTAGAAAATTATTTTTTTGTTTGAAAGGGTTTATCTTCCCATTGGTCCCATTGATACCAGGTCAGGATCTGATGATGGGATCCTGGAGAAATCGAGGTAACTCTTCAAATAGTATAGGCAGACCTATAGTGGTTTTTGTGTTTTTCATAATAACTCGTGCAAATGCACATGGTTAGCATAATATTGTGATGCGGAACTGCTGATGAAGACCACATATGGCCACCAGATCTGCTCAATACTAGGTACAAATACAATGCGTGGCTGACGGGCAACGCATAGCTTAAACCGGTGGACCTAGAGCCATGAAACTTTGTACAGGGGTTCCTTAGTAGCGTGGGGTAGCAATGATATGAGATTTGACAAAATTAATTCCCCAATGGGGGGGGATAAGGGGTTACAGTTTGTATTAAACTCAATCTAATCAAATAGGGTTTGTGGAAGTCGGTTTTTTCTAAAGTTTACTTTTTGATTCAATTATTTTAATTTATTTATTACACAACACACATACATGCTTGCGACATAACAGTCGACACAAACAGACAATAAATTAAAGGACAAAGAAACAGGTTACAAAAATATAACACCCTACCCAATATTGTATAAAGAAAACAAAAATAAACAGGCCTAAAAGCCCTAAATACGGCAACGCCGAAAAGTAGGGCTCGAGAGGCTAACAAAACAATACCCTAGGTCACCTCTTGATAAAATATGACATGTCTTGTCATATTACAGAAGACGGGGATAAGGAGATGAGTGACAGGACAATGGAGGGCTAGCACAGAAGGCCAGGACGATAGGACAACAGGTATATACTATTGAGGATAATCTAGATAATGGTCAATATCACTGGCTGCTCGTAAAATTAGGCTTGTGTAGTCAAAATAGAAACTTTTAATGAACTGTCAAAACGGAACTTTTGTTCCTGAGTTCTATGAAATAACAACAGAATGACGTCATGTAAAAGTGCCATCAAATGCTGTCTTTTTTTACACTTTATAAATTATATCTGCAGCTGGAAATATACAATTCTGAGAATGTCAAGCCATTTTGTACATAATGCTTCAACTTAAGACTTGTTCCTAGATTTATTGGGTTACCTTGGCCACAAGCCTATTGTGCCTCTGCCACATGTATGGGTTTTTTTCAAGTTGGTTACGTAACGCCACGTTTGTTTTTTAACTGTCGATGATGAAAATCCTCGTTAAGCTGACAAAAAAATATCAGCATAACGAAGACACAAGTCCGCCTTTTCTTCATTATTTAGTTAGCGACGACGACGACGCAGCGATACCACAAACATGTACCTACCATCAAAGAACATAAATGTATTTTCACTTCGGCCGGGATTCGAACTGAGGATCTCAAAGCAGGCCATCTATGAGGCCGGGGTGGCCGGACAACAGTCTCATGACGCAAATTAATGGAATAAATCTGAATAGCGATATTACCTACGTATGTACATTGGTTTCCAATACAGTCTCCATGAATAATTTGACAGTCTGTCTGGGTATGATAGAGCTCATGCATACGGCATCAGATAAAATATTCGTTGTGTAATAATATCTACTAATCATTGACATACGATACGTATAAGTAAGTTCATATGGGGTGGTAACTGGAGCACGATTCTCGCGCCTTCGATATACGGATATCGAGACCAATATTGACAGATTTCCATACGAAATCACTCGATATAGGTGTAGATATCGTATATCGAATGCGCGAGAATCAAGCTCCTGGGCCCGAATTCTACTGTTCACAAGCATACGACAAGCCTGGCACAAACTTCAATACGAGGTTATTTGGTATTCTACTAAAACCAGAATCCAATTCACAAGCGCCAGCGTACTTCGTATTCTACTGTCCAAAACGTACTTACGCTGGCGCCAGTTTGACGCCAGCGTACTTTGTATACTACTGTCCAAAACTTACTTACGATTAATTTGGATACCGAAGGTATTTCTTTCTGTTATCGATGCGAAATTTTGTCATTTACTTTTTTATTTTATTTTATTTACTCATAACTATTTCTTACAATTATTCAATGTTGAAAACATTAAATTAAACTTGAAACACTGGAAAAAGTCCCAAAAAAAATCGGTTTTTCGCCCCTCCTCAAGTTATCACAAGCTTTTATTTGTTCGGAAAATTGAGTGTAGCACTACTGAATAGTCACAACAACATACCTAAGTACCTAAGTTTCGTTGAATTCGGTTTTTTTTTCGAGGTAAAAGTCTCTGCTGACTGGGGTACTACGGTACTACCTTCGTAGCCTTTGGTAGGAAAGGCCGCGTTCCTCCAAGCCTTTGAAAGAAAAACTGACAACGTAAAAATAAAAATCTCGTTTTTTTTTTCAATTTACGAAAGGAGTCGACAAGCCAAAAATATATCATGGCGACCCTTTTAAAATGGAGGGAAAAAGATAAATCGCGTGAGCACTTTCCATCTGTCACAAACAGAAATTGCATGTGGGTTCGGGGCATTAGGGACCCGGCGGGCGCTGGGCGGGTTGATTAGTCAGCACACTCTGTGCCATTGGCCTTTAGATACTGGCCTTTACTCTTTGAAACCGCAGAGAAATGTTAATGAATGAATGAGTTACAAATGAATGAATGAGTTACAAAACATGGATTGATAAACTATTTACTCTAAGGGCGGCCAGAACCTGCCTACTAAATCTTTAACCTGTCAAAATATACAAATTACCTTTGTCAAAGTTAAATCGACTGACGGAGTACCATTTATCGGAAGTGATGTAGATACTTATTTTATTACTATTATTTTATTACTATGTAGTCAGCTGATGAGGTCAGTGTATAGGTAGGTACTGAGGGTCTTTGTAAGTTTCTTAGGTTATTATTTTATTATTGATGCGTACACTATCATTCCCCGAAAGGAATAAAATTTCATCTTGTTTAAATAAAAATAGATAGGCACATGTACAGTCAGCAATGTTAACACAGAGGATGCTGACATAATTTTGATACTTTGGCTGGTTGGATTTTTTCGGTTTTTTATGATGTGCCGATCTATCTGAGTAGCTTGCGTGCTTACATAAAATATCTAATGATCACTATCTCTACCTACGCATGTGGGCATATTAGACAGATAAAGTATGAGCACAATTGATTCATCTTCAGAATGAGTAATCTTTGGAATTATAACAATCAGTTATTGCAATTAAACAGGCATTGTTCAGAATACTTTGGATACACACCGCACCGACCGACGGACGCATGCTGTTTATCTCTGACTCATAAGCTCATTTCATTATCTACGTCACAAATTATTCAGAAGAAATATCCTAAGACATAATGAAGATTATTACTTCAAAGATAGAGATAAGTAGATCTTTATTGGGCTAAATCTTACTCCAAAAACAAAATAAACAGCGTAGCTAACGTCTTTCCCATGGGGTGACAGAGACTTAAACGTAGAACAAATATGTATTAAATTTTTATTAATATAGCAGTCATGTCACAAACTCATAGCACCCTCGTGCCGGATCTAATTTAGAGAAAATGAATAAAATGTCGAAGGAAACGGAAACTGTCGGAAATGAGCGTTCCGAATCAAAAAAAAACCAGAGCAATTTGTTGAAAAAATGTGAAATCTTCTTTTTCTTTGCAGCCAAAATTTGCCCTGGGTAGGTAATATCGTAATAATGAAGATGTATCCTACCCAAGTTACTGTGTGACAAGGCGAAAATGAGAAAGAATCGCACTCGCACCCCTAAAACCTTCGGTGAGTTCACAGTGACATTAACATTTGATTGCTACCGTTTTATTTACTGTCCAGAGATAGGCTCTTAAAAAACCAATTTGAGACGCTTTTTTCATTTATTTCTTGTTACCACGGGTTTCAAAGGGGTTATAGGATTTAATATTTACATTTGGTACAAGCACAGAATTGCACTTTCGTAGATGTCAGTCATAGATGGCGATATGACTGATTGTCATAGATCTATGTAAAGAGCCCGTTCAAACTTCACGTTTCCATCAAGCTACCGCGTGATAATGATCAAGCAAAATGATGAGTATAAAAAAAATATTCAGTATTTATTGTGTCATATAAATAGGTACATTTCATTTCAACCAAGTTGTCAATCATGCTTGGCTTGATAAGCATGTTGGTCAAACTTCAAGCAACTGCAATAACGATCAAGCACCCCCGAAGACGTTCAGACATGCTTGTCAAGTAGTGTTGCCGAACTATCGATAGTTTTACTATCGATAGTAAAACGCCAAAATCATCTATACAATCGACAGGCCTATCGATAGTATCGATACTATCGATAGTATCGATAGTGTCGATAGCTCTTTTTTAGCAATACTATTGATAAGCAACAATACTATCGATAGTATCGATAGTATCGATCGTTCAGAAAAAATAAACTATCGATAGTATCGATACTATCGATACTATTGCTCATCAATATTGCATAAACTATCGATACTATCGATGGTATCGATACTATCGATAGTTTTGTACCATCGATAGTAACCTTTATTTCAATAGTATTGAATACAGTAAGCAGGCATAGTGAGGGCTTCTAATTTGGTATCCAAACAAAGTTTTTTATGCGTAACACGTGAAGTTTGTTTGTTTGTTGTGTGTTACTTAATCTTAAACTAGCGAGCGACAGTTATTGTGTGGTAGCAAAATGGGTAAGTTTTTGCAACCAATACTATTGAAATAAAGGTCACTATCGATCGTCCAAAACTATCGATAGTATCGATACTATCGATAGTATCGATAGTTTATGCAATATTGGCGAGTAATACTATCGATAGTATCGATACTATCGATAGTTTATTCTTTTTCAACGATCGATACTATCGATACTATCGATAGTATTGTTGCTCATCAATAGTATTGCTAAAAAAGAGCTATCGATACTATCGATACTATCGATACTATCGATAGACTATCGATACTATCGTTGTGACGTCAACAATCGATAGGCTATCGATAGGGCACTATCGAGCGGCAACACTATTGTCAAGCACGTCGTCAAGCAAAATTTTCTTCAAGCATGATCGAGCACTTCAAGCACGTAATTTGCTTGACAAGCACGTCAAGCATGCTTGACGACATACGTGGACCCTTAACGCGTATTGTGTATTGTACACATATTGTGACGGTGCTGACTGCCAACCTTCGGCACTAGAAGTAGAACGAATATAAGTACACAATATACTTGACTCCATCATTCTGAGAGTTTCTAGTATTTGACAAGTGCCTCGCCGCGGCCGACCCACAACCAACCCGCAGCCGCCAGATGGTTGTCCGAATCAGGAAAGGTTATAAAAATAAACGGTCAAGTGCGAGTAGGACTTGCACGCTAAGGGTTCCGATCACACTTGGAGAGCGTAACACGTGTAATTAGGTTTCCACGTAAAAAACTTAAAGTAATGTCATCCATGTAAACCAAATTGAATATTTTTATATAATACCTTGCATTATGCCAAATTTCATGATTGTAGGCCTACCGGAAGTACCCTATAGGTTTTGGGTCCATTGCGATCACTATGAAAATCCAACAATTTTACAGCATAAACGGTCGTATCGTTGGATCGCGTTGACCTAGAAGGTTGATTTTTTCACAGCTATAAGCGACATTCAATTCAAAATACTTATTTCAGATGGCATACATTTTGACATATATATACGTCCACGCGTTCTCGATATAATAATAAAAGGTCTTGACACACACACAGACAGACGGACGGACGGACGGACGGACGGACAACAAAGTGATCCTTTATGCGGCCACAGACCTTAACAATTGATATAAATTTCAGCTTGATACGTCCACGCGTTCTCGATATAAAAGGTCTTGACACACAGACAGACAGACGGACGGACTGACGGACAACAAGAGTCCCTTTTTTCCTTTTAAGGATCGAAACCCTAAAAATGGAACTTTAATACCTACTGAATTGCCTATCATCAATGCTTGGCTCTCCATTCGGAAGACGTCGTAGCCAGTAAAAATTTCTGCTGAATATCGAGTAATTTGTTTCACTTTATTTCCTTTTTCCAATTCGTCTCTCGGCACAAAACGGTTTAATTTTGCGACGTGATTTAGTACGTAGCGACACGAGCGAACGTATGTTTCGGTGTTTTGTATGTATCAGTGAAAACTCAGATTTTTTGTTTAATTTTAGTTAAAAGTACCCCAAGTGTAGTTTCACTACAAAAATCGATCAAGTAATCGTAACTAAACTACACACGAAGGGTTCACTGTAACACCATTGATATCATGAAATCCATCAAAAATAAAGTGACAGTTTTCCCTAACTCCAAACACATTTACAAACATGCAAGCACAGCGAATTCGGACTTAATAGGAAAGGTAGGTATTAAATATGTATTAGGGTTTATTTATGTTAAGATATATATGATTAATATGTATTCATGTAGGTACTTAGGTATTTATTATATTCAGTAGTTTAGTAATATAATTTATTTATATTTTATTTATTACTTTAGCAGGCCTACCCGTTTTGAGTTTTAAAATGTATCCTGTCCATCCTGGGTTTGCTGGAAGAAATCTCTTTTTAGAGATAAGCTTGCCTTTGTTCATGCCTTTTCTGTATTGTTTGTGTTTTTTTTTTTCTGATATGTGCAATAAATATATACAACGAAAACCAAAACAAAACATAACATACCATAGCGTCACGCCTTTTCCCATACGGCAAAGGCACCATTGTGCCATATAGCCAGATTTTAAATACTCCATTATGCGTGACAGGCGCATCTCTGCATCTATAGATAACCTTCACCGTGAGAACGTCCTAAGGGCTAGACAAAATTAAAGACGCTACGAAAAGGAAACGAAACGAAAACTTATGAACATGGGTTCCGACTTCGTGCTATCAGTCTCTGGAACAAACTTCCCAGTGCTATCAGGGACAGTCCTTCACTCAACATTTTAAAAAATCGCCTAAAAGAACACTATCTTTCTCTACCTTACTATACTTAAGTTTATAAGTATTTATGTATTATTATTTTTTTACATTATGTATGGTTTTTATGTATGTATGTACTTATTAGTAAGTGAAAATGAAATGAATGAATGAAAATGAAAATAGTTTATTGCCATAAGTAGTCTATTAATTTATCGTTGTGCACAGTCCATCCTAGGTTTGCTGGAAGAGATCTCTTATTAGACATAAGCTCGCTTTTGTACATGTTTTTTTTTCCATTATTAAGTGTCTGTATTCTGTTTTTAAAGTATAAAGTGAAAACTCAAAATTTATGCGATTTGACATTTGGTGACCAAATGTCAAATGGCAAAACTTCATGGGCTTGAACTGTCAAGACGGGCCTTTTATTTTGTGAAGACTGTACTTACACCTTTCTTTTACACCACCTACAGATCCTACCCTAAGAACTAAGAACACAAGACTTCTATTAGGTAGTTCTAGCCCAGCTAACTACACTGTGCTAAAGGTCATGTTGTTTCAATGACCGCAATCAATTGCCTTTGATCTTGGAACGCCCAATTACGGTTGCTGACTTAGTCGCCAGAGCTAATTGCTATTTCTATGCGCATATTATTCAGGCTGGATACGGTGTATTTAGATTCCCTTCGAGACTGAAAACTAAGATTTACCGTGGCAAAAGATTGTATACTTACGTGTTTCTTTATAACTATTCTCCCTAGCCAGCTCCCGAAGGGAAGAACCGGTGTTGCAATTTTTCACCTGCTCCAATGAAGAATTTAGCAATGAGAATTTTCCCGCCTGTTATGATCATTTTGTTACGCTTTAAAGCTTCACCCGATATTTTAATGGTTGTTAAATAATGCAGCAAGGGAATTATCGTGGCAGTCTGCAAGACGGCTTCACCGGGGTGCTAAACCCACGTCATATTGCGTCTTTATCTCATTATACGCTGCAGACTATAAAATTCAAGTCTTGGGTTCAGCACGAGGTTAAACATCTATAACTTACCTTATTATGATATAGTTTTGATTACATGTCAGAACTTACCTAGTTTGTTGTGAGATGTCTCTATTTAGCCTAGGTACGATAAGTAAATCCTAGCAATAAAACAAAGCTTCCACTCTCATGCACATCGTGACACACCACACATTTTCTAGACGATTCTCTCAACAATACTCGGTACCAGAAAATACTCCCCCTATTCCCCGCTAATGAAAATTAACTCGAATTGTCCGACAGCCTGACACATCCAGAGACTAATGGTTTTATTACACTGTCCTTGAAGATATTCCATTTCTTTTCATTCGACCTTCGACCTCTCTTTCCTCGAGCAATTAATAATTAAAAATTACAAAATCCAACTTACCGGAAACTCGAAGAACTTTTTCTCTTCTCTAAAAACTAAAGGAAAACTAGTTTTAAAACGGGCGGACTAAACCTAAAATCTCAACCACTGTTTAGAATTTGTTTCCGTACACTATTAACTCACTGTCCACTAGAGATCGGACGAAAAAAGTGGTGATTAAAAATCGATTCAAATAAGTTCGTAATTTTAAATCGAGACACGGGCGCTATGCCGCGGGCGTGCGTCTGATATTCCGCTTTCATGAAACTGAAGCATGAAGGGCGGCTTGGCTGAATGACCGCGAGACGCTTGCGCGAAAAAAACTCCGCTTGAATGAAAAAGCTCCACACTTTTCTCCAGCTAGAAAATGTATTTGCGTTAGCTTTAGTGCAGGCGCCTGGGGGTTTTGTTCCGAGAAAGTGCTAAGAGAGAGTCTGGTAGGTAGGTACTCAGTTACCTGCGAATGACCTGGATGGGTAAGCGCCAGGCAGTAGTGTTATGAAGAAAAAGGTTTTTTGCGACGAAATTCTTTTTTACTTCGCTACTGTTTAACATTATGTAATGTACTTGTGCTCCTCTTGTTAAGTTTAAACGGAGATGGCTAAATGACTGCTTGTTTGTTTACTCAGTTCCCAAATAAACAAATAAACAAACTGTTTATATTAAGTTTCACCTATTCGGACTGTCTGTCTGTAATCAATGCCAGTTAAGTTAAAATGTTATAATCGGATACTTACTACAGATGAGATCTTCCCAGTTTTCATGAGCTTTCTTAGATTGAATTAATTGGAAATTGTCACTGTCACCTAACGACCGTCCTTAGCGGGTAACGGATACGCGAGTTAATTAACGGCGGGCGGGGCATTAAGTCCTCTCGCCAGCATCATTAAGACGATGTTCATTTAGGCCGGCGACATACAGTAGGAATTCCAAATCCGCGAAAATTCCGAACGGAAAACTTCCGTTTGTATGTGGTAGATCCATAGATTTTTATGAATGAATTAACTGCGTTCGGGATAATTCCGACTGTATGTGGCCGGCCTTAGAGAAGCGCTGTTAAGCTATTTATTCCAAAGCTAATGGAGTGTGTTTAGTTTTACTCTGGCAACCACAGTTTTAACTTTGGCGTTACAAAAAAGTACTTTTTATTTTCATACCAAGTTCTCACCCCGATCCCTCTACATGACCCACCTTCAAATTATCATCATACATAAGTCACATAGTATACCTAAAAACTCTGGAGCGGAGCAGGGGCCCGATGCTGCTCTGAGAAACGCACTTATATTGGATCGCTATCGCATCTAAAACACCCAAAATGGCGTCATTTGGTATGCTCCTAAAGAATCGCAAATAGATCGTAAATAGATTGCAAGCAAATCGTATACCAAATGACGCCATTTTGGGTGTTTACGATGCGATACCGATCCAATATAAGTGCGTTTCTCAGAGCAGCATCAGGCCCCAGCATCGGGCCCCAGATCGTAGACAGAGAAAGGAATAGACGGAGTGCATGCGTACCCCTTTCAGATGGAGATAGAGTTGGTTCTCAATAAGCATAAGGTTCACAATCAGATATTTTTCTGCCACTCATCTGTCAAAACAAGCATTTGACAATACTGTGGCTCGATAATGAGATAAAAACGCATACGCGGGTAAGGGGCAGGCATGGACTTAGTGGGGCAGGTGATCGTTAGTTATTGTTCTGAGGGTGATCGTTATTGTTTCTCGCTTAGACAATAATGATTCGTATAGTGTCATCTCTTTCTTTTCTTTTCTTCTGACGATGTGTCATCTCCAGATAGACTAACATGACAGTTGGTGGGTTGACGCCATGTTGACGCTTTAGTTAGGGGATAAAAAATAGTGTTGTAGTCACAGTTGCCAATTCATTCGTTACGATTATTCGAATAATAATTCGAGTTGTTTAATTATTACGTGTAACAAATTTGTTGCTAGTTGTTGAAATATTCAGCTACAGTATCTTACCCTCAAAGCATCCTTTTTTGTGTACCACGTACATAATTATTGCTATTGATTCTACGCCACCTACATATTTCCTCTAATTGAATCCATCCACGTGTTTTCGGTTTTACTGAATCGGTTTTTACAACACCAGGAATAGAGCGGGCAACATTAAAAGTAAACACAAGCGAATCCAACTGTCATGTTAGTCTATCTGCTCCGCGCACAGAGTATACCTAGTTTTTGATTTTAATACTAACTTTAGGAAAATTTAGTGCCTATGAAACAGAATTCCATGACTGTACGGTCCACTGGCTTAGGCTGTGCGTTGTCTGTCAGTCTCTACTCTACCATTTAATTTTGATTGCGAGGTTCATTAGCCAAATCATTGAAATCCCCCTTTCACAGTTTCATCAATTGTTTATTTACTATTCCATCAATCATCCATTATTTAAATAACAATCCTAAAAAAAAATATAGACAAAACAAAAGAACTCAAAAACTACGAGGTATTAAAAACACATATTCCATTTGAAACGTATCAATTTAATATGATTTCTATAAACACTACCTATTGTATAATTTAAAAGTGCGCTTATACCAGAAAACATTGCAAATACTTGAAGCAATCTATTGTGATTGTGACTGAGATTACAGGATGTTAAACTAATGGTCTGATTGATTTGTCTGTGTATTAAAAAGTTGTTTATCTTTTAAAAAGTTGTTCTTTTGTGACCCTACGAGGCGTTCGCTGCAGAGTCTGCAAGGAGGCCGGGACGCCCCGACCTCAGACGTGGGCGCGGTATGGCGACTACTCGATGACGGTTTGTTCCTCTTTGACCAAGAATTCAACATTTTCTTCAACTGTATTGGCGGACTCGGATGCGTACGTGTCCGTGTCGACATCTGTGGAGGAAATGACAGTCAACATACCAACTTGCTGACAAACACGCCCTTCGGATAGTGGCCTCTCCACTGGCCTACTCTGTTTATTCCTTTATTTAACTTTTGTATGTTCTTATTGCGTACAGCATTTTTATTGTAGATGCCGAAAATGAATGGGTTTTGCTCTGTCTAGGTTTAGCCACTCGCAGAATTGACCATAGTATAAAACAGCCATTTATTTGCTGTATCAGCATAAACACACAGTTTAGCGGTCAGGTATCTTGTCTATCAGCAAATATTACGGCTAATGCTAGGTGAGCGGCTAAACTATTAGCCGTAACACCTAACATAAGCTGGCTAAACTTGAACACCCAGGCCTCCTACTACAGCTAGTGCAGCTTGACAATTGGCATCTGTCAAGTTGCCTGTTATATTAGATACACTATAGTATATTCGTCCATGGCAACATATACTCACAGTCGCGCAGCTCGAGCCGGCGCGGCTTCTGCTCGGCCCACTCCTGCGCCTTCGCCTCGCGGTACTCCGTGTGCTTCTTCATCTGCTCCGTGCGTTTTGCGACCAGCTCCTGCGAAGGACAGAGAACAGAGAGGTTTTTACCACGGAACAAAAAATAACAGTGGACTGCCAAGTAGGCGTGGCGAGTGTGCCATCATTAAGCGTCGTTGACCATAAATTGCCGTAGTCCGTCACAGTGATTTGTGCCTGACAGTTTTGCAATTCTCAAAATCGAGTACCTAATAGAAAAAAGCTGTAGAGATACCTTATAGCTCCATTTTGGAATGCAAAAATGCTAGCTGCACCAAAAATGTCACACATGGTGGCATTTCGTACCATCGGTAAGTAGTAATTAATATAATTTTAATAAAATTCTCATTTTTCCTTCCTGGCACGCTCAATGCTGCCATCTAGGGTCTAGTGGTTAAACTACTGCCACTACTCAGATATAAGGCAATACATTAAGTGGCAGTGGTTTATAAACCCATTTTTAGTGAAATGCTACGGCCAATCATGTTCAAGATTCCTTTGTAGTTTACGATTTGATAGTGTGAGTGTTGGCGACATCGAATCTGATAGTAATCGAGGCGTATGCGGCTTCCACTAGTTTTTTCTATTCCGTGGTTTTTACAATCATTCTACAGGGTGTAAAAGAAAGGTGTAGTCATATTTTATGGGGTTGTTAGGGACATCATTCTGAGCAACTTTCACTATGATACCAATTTGATTAGAGCAACTTTAATTTTCACTTCTCTATACAAATCAGCTGACCGCCCGGACCAAAACGTCTGGAGCAATGAATAATAAAGTTACTCTGATCAAATCGGTTTCTTAGTAAAAGTTGCTCAGAATGGTCTCCCTAACAACCCCCTAAAATATGACTACACCCTTCTGTTACACCCTGTAGATCCGAACACTAACACCGGCCAAAGTGAACATTTGGCGTAAAAAGCCAATGCTTAAAAGTGGTGCCTTTTTTTTCGCGTAGCCATCAATCAAACGTTGTTTATCTGGTGCAGAACAGTGCAACAAACAAAACTTAGCATAACATAATACCTCTACTCAGTCCGAACTGAGTTAAAGGGACTCAAAGTTTGTAGCTTTTATTATGAGGGCCGCGCGAAAAAACAGGCAACGCTCTCCATACAATAAGTGGCATTATCCTTTGGTTTCCTTTATAACTTGGAAATTCCTGACGTCGCCTTACAACTCATTCGAGGGCGCCCTGCCTTGTTCCTTGGTTTCCCGGAACATATTTCACGACGACAAAACCCTACACACACTTCCCTCTCCTCCCCTCCCGTCCCGTCCCGTCCCGTCCAATATCTTATGTATATCACCCCTACCAATCATGTCGGACCTATAAAATATAAGTCATTAATTGGCCTTTGTTTAGACTAAGTTATCCTGCCTATGTTCAACTGTTTTTGTGCTTTGTAAATAAATAAATCTCTAGTATAAATCCTTCTGCGCCTTCTCCGAGAGGGGCGCGGGCGGCCGCGGTGATTGTATGAGTGAGTGAGTGAGTGAGTCATGTGTCAGGCGGTACCTTGCTGGCCTTGTTGCTGCGCATGCGATCCTTGCTCTCGAACTGCGAGTAGTACTTCTCCGGGAGGGGCGCGGGCGGCCGCGGTGATTGTATGAGTGAGTGAGTGAGTCATGTGTCAGGCGGTACCTTGCTGGCCTTGTTGCTGCGCATGCGATCCTTGCTCTCGAACTGCGAGTAGTACTTCTTGAGGTTCTTCTTGATCTCCTTCTGCGCCTTCTCTGACAGCGGCGTGGGCGGCCGCGGTCGCCAGTGGAACTGCGCGAAGCCCTCCTTCATCACTCTGCGGAAAGGGCGATTTATATAAAAAAATACCGTGGTCATATCCGTCCATCTGCTTCAGTGTTAGAGTTTATTAAACTGAAGGAGCATTATCTCTCTCTCATAAACACAGAAGGTATTTAAATATGTATTAGTTTATTTATGTTAGGTTTAAATATAAATATATATAATATTCATGTACTTCTTTATGTAGTATATTCAGTAGATAAGATAAGATAAGATAATCGTTTATTTAGGCATAAAAACAGATACAAGATTTAAGATGCTTAGCTAGTGTCTTAGTAGATTAGTAATATGATTTATTTATTTTAATTTTTCACTTATTTGAGCACATAGGCCTACCTGTTCTTTATTTTAATATTCTCTGTCCATCCTGGGTTTGCTGGAAGAGATATACTTTAGAGATAAGCTTGCCTTTGTACATTCCTTCTCTGTATCTTTTGTGTTTTGTCTTTTATGTGCAATAAATATATACGAAACATTAAACAGCAGTTAAGTTAAGTTAGTTTATTATGGGTTCAATAATGAAACAATCAGGTGGTTCCAAAGCTACTTATCCAATAGAATGCAGCAAGTCGTTATTCACAAGGCGGATGGATCTTTAGTTAAGTCGGATTTACAACAAGCAAGAAGGGGAATTCCTCAAGGGTCAATTTTAGGTCCGCTCCTTTTCAGCATTTACACAGCTGACATAGTTACATGCATAGAATCCTGTAGTTACCATCTCTATGCAGATGACCTACAAATCTTTGTCTCTGCAAACACTAGTAACATTGATGATGCAGTACACGCTTTGAATGAGGACTTAGATCGTATCTCCAGATGGTGTGTACAAAATGGCTTATTACTAAATAAAAGCAAGTCTAAAGCAATGATTTTGGGTACAAAAACACAAATTGGAAAAATAATGGCACTAAATCCTGCGGTTATGATTGGGGGAGAGCCGTTGAGCTATGTAAGCGAAGCGCGTAATCTGGGTGTGGTTATGGACTGTCACTTAAGATTCGAAAAACATGTGGTGGAGGTAGTAAGAAACTGTTTTTTCCGGCTTAGAGTCTTATACAAGCTCCGTAGATATCTCAGTGTAAACACACGAATACTTCTATGTGATTCCTTGGTGATGTCCAAAATCAACTACGCCTTTACTGCTTATGGCCCTTGCTTATATGCTAAATCCCTTAAACTGCTACAACGCGTTCAGAATGCCTGTGCCCGCTTTTGTTTTAATATTCCTGCTCGCACTCATGTTACTCCTTTTATAAATAATGCAAACTTGCTAAAAATTCAAAACCGACTTAAGTTGTTTATGGCAATACTTATGTTTGGAGTCATGAAACATCATAAGCCAGAGTATTTATATAAGAAACTTGTTTGGCGCTGGACATTACAGGGAGATCGCAACGCTATCAGACTATGCACAAAGCCGCTTAGTATGCCGCGACACCGGACTTCTGCGTTTCGTGGTAGCTTTCGGTTCCAGGCTACTAAGTGCTGGAATGACCTCCCTCCGCCACTTAGACAGCTGGATAGTAAAGTAGCCTTCAAGAACTCTTTGAAAAAATCTCTTTTGAGTTCGCAAAAGATGCTCCCCTAGTCCCGCCTGTATTATAAATCCATAATAATGTTAATAAAATGTCATTAATTAATTATAAATTCAACTATAAGTTCAACTATGAAATCTATTATTATTCTTTTCTTTATTATCTACATAACATTAATCCCTTTGGTACCAATTAATTAATTAATACTAGCTTAACTTACTAATATTAACAATTTGCACAGAAGAAACTTATACATTTTAAACAAAGAGTACATATATACACTAACAAATTAATTTCAGTTGAGCACGCCGTCTCCATTGTTCCGGTACTGACGGAAGATCAGCGCCTGAGGGGTCTACTTCTCAGGCACATGCTGAGTCAGAACCCTTTTGCAGATGCCACACCACCCTCAGTTCTAGTGCGATATAGGTACTTTGGTACCTATATCCTATTTATCTTAGTGCAAATTATCTGTGTCTGTATGTTTTATATGTTATTTTGTTTAGCGCTAAGTATCTTCCATGTTTTATATTGTGTGTGTGTGTGCGCTGATGCAAATAAATAGATAAATACAAATACAAATACAAATACAAACAAATAATATGTTTTCACATAACAACATGTGTGTGACCGTTTGCCCCTTAGCATCGTAGGCGTGCACCTTCTTTATCGAACATAAAATTATACCAAAACTGCTTCAATGGCATTGATACTTTTGAATAAGGCTGCTGCTGTTAGATAAGATTGGGGCTCACCTCCTGAGGATCTTGCCCTGGAAGGACCAGATGTAGTATCCGCAGTCCATCTTGCACTTGAGTGAAGACACTCCAGTCACCACATAGCGACCAGTCGGGTCCCACTCGATGCCGGACATCTGAAGACAAACAGGTGGAGAATTTTACACAGAGTAGCAACGGGTCTCGCCTTTTACTATAAGGGTAGGCATTTTGAGTTGAGATAAAGGGGCTGTGGGGCTGCCTATCGCAGCAGCTGTTTCCTCACATTTTGTATCACCGATGGCAGTGCTTTCGAAGTAGTCCCGATTTCGATACCCGGCCGGGGATGAGAAAAATGGCAGGGTCTTGGATGTTTGTATTAAAAAAATTACGACCTAAAATCCCACAAACAACTCGAACTTGCCTTGACCAATGATTGTTAGATAAGTTTTATGATATTAATAAATACCATAAAATTTATATAAGAATCATTGATTGATTGAATAATTGAATATCTAAGATCAATTACAATACAAAGCCTTTACAGAAAACCTTTACATAAATAGATAAAATTGTTTAGGCGATAAATATGAACTCATTAGCTTACTTACATAAGCAAAACCTACCTATTACTCAAGTCAGTAATACAGTTAGAAATTAAGTGGTAACATTTAACAAGCCTCCATTGGAAATTACTAAGACTTCAGGTAAATTTTTCCACGCACCTGGTAATGATCGGACACATTCATGATTGTATAATCATTGGTATCCAAAAACTCCAGAGCGCCACCCGTCAGCCCCAAATTGGCCAGCACAATAAACTGGCCCATCGGCGACCAGAACAGATGGTTGAAGGGTTTCCGCTCAAACTTCTTCTGACATGTCGGGGCCTGCCCGTGGTTGA
This sequence comes from Argyresthia albistria, assembly GCA_963457715.1. NCBI lineage: Eukaryota > Metazoa > Arthropoda > Insecta > Lepidoptera > Argyresthiidae > Argyresthia > Argyresthia albistria. The sequence goes on along the minus strand of OY735264.1, from coordinate 9,474,216 downwards.
CTTGGTAGAAGCTGATGCTAATATTAGCCGGGTCTCCATGGATGATGGAGAACTTGGAACCGATGGGCTCCCAAGCAAACGCTTGAATCGGCTCCTTGATTTCTACTGAATCAACAGGGATTTCTTTTTCCCTCATGTGGAAGATTTCAAAGTTGTAATACATTCCAGAGTATTTGATGTCATTCTTGTCTTTCTTGACTTTGGAGTAGCGGTCGACTTTGACACATAGGTAGTCTCCGCTCTTCTGCCAATGGATCTTGCAGTCGGCGACTGAGAAGAGATTTTTGGAGCGGATCTCAGTGCGGTTGGGCAGCTCCAGGAGAGTCACTCGGGCCGGGACGTCCTTGTCTTCGGCCACCCAGTATGCTAGGATGTTGTCTGTTGGAGACCAGCTGAAATCTCTGTAAAAGCAAAGGGAGGGATTTTTATTAATATTTATTTAATTTGGATATATCTGTGGCGGAAAGTTAGAATTCTCCAGTTTGTAAGGTCCCCAGTTAGAAAGTCCAAAGTTCCAAACTTACTTTCCCACCACACTCTTCCAAGATTTATTTTCACGCCCTACCCTACCTTCCTACCCCCTAAATAAAAAATAGCCTATTCTTCCTTCCTGTCCTGCCTCTCTAGTGGAGGTAGGCGGTCTACACTCCATACTCCTGTGCTTTGCCAAGCTCGCTCCCGACCTGCCCGTGATACGTAGGATATGATGAACACACTTGATGGCGAGTAGAGCACCTTTATAAGAAACAGGAGACCTATACCCAGCAACAGGCTGATTGATTGGCAATACTGTATTATTGCCCATGTAAGAAGAAATCTAAGAATGCATGTCCGAGGTAGATACCCAAAACGCTAAACGAGAATATTAATCCATAAAAATACAATGCAAATTTTATAAGTCATTTCACTAAAACACCATTCGCCATTTTGATTCCGACTTGATGTCACTCCGATAGTACCCATCGACGTAAATTAGTACTTGGTCTTTGCAGTCATCGCGTGTTTACTAACGGAGTGACGTCACGAGCGAAACATCGTAAATTAATTAATTATTTTAAGGGATCGGTTTCACAAAATTTAAATAAAACTACTCATTTATCACAGCCTCAATTTTTTTTCAAGAAAATTTCCACAAAAGCAATAATACCCTATTGGGGGCTATTTGGGAGGTGTCAAAACCACTAAACTAGAGGAACTAAAGGCACTAAACCGACAACATTCAAATCCGACAGCTATTGCGCGGTGGCCACGGATTCCATAATCAAACACACTAATTTAATTAGTTTAGTTAGTATAGTTCGTAATTCGTATGGACAGGTACAGGTACGTTTATGATATGAAACTCTGTGTTAGATATAAGTTAGTTTGTAAGAAATTGCAGTGCCCTTACAGGGTCCGTTGTCGGGACCTCCTTACTTTAAGAACTCTACAACCACAATGTAGCAATAAATAAATTGGAATTGGCCTTGTCATTGCAGGCATTGTCACACATTCCCCACGCTAGGCTACACACGCACCTGATGCCGGGTATCTTGATGGACTTCTTGTCGAGTAGACCGAACCCGGGCGGGTCGTGGACCGAGTAGACGGAGAGCATGTCCTGGCCGAGGCGCGCGAAGTATTTGTCGTCCTTGCTCCAGCGGAATATCGGCCACGTGACATACTCGTCGGGCGCCGCGAAACTACGCTTCTCCTGACCGGTCCTGCGGAGTTTGATTAATCATTTCATTTCATTTATTATTATTCATTCACGATTATTAAATCATATTTGAATATCATATTTAAAACTAAAACACAATAACAACATAACATAAAAACAATAATACAATACTATACTATAAAAGATTATTACACAAAATAATACAAGTATTAAGGTAATTTCCAATAAATTAAATGTCAATAAGATTACCACTAAATAAACTAAAATTTCCTAATACATTAATGCCGATCTTATTGATTTATGAAATCCTCAAGAGTGTAGAAGAACTTCTTCAACAAGTATTTTTGCAACGCATTCTTAAATTTGGTCATGGTGTCAATTAATTTTAAGTCAATAGGCAATTTATTGTACAGGACAACAGCCTGGTACCTTGCACTGTGACTTGCAACTTGCAGTCTGGGAAATAGTGTCTCGATTTTTACATCTAGATTAGTAACACTTTTGAAAGAACATGCAGCTAAAAAGGTGAGCCCACTGAGTGTAGGATAAAGTGAATGTATCCCATTAATGTCCCCACCGAGGGGCACAGGCCTTTACCCGGTTACGAGTAATAATGAGCCGTACTCCACCACGCTGGCTCAGTGCGGGTAGGTGGAGGGGTGTTGGGCTAGTATACAATCCAGCCGGCAGATCTGGCAGAAGTTATCGAGATGTCCTATTAGGGCCTCCCTCAGACACAACTTACGACTACATCCACGGAGAAGCGATAATACTCGTACTTCGGTGGGCAATTCTCGCGCTAGCGAGATCGTGTCCTTGGTCGAAATATCGATTTTGAGACACCGAAATCTCCATCAATAAGCTGCCAAGTGCGAGTTGGACTCGCGTTGAAAGGGTTTCGTTTGTACAACAATAATAGGACTAACAACAACAAAATGCCCTAAAAGTACCCTAAAATTCAGTTTTTCATACAAACTTTGCACCCCAGGTTTAGTGGGTTAGGGGTCAAAGTTGTAGATTTCGGAGTTTTTATGGGATATGTGAATAGGACATATTACTGAGCACAACTTTTTCTAAATAAGTCTTAAAAATATTATAAAAATACATTTAAGATCCTCACACCATGCACTTTCATTTGATATGTCGTGCATATTTTGAATATTTTAATTTTAATTTTATTATTTGGCCCCCCAAAAGTGCTTACATTCCATATTTATATATTAACATTGCACCTCTGTGTTTGGGTCACAGATATTGATATGTGTAGCAATTATCAACTTCATCGGTCCAATGAGTAAATTGCCTGTGACGGACGGACGGACAGACGCACTGTAAGGGTTTCTCCTTCTGAGATACGAAACCCTAAAAACCAGAAAAAGCTATTCTCACGACCAACCGAGATATCTCGACCCGTTTTCGATCGAAATAAATATGAATCGAAATCGTTTTCGACGGATTTAGGCGGTATCCGGGTCCTACAGCTTAACGAGTCATCCGAAACACAGAAGCGCTCGAAACAAATGCCACTTAGAAACGGGTCTCCCATCTAGTAGGCGTCTCGGCCAGATGTTGCTGTACCCGCACGATCGTTTCGATACCGCTCGGCCACGGTCGTTTCTATAGACGGAGTGTAGGATAGTCATGTCATGCATGATAAAGATCTGATGTTTGAAATGTCTCTGCCTTTGTACCTACATGTATTTTGTATGGTATTTTAAAAGTTTTGCCACCAATGACGAGCGACGCGTGTGAGAGAAAGATCAATCCCATTATAGTCATTATACTACTCCAGGCAAGGTTAAACCTGCAAATTACGATTGTATGTGTGTGCAAAGGGCCGAACAGACTACCCGAAAAGAAGTACCTTCACTGATGAATGAAACTTACACACATGACACACATGTTCAGTCAAGCCACACACACAAACGCGTTTCTCAGGTTTCGCCATCTGTGCCTGTAGACAATGTTAAACGCTAAGGATAGCGAAACGAAACTATAACTTTTTATGTACCTATGCGATTTGACATTTGGAATCGCTACGTGACGTCACCTGCGAAGCCAAATGTCAAATCACATACATAAAAAGTTATCGTTTTCGTTTCGCTAGCTTTAGCGTTTCACTTTGGCTGGACAGTTAATTTAGTCACATCTACAGTGAATCATACCTGATATCCCAAATAATCAGTTTCTTATCATCCCCCCGCTCTCCACTAGGCGAGAAGGTGACCAGGTAGTTCTCACATGGAGAGAAGGAGATGAACCGAGCCTCCGGGTGGAAGAATTTCTGGAACTGCTGGAACTTGGGCCCGGCCCACAGCGCTACCCCACGCCAGTGGAACGTGGCTATGTAGGTGCCGAGCGGAGACCAGACTGCGAATGTTTCTGTCCAGTTCTGGAATCATGTGAGGGTATAAATGGAGAGGAGTATTGTATCTAAATGTGGGCACCATTGTGGCTGCCACACCGCATGTTAAGTCTAATTTATAAGAGGGATGACGGAAGAAATAAACATTGTAAAGCTAATCTCTAGTCTCTTTTGTTTTGACATCACAACTCTTGATAGATCATTGGAAGCTGAATAGATGAGCCACAATTATTTGATGAATAGATGAATGATCATCTTAGACTTGGATGGAGACCAAATCAAGGACAAAGTTATATCATGACCATTGCCATTATGAGACAAAGTATAATGGCTACCCAGTTCAGGAGAGTCAAGGGAAAATTAAGGTAAAAGTTTAACTTACCGGCCTCTCCTGGAGCAAGATAGGTTCGGGCAGAGCATTCTGCCAGATTTGCATGCTGACTCCAGTACCAATGCCGACGAGGAACTGGTCGTAGCCTTCCGGGTCCATCAGGTACCACTGCAGGTCTGATTGGACCTTGAAGGGCTGCGGCGCGGGTGGTTCCCATTCTTTGGGGATATTCTCGTATCTGTTGGAAAGGAGGTTTTGTGAGTAAAGTAAATTATTACTTTTTATTCAAAATTGTTTCAATAGCTAGGTTTCAAATGTATAAAATTATTGTTGTAAGTAATGCAGCAATTTCGCAAAGAAGCTTTAATTACAATCCTACAATCTACATGAGATTTGACTCATTCAATTGATGTCATGTTTTCTGGTGGATTAGGCATGGTGTCATTCTACTCAGCATGTTTCTGTGGTCCGTCAGATCATTACCAACTATGCTCCAGAACTGACAAGAAAGCAGTGCTTTAATCACCCGCAATCTAGTTAACTTTTAACTCATTGTATTGTGTAGATGTTTACTAACAACAAATCCAAATTTATAATTAATTTAATCAATAATTACTAGTCTAAAACTAAATTAGTACTCGATAGACCACTTACTTCTTGAAATCCGTGAACAGATTCACTAAAAATGTATGTTGCTTATCTAATTTCCAGCCGTTCGTCGCCTTCACGGCCTCCGCGGCATTCTGGGGGTTGCTATACTCCAGGAAGATATAACCAATGGTGTTCCCATTCTCCCCGGTGGGGTAATACTCGTTTACGAGCTTGCCGTATTTGCTGAAGAACTTGGTGATCACATTCTGGAGTTTCTCCAGGCGCTCGGGCCCGACCTGCGGGGCTCCGTCTACCACCACGACGTTCTCGAAGCCGTCGCTCTCTTCAGGCTTTTGCTCCAGCAAGTCGGCCAACAACTCTGCAACGTCAATGAGAGGTTAACTTTTGACGTGACACTATTGTGATCACTTTGTAACCGGTATAATATCAATGAAAACACAGTTTTGGCAAGTTGAAAAGGTGAATTTTAGACGAATTGTGAAGTAAATACACTGAATGCACTGCTAAAACAGCGGCAAATAAGGTGGGTGACGCATATGGCCGGCCCAACCTAAACCGCCGCGGAAACCCACCTTCGTCGGGAATGTCGTCGACGAAACCTTCTGGATCGTCAAAGTCTGGCTCCTCGTCATAGTTATGCTCCTCATTATCACTATGAGGAGCCTGAATCACTTTTTCGTCGCCTTTTTTCTTTGCCATTTTGACGTTATAACGTGTGATACCGGAAGACACGCCATTAGTGAACGATCCATAGAGCAGGCAGAGTTGAGAATAACTTTCACTGCGTTTAGTTTAGCAAAATGGATTTCACAATTTTATAAAGTATTTTCTTGAAATTTATTATTGTTTAGTGCATTTCGTATGAAACTTATAAATTCTATAACAATATTTTGAACAAAACTTTGTTTGAAGCCAATGAGACTGACCTGCCAGCCAGCAAAGTAGATATTTTTTTCTTAACGTTTTGTTCCTTCTATACACTGACGCATTTACTTCCGATGTTAACCATAGACAACAAGAGAAATGGTTTTTGGCGGGAATCTAAAACTTTGAGGAAGCAATTTTTTATTTTGGACTAGCTGACCCGGCAGACTTCGTACTGCCTCAATTTAATATGAACTTTATTGAATAGCAATAAAGTTCAAATTGACTCTAGAAAACGTTTGTATGGGAAATAGAAAAGGGCTGTTTTTAGGGTTTTCCCGGAAACTATTCGATTTTTTCTCGCCTTTTAAACCTTCCCTAGACCTCCACGAACATTTCAAGACTAAGATAAGATAAATCCGTTCAGCCGTTCTCGAGTTTTAGTGAGACTAACGAACAGCAATTCATTTATATATATATAGATTGGGAGACATGGGCATGGGCAAAGTAACTCACTTCAAAGAAAAGAGTGATATGTATCTTTTGAACCTTGGTATATATATCACTCTTTCATATTATCTCTATATCCGAATGTATCCCGCGCTTACGCGACACGCGGCGACATTCGTCTTTCGTTCTCTCTCTAGTATATATCTCTCATCTCATATCATAACTCTATATTATATCCATCCATATCTGTCTGAATGAGAAGCTCACTCGTGCTGTGTATCTGAGAGAGATGGAGATGTTGATTAGTGGAGTGATTGATATAGGTGAAGGGAACGAATTCCAAATTCCAGATTATTTATTGCTACATTGTGGTTCTTAAAGTAAGGAGGTCCCGACAGGCAGCATCGCGACTGTAGCGATGCCAACGCGCGACAGCATCGCTACTAACGCGCGTTAGCATCGCGACTGATTTTTGGTTACGTAGGCTAGCACAGTAAGTAACTGCTTGTCAAATAAAGTAATACGCCAGCAAATAAACTACGCCACCTCAGCGCTCGCAGTAGATGAGGTGTGCTCGCTCATGGATGCGGACTGGCTAGTCGGGTCAGTGCACATGAAAATTGAGGTCAGCTTATGAGGACACCTCGCTTGCTCTACAAGTTGGGACTTCTGAGGACACCTCGCTTGCTCAACAAGTTGGGACTTCTTTGTGCCATAGTGGTTTTGTTTTTGGATGTTATTTATTTATTGTGTTCATTCTTAAACTTAATACAAATGTAATTTTATAAGTCAGGGCAATTTAGGTATTGGTTTGTAGAGCACTATTACATAAAAGGAACTAGTCTTATCTCTCCAAAGCATTTAACAATTCCTAAGCAAAAAAAAAGCTGGGTGGTATTTTCCCGGAAACATTGGTAACTTTCCCGGGACCGGAAAATTTAAAAAACCCACTAACCCATAGGTTTTCTCAATCACTCCAAATCCCATTTTAAAAGAGTGGTCATGGTCACAGTACCGCAAGTTTGCATGTATGCCGCATGCACACGCTCTAGAGTCGACTGCGCTACATAATACAATGGCGGTGAGGCTATAAATCTGCCGCATTGGTTAGGTAATAGGAACAGAATGTATCAGGTTCCACTTAGATAAATGATCAATACCGATTGGGGTACCAATTGAATTAATTTGGTTTCAGGTTTAGCAAATCTTTAGATATATGTATACCTAAATAGTTACAAACTACCAATGTTTTACAATTGTTGTTGATGGCGTGTTGCGTTGATATTGAAATTATTTATTTTTGATGAAGATAGCTATACATAGATGAGATCGCAACAAGTTTCTTGGCGTCTCTGAGTGAAACATGGAGAAGGTACAGACGAATACATAGGAGAGAAAGGGAAGTTGGAGCTCTCTCAGGCAAGGGCGGGGCCTCTACTTATGCATTCGTGTGAATCATAGTGAAGATCTATAAAGTCTTTCGGTGCATTGCATAATGCATACCCAATGAGGATTCAATGTTTTGACCCACTTGCAAGCGAAGTGAAGACGTAATGGGGTCACGTATCAACCCCGTCTGTTATGATAATAGAAGGAATGAATGAAAAACATTTATATTAATCACCTGAATGAAATATCAAAACATAACTGCAAAACAAAAAAGACTTTTATAAGACTGGGCTCAATTCAGGGCGATTAATTTATGAAGTGAATAGGTAGCTTAAATGGTACCTACCTAGTATTGCCTTTATTCTCTTTCAGTCACTAACCCACTATTGAACAGAAGCTTATCTAAACAAATTAGCTACTTACCTACTATAATTATGTAATGTAAAGTACCATAGGGGTCGTTGGCACTGTAAAAAGATTGAACCATTAATTTAGTTGAGAGCTACGAACGAACCCCCGCTTAAGTGAAGTTATTTTAATCAATATTTAAGAGGTAAGTATGTTTCTATGTTTAGAACTACTTACTTCTACGACGAAATAAAGCACTTAACTTAGAACACTTCAAGCTAAGATGTCTTCTTAGAAAAGGTCTCATCTCGATTAATGTAGCTCGATTGATCGACGAAACGACAGTTAGCTATTAAGTCAGTTACTTACTAGAAACTGTAACAAAGAAAGTATACGAATTAAGTACCTAGTTAGTTATAATATAGAAAAATAATATAGGTTTACTTAAGTATTAATTTAGGGAAATCTGTAGAGCTAACATAGACCTAACAATTTCATAATAAATCTTCGTTCGTTAAAATATACAGGTGACAAATTAGTTGAATATATTAGGAGGAATTATTCCGTCATTCATCATTCATCAAAGAATTCACCTCCAATTTCAAGTGTGATACAGCCGTCCGGCATAACACCACATACCATAGAACTGTAATACTAATTCTCATTCACTGCCATGGGAGCGTCCAAGCCATGCGGAACCTACTTAGGTATAAGTACCTTCTACTTGCCGTGCCTCATGTGTCTGCGTCGTCGTATTGCTTTGGGCGTCTCGTCGTCACTCGTCGAGTCGTCGCACGCACCAGCCAGTCAGTCGCTCCGCTATTCCTTCAGCGGTCGCCGCGTTTCCCGCGTTTTCCTCCCATAGACAACCCGGAAACACTCCTACATATCCCGAATTTTCTCGCGATAAGGTAAATTTCGTGCGTTTTGTTTATTGCATTTGTTGTGATACTTTAGTTTATGTGTAAGGGAAGTGTAATTAATAATAAGTTACTGTTGGCGTCAAACATACAAACAACCGGCGGCGTGGGAACACTTTTTGTTGTTATGCTTTGTAGTTTGTTTCCTTTGAGGTTGTATCCGATCAAGTAATCATGAAATAACAGCATTTATTCATATTCCTCCTCATCCAACTGTTTATAACAGAAGCTTAGAGATATTAGAGCAGACATATTTTAATGCCATAAATGCTAGCATAAAAATACAAACATGATTATTTGGAATGTAGCGTCTGCTTCCTCTTCTGGCGAGTTTTACGTGGTCAGTCAGACAGACAAGTAAAGCCGTTAGGAGCTTCTCAAGTAAGTATGTAGGTATAAACTTGTATAACAACTTGCACTATCGTTCAATTCACGCTATACAGAGTGTAAATAAAGCAAGTAAGTAAATAGCGATCGGCGTTTCCTTTAATAAAAATTTAAAACTAGCGTTAGTTAATTACAAAATATATAAATACTTAACTGAATTACTACCTAGCCAACCATCACCATCACAACACTGTTTCATCTTATAAGTAGTCCCTACGTTTAATTCCTGGGACAGGACTATAATCAGCAATTTTCCCGAAAGTTTCCCAATATTCCCTGTAGAGTCTTTTCATTTATGTAAGAGGTACTTAATACTTATATTGTATTTTAGGTAGCATAGTTTTTCTTAAGTCGTAATTCTCTTTCATTATTTTCTGAAGATCTAACTACCGCCCTTTATGTACCTAGGTGACCTTCATCCTCAGTCATGTAATACTTTTGTATTATTAATATTATGTATATGTATTACTAAGTAAGTACCTATGTAAATTACGAATACACCAGACCTAGGTATTACTAACTTACTCTTACTAAGTACAAATTACCCCAACACCTGTGCAAATAATTTTTGTTCGCTGATATTGTAGATTGTCAAAAATATGTAGGCATGCCATAAACAAATAGTATGCTAGGTGTAGTTCCGTGGTCCCACACTTCCGTGTCCCCCACTTTTTTAAACATCTAAATTGTTAATTTAAAGTTAATTAAATAACTTTTTAATTACTTAAATTAAAGTTTATTAAATAAGTCACTTTTTATTAATTTAAAGTTAATTAATAAAAAGTTAATTATTTTATTACAATTTCGAAGTCCAAAATGAGCGGACACGGAAGTGCGGACACGGAAGTGGGAGACACGAAATATACATATTTGTCTATGTTATTTGCAAGAGAAAATAAATTGGGAATTTTCAGAATTCTACAACAACTTCATCAATTACAGGTCTGATAGGGTTGCAAAATGAACATAACATTCTAATACTGCTGCTGCTGCGGTAAACTCAAAGTAAGGACATAATATAGCCAATAATGGAATCCCCTAACGGAACTGATTGTGCCACAAACTTCATCCGGAAGTTGGAAGACCATTAGAAAAGGAACTGTGTAACTTTAAACCATAGAATAAAATAACAGTTTAAACTTCGTCAGCTAGTTTCGCAGACAAGATATGCACATTTAGTTAGGTTACTCGACTTTATTCCAGTACAATAAGGGTCATATTAGTCCGACACTAGAATTCTGGCTGACTACATGGTAACCCTAATGGTCTCAATTCTAGGAAGTAGTGTTTTAGATTCAGGAATTAACGTAATATAATACTGCATTAAGATTTTCGTAAAGTTTTGTACACCTAAGTTTAATGTAGTGATTGCTTCCTGAATATAATGTAACTTACTTATAACTAGTAATATACATTATAGTACTTATCTTTGTTAATACATAATAAGTAAGTATATTCGTGGTCAAGGCAATGCTGAATGGCAGCTGTAGTCCAATTGATTAGATTTAGAGTCGATCTTTCGACAGTCAGTTAAACAATCAAGTAACTTTGACGCTGGTTTCACCTGTAAAATGTCAAATTCCTCAGATAAACGTTAAATGGGATGGTAAAGATTGGCTCTTAAATGCGCAAAGCCTAACAAGCTTTCCTAATTAACAGCACGAGGAACTGCTCTATCTAATATTATCACGAAGGGTCACGCCTTTTCCCATACGGGGTTTTGACACGGCACCAAACCAACACATAATATTTTGGCCCTTTTTTCTTTAGGTATTTTGCGAAATAATATGCTTATCAAACATGAAAAATAAGGCCCGAAAGACAAAATAAAGTAAGTACTTAAGCACATCGTATCGTATCTCGAGTTACGTGCGACTTTGAGTTAATTAGACAATCTGATAGACGGTTATATGACTCATGAGGTCATTATGAGTGTCCTAAACATGAAAATGCCATGTCACAAATCCAGGAATCAATCCACTTTATCAGTTCAGTTCAGTTCAAAATTTTTATTGACCATAAAATCATACATATTACTTAGTCAACGTCAACATAATATTAATATTTTTGTATACTACCGCCCGTTCGGAAGTTGTGGGCTTAGTGGGCTTAGGGGCTTAGTGGGCTTAATCTTCGTGTAAAATAGACATACATATCAATAAATCCACACATAAGCTTCGTCAAGATCTAATCTAAATTGTTGGACTTAGCAGTTTATACCAATCTTCATCACCTATATAACAAGCAACTCTGGCCTCTATTCCAGCATGACCTGGGGTGCCTTGGCCCTGCTGGCCCTGGCCTCGGCCGCCGCCGCCCAGGGTCCGGAGACTTGTCTCTCTGGTGATGACGAGCCCTACCTGATGTTTGGAGACAGAACTGCGTACACCTTCGTGACTACTGGCCGGGGGAATAGCAGGATCCATGAGGTTGCTGGTACGTGGAATATAATATAATCGAACAGAATCGAAAGCACTGACGAGCTTTCCGAGCGTGAGGACCCGGGTTCGAACCCCACCTGGGGAGGAACAAAAAAATCCCCAGGTCTTGGATGATTACACTAAACAGTAGATAATAATATGTATAACTGTATTCAATTTAGTGTTCAACTGTCACGAAACGTAAGATACGCTAGATACTGGACAGAATACTTGGCAGAACTTATGACCTGACTACGTATAGGTTCAATGGTCAAAATTCTGGTCAAACCTAACGTTGTAGACATGTTCGACAATCTCAATATTGACAAAAGGTTTACAGTTTTCACTCAACCCCAAATTAACATAATAGACAAAATTACCGGTTTGACACCAATTTTAATGAGAATGTACCGAAATAGGAGGCGCTAATGAGCTGTAATTTAAATACGAGCGAATTACCTATTTCAGACCAACAGACAACATACAGCTATGTATAGTGAGTACGAACAAACGAGCGAGCCTCTATGCATCAATGTTTATAATAAAATATCTTCATACAATACTCAGTTCTCTTTAGAAGAGTTCCTAGGTCTCTTTTTTTCACAGAGTAGTTAGTACGAATCTCGGTTCTGAACAATGAGATAAGTAAATTACCTATGAAGTACAATATCGGACGTTCTGTCTGTATGATGAAGAACAACGTTAGGAAACCTTCATTACTCCACCGCTGCGGCGAATGGGCTAGACACCTGTCATGCAAATTGGAGTGATGAAAAACTGGCTAAAATTGGCCACAATTGTGCCTTTGGGCAGTTCTCCTCATGAGTCGAAATCTTCTCACTTTCGTGTCACTTTTTTTTCTTCACTTTTATACTTAATTTAGTAAATACTAGGGAAGAATGCTGGAAGAAGAACCTAAATCTGTTGTTGGCGCACCTGTAGATTTAGTTCTTCATGAAATATGAAGACCACGATTATAAGATGACATGAAAGTGAGTAAATTAGACACGAAAGCGTATTTGCTTGCAATCTATTTACGATCTATTTGCGATTCTTTAGAAGCATACCAAATGACGCCATTTTGGGTGTTTTAGATGCGATAGCGATCCAAAATAAGTGCGTTTCTCAGAGCAGCATGAGGCCCCTGATCATTCGCTGGTGCTGCAGCCGCAAGAGCGTTGAGGCTGTCCACTATTACATTCACTGTCCATGATTACACTATTACTTACATCCGTCAACTAAGTCTTTTTATGTGAACTTAGTTAAATTGTAATATCTCGTTTCAATTTTGTGTAATAAGGCTATGTTTGCTCGATTCTGCGTTGGAGACAAGACATGGTTTTAAGTTTTTGGTAGTTTGAGATTTTTTTCCCTTGTGTTCTATTATTAATATCTTAAAGTGTTTATGCTCTCCAGCTAAATAACTGTTGGTATTAAACATGGTATTTATTTAAAGTTTTTGATGTTATAAATAAGACTAGTTATGTCCGACGCCGCGAGTTTTTACGCTCGAGAAGAACTGCTCCTTTGTCAGTTGTCACTCAGTATGGGAAAAGGCGTGACGCTATGTCGTGTTATTTAAAAGAACGTCCAAAAGGCCTCCAAAATATAGGAGAACATTTTCTTATTTTAGTTGCTTTTCACGTGCTCTAGATTGTATAGCAGTACATGTTTGCAAATAGCCTCGTTCGATGTCTACTCAGCATGACCCCAAATTCAAATGCCAAAGGCGAACTATGTATTCTTCTTTGATGATCTAGATCTAGATGTGACTGAAAAAAAGTACCAGCGAGCGGGGCAATTCTGGCGCTAGCGAGATCATGTCCATGGTCGATTTTGAGATACCGAAATCTCTATCAAAAATAAGAAAAAGCTATTCTTACGACTAGCTTTTCGACCAAACGAGATATCTCGTCCCGTTTTCGATCGAAATAAATATAAATCGAGATCGTTTTCGATATTTCGACCACGGACATGATCTCGCTAGCGCCAGAATTTCCCCCTAGTTACTGTACTGTAGTGCAGTCAGCATCAGATATACCTACATATTATTTATATCTTAAATGGTTCGCCGACACATTTTATATGGTCAATAATTCGCCAATAGTTCGCCATTGTTCGGTCGTTCGAGCAGTGTGCTTCTGAGAGGGAAGGGGTTAAACAAACATATTAACTAGAGAAAGTTTCAAAATTATGCGCACTAAGGACACTCTCCAAAAAAACTTTGAGATTGGGTATCAAGACATCAATTAAGTCTATTAAGGAGATGAAAACATAATTTCCCCATTAAATAATTTTGTTTATTTTTCTTTTCGGCCGGATGACATGATTTTGAGGCTTTCGCTCTGTTTCTGGATTGTTTAAAGATGTGTCTGATAGGTACTGACTGTCTGTACAGCTATATACACTACTGTCTAACGGTTTAACTTAGGAGATTGAGTCATTGTTCCACGAAACGGAACACTAAATTATGCCTATGAGCTTGAAATGGACCATGAAACCTAGTTATTTTATTTACAGAGCTATACCTTTCCTACCTCCTTTCTATTTCCATCTACGTATATCGCCAGGCGATATTCTTTTAACAAGAAAACAATTTAAAAAAAAATAAAAAAATTAACAAGTGAAAGATATTTGAGTGTTGTGTACCTACGTATACTTGAGATGCAGGCCACACAGAAAAAACCCGCGCGTCATACAAACGACGTCACCTGCCCTGCATTGCATTTTTAGGGTTCCGATCCTTAAAAGGAAAAAAAGGAACCCTTATAGGATCACTTTGTTGTCCGTCTGTCTGTCCGTCTGTCACGACCCCTTTTCTCAGGAACGCGTGGAGGTATCATTTTGGAATTAATATCGATTACTCAAATCTATCTATAGTCCCTTGGAGCTGTGAAAAAATTAAACTTCTAGGTCCACGCAATCAAAAGATACCGCGATATTATGTCATAATTTTGGCTGATTTTGTATGAACTCGCGTGGAACTGATATACGTAAGGGAATCAAAACATATAGGTTACTTTCGGTTGGCCTGGGGTCATGAAATTTGGAATGGAAAGTTTTATAGCACAAGTAAAAGGAAAAATCCTAAAACTGTAAATTTCTGTCTGTCTGTCTGTCTCACTTTTTCTCAGAAACGCATGGAGGTGTAAAGTTGAAATTTATGTAGAATACTCAAGTCTGTGATCTCTTAAAGTTGTGAAAAAATTAAACTTAAAAGCCAACGCAATCAAACGATACCGCATATGTCTCAATTTTGCTGAAAATGCTTGATACGCAAGGGAATCAAAACCTAGAGGGTACTTCCCGTTGACCTAGAATTATGAAATTTGGTACGAAGCAAGGTCTCGCAAGTAGGTAAAGGGAAAAATCCGGAAATGCAAATTTCTGTCTTTCTAAAAAAATATTCAATCTGGTTTACATGGATGACATCACACTTTAGTGTTTTATGTTTAGATCATCCTATGTTGGATCCACTATAGGAACCTAATTCTGAACAACTTTCACTATGGGACCGAATTGATCAGAGCAACTTTATTTTTCACTCCACCATACAGATCTGCTGAGCGCTAGGCCCGAAATGTACTGAGTTAAAATTGCTCTGACCTAGTCGGTCCCATAGTGAAAGTTGTTCAGAACGATGTCCCTAACAACACTCTTTCGGCTTGTACACCCCTTTCTGTTACACCCTGTAGTGTTCCTAAGCTTGAACTTGAAATAGAACTTGATCAATAATGAAATACCGTAACTGTTACATCTTCTAAATCTTTAAAATCGTACCGTCCCAGTATTTTCATGACTCCGCTACGTTTCCCGTCGTAGGTTCGGTTTGACCTGACACCGATTCGGAGCGCAATTTTTATGTCCTGACATCACTATTGGATCACCTCCAAACCTTGATGTCCCACGTGTGTAGATAATTAACTGGTCGGTGACGACATGAAAGTTAATATCCTTATTACTGAAACGTTTTGAAATATTTGCAGTTGTGACTAAACGGTACAGTTGATGGTCTTTGATTTTACATGTCGTAAAGATTTCAGCTTGTTATGTGGCTAAAATAACATTTAAGTATTACAGAAGCTCCATATGTAACAATTCATACGTGCTAAAGTACGTCGCGCCTGCTCTCATATGGGATGGCACAGGCACTGAAATTCACAATGCTGGGACTGAGACTATCCGCTGGTTCGGGAAACGGGAATGTTTATGAGAGATTTTTAGGTGTTCTTAATTTCTCTGGTATAATCACTTATTACATGACGCTGTCGGCAGGGCACGATTTGTATCTAGACGTCTCACTCATGATGGAACGACTAGAAAGAGACAGTGAGTCAGACAGGGCCCTGCCGACAGCGTAATGTAATAAGCTCTTTAGCCTGAAATTAGTGAAATCAGACCGAATAATTTGTGTAGGTTTGAAAATTGGTAGATTCTTTAAGGTATCCAGATAAATACTAAAAAAGTCCCCGAGGGTGGGAGGTGAGCCAGAGGTAGGGGAGAGGGGGAAAGTTTCACAGGTCGACCTGGCGTTCATCCACACATTTCTGTGTCACATTTAGGTTAATTAGGTTACTAAGGTATAAATGCGTTTGGACACAATAGTACCCTATAACCGTGTTAGCCCGGTGACCGTCCATCGTGACCACTACAAATAAAGAAAGCGGGATTGACTGACCACGGGCCCTATTCCACTAGCATTATGACGGCACAGTGATAACGCGATGACAGTGAGATGACGTCGTCGGTCAACTATTAGTCATCCGATGTTTGTGATCTCTTTGGTATTTATATTCATATTTATTTATATAAGTATGCACTAGTTTATGTAGTCTATTGATTTGTAAGTAATAATTATATGTATTGTACACATGGGTCTACTCCTGCTCAGCAATCCACCTGTCTCATCCCTATTTGGTTTGCTGGAAGAGATCTCTTATTAGAGATAAGCTCGCCTTTGTACACGTTTTCTATGTTTTTTACTGTCCTATGTAACTTTTTGTGTGCAATAAAGAAATTATGAATTATAAATTATATTCCTCCCAAGCTAATTTTGCACCTCGCTTGAATGTAATGTAAGTGATGCGAGGTGAAAACTTAGCTTGGTCGGGTAGTATATTATTCATATTCGTTTATTGCTGAATAAGCTATCGATAGTATTTAGCGTGCTTTTTCCATAAGGGCCGATAAAATCTAATCATAGGTGGCGCCAGTGCAATTTGTTTCATCCAACCAGTTGTATTGTGTTGTAATTTGTATTGAATCGCCATTGTCATACACAGGACAATGGTGTAACCTCAGACGTCATTTTGCGATCAGAATCCAGGCCTGGCTGACCTAAATAATGGCTTCTCGGTGGGTTAGCAGAGCTAACAACCTGCCACCCTCGCTAGAAATAGGCCGAGGGTTGTTAGGGGACTTGCAAATAGGGAAGGACACACGCACACGGTCTTCGAAGCTGGCCTATGAAGGTGCTTTTATGGGTTATGTATAGGTGTTTCTCTATAAAATCGGTGTCATAGTGAAAGTTGCCCAGAATGATATTCCTAAAAACCCCATTAATCTAGTCTCTAATTGACTAGGTACCCAACAAGCAAATCAGGATACATATGTTAGAAGGGTATGACACTTATTAGCTTCTTATAATGGTTCTGGTGTTTCTTACTGCTCTTGTATGTGTTGCTCAAAATGCTACTTGGTTTATGATTACAATTACTTACTCTTATATACTTATAGAGGCCAACAAACATGGCATTATAAGCGCTTATAATGTTAAATAATATTATTATAAGTAACACTCTCTTATAAAAGCTTTAAATAGGAGCAAACAGTATTAAAACTGATCATTCTTATAATTAGCACTTATAAACGCTTATAAGATTATGTTACGAATGTGGTACTATCAGCAATCGCTGTGGAAGACCACTTTTAAAAATCTTTCCCTTGCAGCCAGCATCTGGCGGTCAAATTTGGCCCACCCCCTTTGTATTTTTTTGTCGACCTTTAAGACAGTTAAGTTTCGTTTGCGCCGGGCCTGGTTTTTTTTTTCAACATTCTCCTTTCTGTGCGAGCCATTGACCTCTAAATACATGGACTGGGCATACCTACAAAATGTGGGTGCCGTAAGGCGGGGCTTAAAATAAGGCATAAAATGGCTGCCTTCAGTAAAGAGAAACCCCTAGGCCAGAAATATCGATATCGATAAATCACTAGGTACCGCATACCGTGAAAAATATGTGTGCAAGGTACTTACTTCTCAAGTGCGGTTCGGGGATTTTTATTAGGATAGGATTTTAAATAGCTTGACGTTTGATGTTGAATTAAAAATTAATAATAGTAGTTTATGAAACTGTTGCATAATGAAGGGTATCAAAATACGAATGGGTTTTTAAAAACCGAGTCGTAGGCGAGGTTTTTAATATAATGGCAAGAGAGTTTTAATACCTAATTATGTGCAGTTTCACACATAATTTTATCTATTCTCGTACATTTAATAGAACTTTGTGTGTGTGGCTTTGATGCAAAGGAATGTCTTAAATAGGATGATCGGGTTTCAGCCGGGTCGGTCAATGGGAAGCAGACTAAACCAGTTTTTTCGCACGGGTAGTACAAACAAAGTTTAGAAAAATGAATACAAGGCTGTAAGTTTCTGAATTTTATGTTTAATTATAAATAATTTAAGGAGCAAATAATATTAGTCTAAATCTCAAATAATTAAACCTAAAGGCGGGCTCTTGGCTCACCCTAAAGAAGGGACGTCTTAACAATTAACAATTAAATCTCGAGGAATTACGCAACCTCAATAATTAACACTTACTACTAAAATATATTTAAAAAATTGGTTGCCTGTAAAGTCGGTATACGGGCGAAAGTTTTACGTGACAACGACTTTGAGTGGTAAAATAATTTTAATGTGAATATTCATTCGTATAGTAGGAAGAATTTTTTCAAGTTAAACAAATTATTATTGGTTGAGAAACGATTTATACTACTTTTTTGATTGAAAACTACCACAACATTGTGATTACTACAACATAACCTATTCACTTATGTCTTAGTCATTTATTTCATCATGTTATATTATCAGTCTGAAATTATTTACCTTTGCTGTTTGAATTGTTGCGATGGACGAAACTACCTTCACATTATCACTACACAATTGTTTTACAATTAACTGGCAACGTGTAAACTTGTATGCAGGCGCCTAAGCGAAATAGAAGCGCAAGACATGAACCGGTGTGTATGCCTATCTCTCTCACTCTCTCTCTCTCGCTCTGTCTCTCTCGCTCTTAGGCGGGCTAACTGTGCTCGAGTGGAAGGGACGCGTGCCTTTCACTTTTTATGTCTGTCTCTCTCGCTCTTAGGCGGGCTAACCATGCCCGAGTGAAAGGGACGCGTGCCTCTCACTCGCTCTCATTGTGAGCGCATAACGTGAGCGGAGCGTAACGCAGTTTCTTGAAGTGTCACCCGGCAAACCAATTTATAAGACGTTGTCACGTCAAAAATTACAAAAGTAAGCCACTGTGGGTTTGATTTGAACTCAGGACCCTCCGCGCTGTTGAATTTTGACTGCATCTGCATCCATTTCTTTTTCAAAGATTCTCTCCTGGGAAATCTGAAACAAAAATATATTTTTCATAATAAGGTTCTATGGATATAGTAAAATGGTATATTTATGTCATCATGTGTATGTTTACCCTAGGACTATTATGATGGCAAAGAGCAGCACTACACGATTACGGAGTAACGAACATTCAAAAAAATATTTTTGAAAAATTTCTCTAGTCGTTGAAAGCGGTGGTATTGTTGTAGGTGGGGCACGTTTCATATTGATGTTTTCACTTGCGCGTCATGTAGGGTGCCTTGCGGCCATTATTTTATGTCGTATGCATGTTTTCCATAAGACCATTATTTACAGAGATATCGATATGACAAACCTAATTATGACCTATATTTCGAAATCGGTGAGGTGCACGAGGAAAAGGTATATGACTAAAAGTGATGGCAAAGAGCAGCATAACATTCCTAAGTAAAAAACTTAGTCAAAAAATAATATTCTTGCAAAAAAAACTCTTTCTTCTTTTAGTTTTTTTTTAGTTGAAATTTTCAAGTCTTTTTTTGCCCCCTTATCCACACATTGACCTAATAGTCAAACAATAATTTCCACTAGTCACTGTACGGAACCAGCAGCGGGGCGGGCCCATGGCACTTAAAAAAATTATCGACACAGCACATCACTATCCCAACATGCGATTTGTTTACAAATATTTTGGATATAAAATTACGAAATAACGGCGTATACAGCGATAAGTATACTGTTGTATTCTTGCTGACACTTTATAATAATAGAAAAACTGGGTAGTAAGGCTTAAATCTAGCTGATCTTACAACTATTTCGTAAATAACCAGTACTAACCTATGGAAAGACAATTGTGGTTGATTTTTGTTTTTCCGCGAACCACAGTGCAGAATACTACAGCGGCTCATGCTTCGCTGTGTGTCCTCAGCATCCACACCAAGATTTATGTCCCAAATATTCTCTATAATCGCACAAATCACAAAAAACTCAGCACAAGGTAACCACTTGACAGTCAACGTACCACCGACTCACGACCACAGAACACAATTCTCACGGCTAAAAATGGCGGCTCTGGCACCCTACCTATACTTCGCATTGCATTGTTGTCAAAATTTTACAACTGCAGAAATAATGACATCTCGTTCACTGTACGGAATATTCAACTTGTTAGAAAGAGACACGAATAATTTTAATAGTTCAACTCCTATTTACACTACATGTATAAATTCTATAGAAGAATACAGCGCCTCCATGTATTTATTATCTCAATGGTGCGAGCTCATTTTAATGATTGTTTGGTCACAAATCGTTCCACAAACGCGGTATTGCAGGATGATGTGCAAGATGCAACTGAACTTACCTGACAGAGTAACGACGAACCTAAAAGTCATAAAACAAATGGATTTTAGGACACTTAAAATTGATTCTGTAGGAGTACACGGTTTTAGAAAATCCCATTACAAGGCTGTAATGGTCATATGTTGAATTAGTCGAGAGTATTATTATAAGGGTGTTACAAGACAGAATACACCAGCAAAATGGGCCCTTTTCCGGGCTATGTAAGCGCTTATATGTTCATTATATGTACGCAAAAAATTGGTTCCAGGATAGTTATAGAACCCCTTTTTAGGGTACCGTACCTGAAGGGTGCCAAACGGGACCCTATTACTGAGACTTCGCTGTCCGTCTGTCCGTCCGTCCGTCCGTCCGTCCTGTCTGTCACCGGATCCGCCTGCACGAACCGTAATAGCTAGAAAGCTGAAATTTTCACAGAATGTGTATATCTGTTGCCGCACCAACCACAAATACTGAAATACGAGAGATATTGCAAATTAAAGGGGGCCCCGATACAAGAGACGTGTTTAGATACACTTACGCATTTCAAAATGGCGATCTTGACTGAAACTGTTTATTTATTGTCATAGCAACCATGTCATAGACACATATACTACACATTTAAATATGATAGCATATTTCGCGTCAACCCACATGGTTGTGGTTAGCCGGTATGATCTAGACTCTCAATCCGGAGGTCGTCGGTTCAAATCTCGTGAAGGCATACACTTTTTAAATTTTCTTTTTGTTTATTTTTTTATTGTTTTGAGTGCTTTTGATTTGTTGTACGATGGTACGGTACCCTTCGTGTGCGATACCGACCCGCACTTAACCGATTTTTTGCTTGTTGGGTACACCTTTACGCACCACCCTGTGGCATATTTAAATACTCTTCCTCCGTTCGAAGCCAGGACTCTCGCCTGGAAGGCAGAACGCCACAAAGGCCGTGAACACGAGGGTACTTACCTAATTTGCATTTTCACTGATATCGGCACCTGATTCAATATCAGACCAACATTAATCAGAGCCCCGATCACTGATGGCCAGTATAAATCACGAATTGGAAAACGATTTGTATTCATTGGACTGTCCAATTACTGGATAGGAATAATCCCTGTGAATGTAGGAGATACAGACATACTTAGACGTAGGTACCCAGCTAGACTAAACATTCTGCATTTTGCATTGGCAAACAGATTTCCGATAGCATTAGCTGTGACCTGAGGCTGTGACAACTTGGTAAACTCATTTCAGCCAATCACGTGCCACTATTTTGAATGAATTTTCGAACGCCCCGGTTACATTTGACCCTGAGATTTGACCACTATTTTAGTAAAATGGGTGGTGTACAGATTTTTTTAAAGTTATATGTACTTACTTTTCACTTTGTCCACCATCATTATAAGGTTAGCTGGAAGAAATCTATTGCTTGAAACATGCTCTAGGTAGGTAGGTACTTTTAATTGGTTTATCTCATCTCATCATAACTTTTGTATTTTTCACTAACTATACAATGCAAGTTTTACGATGTCCGGGATGTGTATACAAAAAACCCCGACGCGGTATTTAGCTGTTGTAACGGACGGACGTTAGTTTTATAACGTGGGCAACGCAGTGTTTGTTTCTATTCGTCATTTTACGCACCAGGAAAGGAATAGGAAGACACATCTATCAAGATGCCTGCTCAAAGCACGGTGCAGTTATTTTGGTTAACAGCACGCTGTGTGTGGCTTATGCAACAGGGAAATTATGTAGGGACCATAAAGATTAGAATTTAAACATCGGATGTCTGATGAACTTAGGATACCGGCGGCGCGGCGGAGCTACCTATTTAAAGAGCAGCATGAGTAGCAAAGTTAAAATTTTCGCTGGTTTAACTCTGAATATAATGCCCGAATTCACCAACAGTTAGAGGACACTTAGTTCTTTTCAACCGACTTCAAAAAAAGGAGGAGGTTCTCAATTCGACCCGTATGTTTTTTTTTTTCTATGTTTGTTACGCGATAACTCCGCCAATTATGAACCGATTTGAACAAATCTTTTTTCGGCGTATAGGTAATACCTCAAGGGTGGTCCCATTGACACCAGGTCAGGATCTGATGATGGGATCCTGGAGAAATCGAGAGAACTCTTCAAATATTATAGGCAGACCTATAGTGATTTTTGTGTTTTTCATAATAACTCGTGCAACTGCACATAGCATAATATTGTGATGCGTAACTGCTGATGAAGACCACATATGGCCACCAGATCTGCTCAATACTAGGTACAAATACAATGCGTGGCTGACGGGCAGGCAACGCATAGCCTAAACCGGTGGGCATAGAGCCATGAAACTTTGTACAGGGGTTCCTTAGTCGCGTGGGGTAACACTGATATAGGATTTGACAAAATTAATTCCCCAAGGGGGGGGGGGGATAAGGGGTTACAGTTAGTATTAAACTCAATCTAATCAAATAGGGTTTGTGGAAGTCGGTTTTTTCTAAAGTTTACTTTTTGTTTCAATTTTTCATAACTGTCTAGTGATTGTTTCATTATAGGTTGCTCTGTGATTGTTTCGTTTCGGAGGCCGGCCTCTTAGAATGTCTTAGCCTAGAAGTCCTTTAAACTTAGGTTGAAGCAAATCAACCGCTAGGTGGCCCCTAAAATTAATTAAAGTGTCCCCTAAAAGTTAGGGATTGTTGGTGAAATCGGGCATCAGTGTCATACTGAGAGGGTCTACCAAGGAATGGCCGCCTGATAGGTCTTCGGGCATTTCTTCATCATCTTAATTGTGGACATATACAGGGTGTAATAACAGAAGTGTGTAGTCATATTTCAGGGGGTTGTTAGGGACATCATTCTGAGCAACTTTCACTATAAAACCGATTTGATCAGAGCAACTTTAATTTTTCCGATTTGTAAGAAACACCAGAACCATTATAAGAAGCTAATAAGTGTCATACCCTTCTAACATAAATGTATCCTGATTTGCTTGTTGGGTTCCTAGTCAATTAGAGACTAGATTTATGGGGTTTTTAGGAATATCATTCTGAGCAACTTTCACTATGAAACCAATTTGATCAGAACAACTTTATTTTTCATTGCTCCATACGTTTTTTGTCCGGGCTGTTAGCTGATTTGTATAGAAAAGTGAAAATTAAAGTTGCTCTGATCAAATCGGTTTTATAGTGAAAGTTGCTCAGAATGATGTCCCTAACAACCCCCTAAAATATGACTACACCTTTCTGTTACACCCTGTAAATAAATAGCCTGCCAGGGAAATCACCGTTGAACCTGCTTCAGAGGTACAGTCGCCTGCGCCTAAATATATACAAGCATATGCGGGATTTACTCGTTAATATGACCTGCTCGTATACCTACTTTTAGACGCAGGCGACCGTACACTACAATGTACCTACTTTTAGACGCAGGCGACCGTACACTACAATGTACCTACTTTTAGACGCAGGCGACCGTACACTACAATGTACCTACTTTTAGACGCAGGCGACCGTACACTACAATGTACCTACTTTTAGACGCAGGCGACCGTACACTACAATGTACCTACTTTTAGACGCAGGCGACCGTACACTACAATGTACCTACTTTTAGACGCAGGCGACCGTACACTACAATGTACCTACTTTTAGACGCAGGCGACCGTACACTACAATGTACCTACTTAATTCAGCTAGATGCTTTGCAGCCCGCATCCATGTTTTCTGGATCTTCTCACTCTCCGACTATCTATGAAAACATTCTTCAAAAACCAATCTCTGATTTCTCTCTCCAGGCTGCACACCTCAAGGCATCTGGCTGCTGTACCGACACGGCTCCCACAACCCTGAAGCTGACGAGCTCCAGGGCCTGCAGCAGCTCCAGAACCTGAAAGACAACATCCTGGCCACTTACAGGCATCGGAATAGCAGGAATTCTGAGGTGACTATTCTAAACTGTATAGTCAATGTTTACAGCCTGACATAATAGACTGCACAAAGATAGCGTCACGCCTTTTCCTATAAGGGGATTTAGAGTTCTGTCAGGTGATACACAAGCAACTTGTCACGGGATATTTTATTCCTGGCTTTAAAAGATTTTGCGAATGCGATTGACATTTAATAATGATTTTGACATTACCTATTGCTATACCTACCAATAGTCATTTATAGGATACCTATCAAGAATTAAGATATTCCTGAGTAAGTATGTTAAATTGTTAAGCCTTAAGGCTCGTTTAAAAAGTAGCACACCCACACCATATCATCCATGACCCCCAGCGCCACATCTGCGCGTCCGACGTCAATCTGCTGGACCAGTGGAAGTGGAACCCTCGCCAGAACCTGACCTTCGCAGGTGACCTCACCAGCGACGGTTACATGACCACTCAGCAACTCGCGCAGTCATGGAGGCAGAAGTTTCCCACGCTCTTCACTGACAACCGACATGATTACTTGGTGAGTTTCACGATGGTTCGTGAAGAAATCTAAATGTCCATAACTTCCCACCAGAAAGATTTTTTTTCAAAATAACGGCGTGGACAGACGATGACGCTCCCGCTCCGTCGCCGCTCCGCGCCCGCCCCGCGCCCGCTAAGCCGCGCTCTCACCGCCTTGCACCGATTTGTGTCTTATCGGATGGTTTTCATCGCACCCGCCCCGCGCCCGCTCCGACGCCGCGCCGCGCCCGCTCCATCCGATGTATTAAGAGACTTATTAATATTATCGAGCATTAAGACACAAATCGGTGCAAGGCAGTGAGAGCGAGGCTTAGCGGCGTCGGAGCGGGCGCAGAGCGGCACGGAGCGGCGACGGAGCGGGCGCGTTATCGTCTGTCCACGCCCTAATACTACAGTGGTCACGCCAGGCAGGGGGGCAAGGGGGCAGGAGGTCAAAAATAGCAAAAAATGGGTCTCGTAGTATGGGCACGTTCCCGCTCTCAATAAACGAGACAAATGATGGATGGCGAACAAAAAGCACAATCAAGATAATAAAGATTTGTTCACCCATTTCCAGTTCAAGTACGTGAATGAAGACCACAAGTCGTCGACCTCGTTCCAAGCGTTCACGGAAGGCTTGTTCGGCGCCCAGGCGGGAGGCTACGGCATTCCCAAGCAGAATGACGAGAAACTGCTACAGGTAACTTTCTATACCAAACATACCGGCCCCGTCAGGCACTGCGGGAAGCACATACAACCCAGCCCCGCGGGGGGTCATGACGACGCTAGAGCGTGAAGGACAGAGCAATATCTCTGTCCTTCCACGACAAAACCTTCCCCCCGCGCTCCGTGGTGGATTCCGGTAGCGCATTGACCGCACAATGACATTGACGCGACGATAAAGTTTCTTGGCATCCCTCTCTCTCTCGCCCGTGTTGCGTCTCTCTTGTACCCGTGCTTCCCCGTCCATGTGGCACTCGGGTAACAAGAAAAATGGGGCCTATAGTCTATTCGTGATAAGAATGCAGTAAAGTCATCACTGTCCGGCGGCCTAGCCACGCCCCGTTACCAATCAAATCGTTTCCAATTATCAAGCCAAGTTCACAGTGACCAGTTGGAGGCAAACTTTCGAACGCGAAGGTTGTGTCCTGTCCTGTGAGTGTGTGTTAACAGATTTAAATTTTAATTTCACTGCATTCATATCACGAATAGACTGTAGAAATATCCCACATAGGGTGGCAGAGGCCTTAGACCAATGAAACTACTTACACCATGGCAGAGTCATAGTTACGAGTTACGGCCATGGCGTAGTACTATTATAGCTCTTCTGTGGCCATGGTTAACCAGATAGGTATTTGGCACTCAATTTGTGTGTCAAGGAGCTGTAGTCCACTGCTGCAGGCAGTTATTGATAGATCTGAAGGATTCCTCACGATATTTTAAATCACCGTAACCATACTCGATAAGAGTTTAGGTTGTCGTATTGTATATCGTAGCCAGTGGCGGTCTTTAGTGCCTCCCTAAATGTGCCTAGTTGGGACATCATCATCATAAATATCGAAGAGGTGTAGGGACTCCCTGCACCTCTTCGATATTTATGGTAGTAACTACTACTAGTGGCTCTGTGAGCTGTAGACCTCGCGAGTATGTCGGTGGGAAAGCTGAACTGCTAACACACATAAAAAAAATAACCCAAATAATTTTCTTTCAATAACACATACAAACTTATGAATGTACCTGGTTACGTACATGCAGTATGAAAGTAGCCGCACCAATAACTTTGTAAACTACATTTCGCGATCTTTAATACAACCATTGACTTTTTACTAAAATTATATAATCTGTTTCACTCTCATGGTCTTTACGAATCCAACGACACCTCATTTGTTAATATCCATCGAGCCGTTTGGGTTGTAGCGATTTTTTTACATTTTAAAACCCCATGTCTCCGCCATTTTGAAAAAAATCAAAAAACTGGCTCGAGTAAAAAATTCTATTTATTTTTCCAATCTGCTCACAAAATTTCACGAGAATCGGTTTATAAATGCGACCTGTAGAGGAGAACAACCGGACATACGAAAGCATTTTTGCCCAAACCTGAAACGGAGACGCTTCGCTCGCTTCGCTCGCTCGGTCAATAAACATCGAAGTGGTGGTTCCATAAAAATCTGTTGGAGTTAGGATGGCCGTAATAGAAAGATTTATTTAATTGTTGGTACATTTCAGATAGACAAGAACTGCCCAGCGTGGAGGCAGGAAGTGGGCGAGAACAACGACACACTCACACAAAGGCAGATTTTCGAGTCAAAGCAGGAGTACAAAGATGTAAGTAGCCGACGTCATTGTAATCGTGTAACAGGCATTTCTTAATTTAACAACCGACGAAAGAGTCAGTGGCAGAGACTATATATCCAATTGACTGCGCCCGCGGCGGGGGAATGCGGCTCGCCGAACGTTTGTTGTATTCAGCAAACGTTCGCATACGCAACCTATGTACGATGACGGGGCGCCAGACAGTTTCGCAGCGGCTGACCAATCACAGCTCTCCTACCTCGTCCCCCGCCGCCCGTAAATTGACGAGTTGTGTTTCAAAGGAAAATATATCTATGCGCTCTCCACTGGATAAGTGCTCCCTGGTTAGTGGCAACCACAGGCGTGGCAACCGCCCCGAAGGATGGACGGATTTTAATGCGGTTTTCAGTAAATGGTGCAGACTTCCATGCGGAGGTTCTTAGCCATGTTTTATCAAATTCGGTTCAGTTCTTCGAATGTTATCATATCGGTGCCTGTAGACAATGTTAAACGCTAAGGATAGCGAAACGATAACTTTTTATGTATGCGATTTGACATTTGTAATCGCTACGTGACGTCACCTTAGCGAAGCCAAATGACAATGTAGGGTTCCACTTCCACTGGTCCAGCAGATTGACGTCGGACAACCCCCTAAAATATGACTACACCCTTCTGTTACACCCTGTGTAAATCCGCCCGTTCCAGATGATCACCAACATCTCCAGCCGCCTCGGCTTTAACTACGACATCGAGGCTGGCATCGTGCTGCGCATGTACCAGATGTGCCGGTACAACAAGGCCTGGGATGTCGTCGCGTTGTCGCCGTGGTGTGTTGTGAGTTACCATTTTTTTAACCCCCGCCCGACGAGGGCAAAAGGGGTGTTATGAGGGTGACGTGTGAGTCACTCGTGTCTGTCTGTCTCTCAGCACGTGGAGCGTAAACGGGTGAACCGATTTGAATGTTGTTTTAAGGGTTCCGTACCCGAAGGGTGCCAAATGGGACCCTATTACTGAGACTTCGCTGTCCGTCTGTCTGTAACCAGGCTGTATCTCATGAACCGTGGTAGCTAGACAGTTGAAATTTTCACAGATGATGTATTTCTGTCGCCGCTATAACAACAAATACTAAAATACAAAAGAAATTTTACATTTAAGGGGTCTCCCATACAACTAACGTGTTTTTTTGCGGTTTTTTTATAGATAATAGTACGGAACCCTTCGTGCGCGAGTCCGACTCGCACTTGGCCGGTTATTTTAACCCCGCCCGACGAAGGCCTTTGGTATTATGAGTTTGAAGCGTGAGTCACTTTGTGTGTCTGTCTGTCTGTCTGTCTCTCAGCACGTGGATCGTATAAACGGGTGAACCGATGAAAGGTAGATTTCTTGGAGCTGGTTGTTATGGTACCATCGAGCTGTTCTGATGATGGAGTTCGAAGGTAGGAGCGGGAACCCTATGATGCTTACTAGTAAAATCGTCGAATTTCGGCTCATTAGGTTCGTTGTGACAAGCGCTTTGAGAATATGGCACCATCGAGCTGGTCTGGTGATGGAGTGCGAAGCTCGAAGGTGTGAGCTGGAACCCTGGGATGCTTACTAGTAAACCCATCGAGTTTAGACTCATTAGATTCGTTGTGATGAGACCTTTTAATTTCATCTGATGATGAGACCGGGGGCCCTACCGCGCAGCCGCTGTCGGCATCAGCTTCGTGTTTGACTTGCCGTAAGATAAAGTTCATTCTTGCGCGTTTAAACACGATGCCGATGCCGAGAGCGGTTGCGCGGTAGGGGGGCTGGTGATGGATCTGGAAGACTGGTATTATACGGGTTTTTTTTAGTGTTAAAGTAATCCTTACCAATGGCACAGATTAATAAAGAGTTCAATAGGCTCTGCCTACCATGCGATAGGTCCCGAGTTCGATTCCAGGCTAGGGATAAAGAATAACAAGAAAACATAATCTCCAGGTCTTGGATGTTTTAATGTTTGTGATGTGATGTCCCTATTTTTGGTTCCCAAGATACAGGGCATCCTAGTGTGGGGCCAGAAGCAATGTATGTGCCTGTATGTAAATGTAACAAAAAACTTCGCGTCAAGGTTCTTTGGGTATATGCGAGCTGTCATCTCTCTGTCCGCTCCTTAGCCTGAAAAAAAGGGGTCCCCTAGTAGCCTAGATGACCCATATACTTAGGTCAAAACGAAACAACCGGTAGGTGACCCCTGAAAGGAAATAAAGTGTTCCCTAAAGATAGGCGTTGGTGGTGAAAACGGGCATTCGTCAAAGTTATACGCTCAAGCGTTTCATTATTGTTGAAGCTTCGCTTGATTGAGGAAATTTTCTTGTATTTAGAAATTATCTTGTAATTAGCACTACACCCTTGAACGATATTAAACCAGCTGTTTCCTCCAGGCCTTCACGAAGGAAGACCTGCAGCGCCTGGAGTACGCAGAAGACCTGGAGACGTACTACAAGTACGGATACGGATCGCCGCAGAACCAGCAGTTGGGATGCACTCTGGTGAAGGATATGATGGACTTCCTGAAGAAGCAGGTTGATAATCCTGGTGAGTGAGGTGGATGGTGGGTTTTATAGGGTTCCGTGCCCGGAGGGTACCAAACGGGACCGGGGACAAACGAGCGACTTTCACGCGTTTTCAATTTGTATGGATTCCTAGACGCGCGCGTTAGAAGCGCGACTAAAACGCCTGTGAAAGAGCATTTTTCTGATATGTGCAATAAGACATATCAGAACAATACAGACAAGATATGAACAAATGCAAGCTTATCTCTAAAAAGAGATTTCTTCCAGTGAACCCAGGATGGACAGGTACCAGTAAGACACCCCCCATAGGGTGCATGACAGGTGACACCAAGACATCTAATATAGCGGTCGCTAATGTCAGTCTTCATAATAGCGGACATAGTATAGTATGGTATTCTCATTGATGGCGGACCACAAGTCCGTAGTACCAATTTTTCCCACCTGAAGAGCTAAGTTGGTGGCTCTGTATCTATTGTAAGGGATGAAAGCATAACTTCCCCCAATTTTAATGTCAAATATTATTCATTTTCGGCCAGGAGAACGAGCAGGAGGGTTTAAAATCTCAAAACGGGGGCTTGATATGTTCAAAATGTTCGAATTGCCCCCCTGAATGAATATTTCCGTCTCCCAGAATCCATCCAAAAGCCAAGCACAGTAGTACAAATGTCGTCCGCCCCGGCGCTGCTGCTGACGCTGGCAGCCCTGGGCGCGCACCGCGGCGCCGCCCCGCTCACGGGAGACAACTACAGAACCCAGCAGAACCGCAAGTGGACCACCAGCACCATGACGCCGTTCAACGGGAACATCGCGGCTGTGTTGTTCAAGTGAGTATCCACTCAATCAAAGGTCCGTCCAAAGTCCACGGCCCGCGATTTTCAAGCTACCCCCATCGAGATAAAGTTCAAAATCTATGAAAAAATAGAACAATAGGTTTGAGACTTTTGGGGACGCTGGACGGTGAAGAGGTTATTATACGGGGTGTAACAGAAAGGTGAAGTCGTATTTTCAACCGACTTCAAAAAAAGGAGGAGGTTCTCAATTCGACCCGTATGTTTTTTTTTTTTCTATGTTTGTTACGCGATAACTCCGCCAATTATGAACCGATTTGAACAAATCTTTTTTCGGCGTATAGGTAATACCTCAAGGGTGGTCCCATTGACACCAGGTCAGGATCTGATGATGGGATCCTGGAGAAATCGAGAGAACTCTTCAAATATTATAGTGATTTTTGTGTTTTTCATAATAACTCGTGCAACTGCACATAGCATAATATTGTGATGCGGAACTGCTGATGAAGACCACATATGGCCACCAGATCTGCTCAATACTAGGTACAAATACAATGCGTGGCTGACGGGCAGGCAACGCATAGCCTAAACCGGTGGACCTAGAGCCATGAAACTTTGTACATGGGTTCCTTAGTCGCGTGGGGTAGCACTGATATAGGATTTGACAAAATTAATTCCCCAAGGGGGGGGGGGGGGGATAAGGGTTACAGTTAGTATTAAACTCAATCTAATCAAATAGGGTTTGTGGAAGTCGGTTTTTTCTAAAGTTTACTTTTTGTTTCAATTATAGGGGGTTAGGGATGCCATTCTGAATAACTTTCACTATGAACTCATCCAGAGTGAGGGGGCGGGCAAAAGCGGGCGCGAAATATTGAAATACCGCCGCTTACGTCCAGCCAGACTGAAGTGACGGCGGGTTTGGCTAAAGTGCTGCCCTCCTCCGCGCCCGTCTTAGGCCCAAGTCACCGCGCATCACTCGGGACGAAGCCAACCTGCCAGTGATACGCCGAAGCCGTAAAAACCACTTTTCCCTATCGTACCTCCCACTACTTAAGGTTAGCGGTCAGCTCTCCATACTCCTCTCCTCGAAGGTGGTAGCTGGATGATCAGTAAGGATATGTGGAATAGGGAGAGAGACACAGAACTCGAAATACTATATAGTTATGGTACTACTGCTTTTGTTCCAGAGTTACCAATTTACAATTTAGAATCACTCGCTTCGCTCTGGATTTTTCTAGTAACTCTCCATCCACTACACCGGTTCTATAGGAGCTCAATGACAAGACATTGCTTCATTCTATGTTCTTTCAGATGCAATCGAAACAACAACCTTCAACTGCAAGACCAGTACCAAGTGCTTTTCATGGAAAACGAGCAGCAAATGTACTTGGACGGGTGCCGAGTGGGCCTCTGTGATTGGTCGCTCGTAAAACAGAGATTTGGCAACGTCGCCGATTCCTGTGACCTGAAGTTTTGCAACAGCGCCAATTCCTTCACAGGTTTTATGGCTTTCAGTGTTGCGTTAGTCACTTTCGCTTTGAGGTTCTAAGTGTTCGGAAAATAGTGTTGGAACAATTTATTTAATTTGTAAGTGTTACTAGCTAGAATGTGAGTTAACGTGAAACTCCAGTTAACTCCAGTATGATCTATTCTACCTAGTGGCACTAAATGGCTTTGAATGGCTCGTTCGAATCGGGAATAGTCGGTCGATCCATTCAAAAAGTGATGTGGATAGCCAATATGGCGTGATGGTGTAGAAATGAACAGTTAGTATAGTTTACTAGCATAGCAAAACTCGCATTCATAACAATAACAACTGATTTACATATTTAATGTCTATTTCCTACCTCTAAATAATAATTGTCCAGTTGATGTACTGTTTTGTTCAGTGAATATATTTAGTGTCTATTTTTAGCGCAATTAGATCCTACAGTTGCTGTGAATATCAAATAATTAGACCACCAATGAAGTATTGACTGGCGTAAAGCAGTCGTCCAGATATCGATTTGACTAAAGGTCCCTAATTGTTAGTGTGTAAGAGAAAATTTGTTGTTTTGTTACTTTTATTCCCATTTAGGCTTTTTTTAACTTACTTAGTTTTAAGATAATCATGGTGACTTTTATTAGTAGGTAGTTCTAAATGTTTCAATTTCAATGTGATTGTGATTAACATACTGTGTTTGATATTTGCAGAAAATAATTATACTATGTTGCATGAATATTAAATTATTTTATCAAAGTGGACTATAAACTTGTTATACTTACGTTTATCTCACAATATCTGAATCACAAGTGTTAGATTGTAAAACTGCACTTTTTAATTAATAAATACCTAGTAAACTATTATACATTTACATGTTATCACCGTTACTGTTAAACTACAGATTCTACGTTTGTTATTAACTGTGCTATGTGTTTTAAAAAACAATTTAGATGTCCTATTACAGATGTTTTCAAAATACATGCAATTTGTATTTTTTCATAATTCATAATTTCTTTATTGCACACAAACAGTTACATAGGACAATAAAAAACATAGAAAACGTGTACAAAGCCGAGCTTATCTCTAATAAGAGATCTAATTCTCTCTCTCTTTTTCTTTACCTAAGTTAGAACACTATTTATTTGTTACTCAACGTTTATTTTTTTACATTTTTACAGTTATAAATATACAAACAACATTATGATACATAATTTATGTAACATCGGTAGGGGTATTTATTCATTTAGAAATCTACAATAACACTCAATTTATAACATTGGCTACCTATTAGCTTATACCACGCACACACGTTTTAGAAAGCTGTGAGAATGATAAACAGTAATCGGAGTAGGTGGAGTGATTTGGGGTCAGTGACCTCAAACGTATATATTAACATGGATATGCCTCAGAGATTCCGGGCTTTTTAAATGATTATGTTTTTTTTTTTTTCGGAATCTCATAATGATTACATGGAACTAGGTATAAAGTGCGAATCGAAACGAATCAATATGAGCAAGATTTACAACATAAAAGCAGCACCATCGGCACAATGCAAAGTGTGCGACTTCGCGACCAATCAGAGAACAGTCTCCAAGATGTGTCATCGTTAACCTGTATGTGTGAACAATGAATTTTTTTCAAGCTACTAATACACAATTTTAATTCTAATTCGTTTAACCCCGAACCTTCCGGAAAAAAGGCATATCCAAGTTATGAATTTCATGACGTAAGTACCAAAAATCACTCTGCTTATTTCGATCACTGATGATAAAATATAGACATATAATATGTGTGGCTTGATTCTCGCGCATTCGATATCTACACCTATATCGAGTGTTTTTGTTTGGGAATCTCGGGTCCATTCTCGCGCCTTCGATATACGGATATCGCGACCTATGTTGACAGATTCCCTTACAAAATCACGCGATATAGGTGTAGATATCGTATATCGAAGGCGCGAGAATCATGCCACTGTATCTTGTGACAAGTAAGATTATCGAAAGTTTGAACATATAAGAAAAGTATTCTCCACGGATTTCCTAAATAACAATATCGGACATATATTACGAACGTACTGCTGTGAAGTGGTGATGGTCCATTACGATCTATTTAATGTGCTCAAAACTCAACTTGCTTGCTTGGCCAGTGATTCAATATTTCATTTTGCATTAAACAAAACCTTGACCTGCCGGCAGAGACTATATATCCATTTGACTGCGCCTGCGGGGAATGCGGCTCGCCAAACATTAGTTGTATGCAACGTATGCAACCTATGTACGATGACGGGCCGCCATTGCTTTAGTGACAGTTATCAGCTGCCTCTAAAGCCCGCTACACACGTAACGATATATCGTAGCGATTTCAGACAGTGCAGTTAAATCGAAAGCCCCTAGCGTCTCCACTCTCCCAGGTATCCCACCGATATCTGCGTCGATCGTCAGTCCTCCGCAGAAGCTCGCGCAAGAAACATGTCATTCTTGATAGAAGATGATGACGCATTTGCGTTATAGGGCCTGATTAGGTGTTTAAAAAAAGTCGCAGAGTGTGTGGTGTAAAGACTGGCTAAGCAATGAAAAGAAAGCAATTTTTTCATACCAACTTATTAGATGAGTTGAAACTCGCTCCCAAAGATAATTATTTAAGGATGAACGAGGAGGCATACTTGCTTTAGTTATTCCACTAATAAAGAAACAGGACCCTTTAATGAGAGAATCAATAAGTCCACATGAAAGATTACCAGACGAACTGAGCGGCCGCCATCCGCACGCGACGACAAAACTGTGCAAACGCATCGATAACGATTTATCTAATAGAAATTGCAACTGCCGCCACCAACGATAAATCTGCCACAGTTTTTCATTTACGCGATCCATAAAACTGCGCAAATCGGTTTGCACAGATTAATCGCTACGATATATCCTTACGTGTGTAGCGGGCATAAGTTACCTCGTCCCCCGCCGCAAATTGGTGAGTTGTGTTTCAAAGGAAAATGTATCTGCTCCCTGCCTGCCGGCCTAAAATAACTTAAGACATAAAAAAAACTCCACTGTCCCCAATTTGATAACCTACCTATCCCTGACCTCACGTGTCGTGTACACTACTGGAGCTGATATTCCTAGTCCGTTTCCCCTGCCCCCCCGCCGCCTTATTCTTCACCCGTTTCCTCTCACTATCGTCCTCACTCACACTATTACACCTCGGCTTTGGGCTCATCATCGTATCAGAGCTGATGGAATCCCGTTGGCTTTTCTTCCTCTGTCGTTTAGGGATGTTTTCTGCCAGCATCATTTCGTTGAAGAGACGCTGCCTGCCTTCAAAGTACATGTTATATCGCTGTACTAGATCCGGGTGTTTGGCCTCGAAGGTTGTGTCGGGGGGTAGTAGCAGCTCCCATCCGGTGCGTGGGTTGAGTTTTGCGATCCCGGTGAGTATCTCCAGGACTTCGGCGGCAGGTAACCGGACGGCGGCGGCGACCTTCCGTCGGTCGACGAACGGGTTTTGTGTGAACAGGTAGAGCTGGAAAGAGAGATGGGGTTTGTTAGGTGAGTTGGAGTCGGCGTAGGGGACATTGACAGGCCCCGCTTAATAGATTTTAGACTTGTCTGCTGTGTACTAACGTTAAAATGTCGCTGAGTCAGTAGGGAAGAGGATCCATGACTACACAGACCACCTCGAACAAGCTTTTATATCGTATAAATTGTGTAATGTAATAAAATGACGCATTTGATTGAATAGAAATTTTATTTTCTTCTTTCTAGGGCAATAAAAGCTTTATTTTATTTTTAACTTTTTAGTCTTTATCATTATAGGACAAAACATCTAATCTAGAATTAGAGTGCTTGTCAAGACGAATCAAATGAGACCAAACACGATAGAGTTGCGTCGTTTGGTAACAGAGTTCCCATGGCCACCTTCCGGCTCCAGCATCAGATCAGCACCATGTCATAAAAATGATTTTAGGACCAAAGTATTTGTTAAGACGAATCGAACGAGCCCAAGCATGATGGTGTTGCGATGTTTAATCACAGAGTTCCCATGGCCACCTCCCGTCTCCATCATCAGATCAGCTCCAAGTCAAAAAAATATTGCATTGTCATCCAACTTACATACGTATACAAAATTTCAGCTCAATCGAATAACGGGAAGTGGGTCAACTTCAAGCCAACAGAACTAACAGAACTTACCCCACACGACAGCCAGAGTGCCATCAACCTCGTTCGAAATCCAATACACCTTAGCAGGACGAAGCATATAGATACCAGATTTCACTTTATCAGGAAAAGGTATCCTGTAATATTGTTGTCCTCGAATACTTATGTAGTAGTGATATGCCTGCAGATGTCCTAACTAAGCCACTTGGGCCTGTGACACACAAAAGGTGTATAGTTGGTTTAGGACTACAAACTTAAGTTTTTTCTCTGTTTGTTTGTCGAGCACAACACCGATTAAGGGCGGCTGTTGTAGATACTGCCATAATCATTGTTGTGTAGACTCTTTTAAGTTTACTTCATAATCTCAGACATATTCTTTCTGACATATTTTCTAATATTCAATGTTTGTATTTTGATTTTTTCATTGTCACTTCAAAATAAGCATTCCAAGCAATCACACCAATATTTTCATTCCCATATTAGACCATTATATTTCAAAATGACAACAATACCCAACATTGGTTCTGGACAAGTTTACGTAGAATGGACGATAATTAACAATTCGAGCATCTTTGCGTGGCACTACCAACCTGACCTTCGAGAGCAACTCCGGACAAACTACACCACCCCTTAAAATTTTATATAGCAATACTTGATCCACTACTGATCGTCTATTTTCTAGTGACATTAAATTAAAAAACTTCAATCGGTCCTCGTAAAATGGCGAGGTGGATGCACGGACAAAAAGAATAGAAATCTCTTGAATGGTTATGCTTAGTGTAGTTGAAGTACTCACCACATGGTCCCTGGCTGCCTGCATGTGCTCCGTGGGCACGGCCCCGCGACGCGCGAACATATCCGACGACCTGCGAGAACAAACTTCATCGTGAATATTGTAATAGAACATAGAGTCCATAGAGTGACTGACTGAGACATGAGCCGGGGCTAAACACCAACAAAGATAACATTTACGGTATATTGCTTCTGGTCGTCTGCCCTCACACTATACAGGGTGTAACAGAAGGGTGTAGTCATATTTTAGGGTGATGTTTGGGACATCATTCTGAGCAACTTTCACTATAAAACCATTATACGTATACAAAATTTCAGCACCGAATTGAACAGAGCAACTTTATTTTTCATTGCTCCATACATTTTGGTCCGGGCGGTCAGCTGATTTGTATAGAGATGTGAAAATTAAAGTTGCTGTGATCAAATCGGTTTCATAGTTAAAGATGCTCAGAATAATGTCCCTAACAACCCCTTGAAATATGACTATAGTCTATTCGTGATAAGAATGCAGTGGAGTCATCACTGTCCGGCGGCCTAGCCACGCCCCGTAACCAGAGGCGGCTCGTGATAAAAAACTTTGGGTGTTCACTAAAAATTAAAAATAAAAACGGCGGCTTACCTCATTGTTTTATTTGTAGATTAAATCCATTCGCCGATCTTTTTGGTGAGCGAAGACGTCAATGACCTTTTTTGCACTGCACATAACAGATGAGATCGAGATTGCGAATGCTTTTTCACTTTTATTGAAAGATGCGCTAAATCATCAACACCGGTTTCCGTCCATGCAGATTCACCACCACCACCATCAGCGGCAAACACCAAACACGGGAAACAAAACAATTTATTGCTGTCTACACATCCACACAACCAAGGTGTTTTCAAATATTGTTCTGATTTGAAAACTCGCGTAAAAGTTTTACTTTTTGTACTGCATTTTTGGGTAAGTCCAAGTTCGGGTCGTGGTGGGCCCTTAGACTTTAGTTCGAGACGCTTTTCGAGGGTCTTTTCACAGTTTTTAATGAAATTAACACTGTATTGTTCCATCGTTCACTGAATTACCACACACAACACTCACACAAACTGTTTTTAGTATTTATTTATTATAATAACCGAAATATCCTGAAATAACCGGCGCAAAACACAGGACGACACGTTTGTTTGATTGTTGTGATAAGAGCGGCAACAACGCATAGGTACTTCCCCACGCCCTGCGTTTTCTAGCGCACAGCAACCTGGCAACGACGCGCGGAGCGGCGCTCCGCAGCAGCAAATTTTCTCATAGAAATCTTTTGTTTCACGCGCCGGACTGTTGTAATATTTCTCTTTCACACTCACTGAATACAGGGCTAGGCGTTGTACTGAAATTGGTTTCTTAGGAGCGCAATCGCTGGCGCTCCACTCGAATTTACTTGACAACATCAACCTTTGTGCGCGTAGGTAAGTAGGTAGTTGTTTACTATTGAGCGTCTATTAGGCATATTAGATTGTCTAGGTAGGAATAGGGTTGTATTATTAGTAATATATAATTATTTAATACATCAGGCAATTTTGGTAGAGTGGGAGTGCACTGCACCAGCGCTCCTTAAGACGAGCCGCCTCTGCCCGTAACCAATCAAATCGTTTCCAATTATCAAGCCAAGTTCAAGCAAACTTTCGAACGCGACGGCTGTGTCCTGTCCTGTGAGTGTGTGTTAACAAATTTAATTTTAATTTCACTGCATTCTTATCACGAATAGACTGTACACCTTTCTGTTACATCCTGTATAATAGGTGTGTGTAGTGACCTGGCGGTCCACAGTCCTCGCACGCAGCAGGCTGCGCCGCTCAGTGCAGCCAACAGATCGGCAGCCTCCACGCCGCCCGCCGCGCCGCACGCCGCGCCGCCCGCGCGCACCAGGGATAGCAGCTCGCTGAACGACAGCAGCTTGGCTGTGGACAGACCGACATAATTGAAACAAAATGAAGAAGAAGTTTTTTAAGAATCTGTATTGTATTTGTGTGTATTTTCACAGTGAATAAAGGATTATCTATCTGTCTATCAAAAAGCAAAACTTTAAAAAACCGACTTCCACAAAGCCTATTTGATTAGAAACCGATGACATGCTTTTTGAGTTTAAATACCATCTGTAACCCCCTATTTGCGCAAGAGTTGGTAAGAGTTCTAAGGTTGTTAGTTTAGTGGTTTTCAAACCTCCCGAATCCCATCTGTATGGCTATTTGCTTCCACTGAATCCTTTCTGAAAAATGTTATGGATGAGAACTTGTAGAAAGTTATAGGCTACATTTTATTCCAAAAATGAAGCCGCAGTTATTAGCTTGTTAGTGTCACATACAGTTAGTGAGTATCTGCCGCACTTTGCTCGTGCTCCTCGGGTAGCGGCTTGCACGAGCCGCAGCACTCACGCCCCTTGGATAGTCTATTTGTATGTCTGTCTGTTTGTTTGTTCCGACTTCACGCCTAAACTGCTGAAGCGATTTCGCTGAATTTTGATACACACACAGATTGTATATTGGAGAAGTCTATAGGCTACTTTTTGTCGCGAAAAAGTCTAGGATAGGAAGAAAAGTCTAGAAAAAATCTAGGAAAAAAGAAGTCTAGGGTACGTACCGCTAGTGAGTATCTGTCGCACTCTGTCGTGCAGGCGCGCGTCCTGTGTCGCCGGCTCGTGCTCCTCGGGTGGCGGCGCGGGCACCAGCTGCGGCACATACTCGCGCGCGCGCAGGCCCAGCGAGGACGAGGCAGCGGTCGTGCCGCTGAACAGCTTCAGCCGCTCCAACTGGGAAAAACGGCCTAATGTAGCAATACTTATAACTTTTCCAATGTGTTCAGCAAACGCCTAAAGGCGGCCGATCGAAGCGAGCGACACTGCGTCAGTGACGCTAGCGTCACCCTTATCAGCAGTGACGCTAACGTCTTACGACCGCCTCTATCCGCCAGTAAATAAAGGCGACGCAGGCGTCTCTGACGCAGTGTCGCTCGCTTCAAAGCCTACCTTTAAACCACTTAAGCGAATCGAGACTTGTTAAATGCTAAATATCCCAGTCCAGGCCAGGCCAAGTCTTAACCAGTTAAAACGTCAAAACCGCATAGGATTTAAGGGCACTCTTCCACCAAGGGGCACAGGCCTTTACCCTGACACGAGTAACATTAAGCCATACTTCATCACGCTGGCTCGGTGCCGGTAGCTGCCTACTACTATGCACTAACACAGATACTATAATTATTATACTAATACAGACAGACCACCTAGAACAAAATATGACACCGGCGTAAACTGAGATGCTACGGAAGCTTCTTTAGTTTGAGGCCATTATCGCTTGGTACAGCACCATCGAAAAATTACAAATACCACGAGATGGCGCTAAGATATATAGGATTTATTCTAAGATTAGCGCCACCTAGAAGTATGTTAACAGAAACCATGGCGTTTAAAGTACAAATCTTACTCCTCTCGCCATCTCTTTTTTACGAAGGGTTACTCATTCTAATTTGTATGGGATGAGCACCCTGTGCTACTACCAAGTAGCGATAGTAGCCGTTAGTACGTACACCTTTCTGTAGA
The DNA here is from genome assembly GCA_963457715.1 of Argyresthia albistria. NCBI lineage: Eukaryota > Metazoa > Arthropoda > Insecta > Lepidoptera > Argyresthiidae > Argyresthia > Argyresthia albistria. The sequence goes on along the minus strand of OY735264.1, from coordinate 9,433,530 downwards.
CGACAAGTTGAAGCGGTTGCTGTGACCGAAGTCGGTCGGAGTACATCAAAAGACGGTCACTCACATCAGCGTGGTCGGTGTCGGAGTGTTTCCACAAGGCCTGGTACCAGGGCTCCTCCGCCGTGCGCTTGGACATGAACTCGAAAGACTTCTCCCGCGCTTTCTTGATCACGTCAGTCTCTTGGCGCGCAAACGTAACCGTCACCTGAAATGGTAACATAACCACAGATACTATAATATTATTATAATACAGATGGACCACTTAGAACAAAATATGACATATGAATATGGTATTTCCTTAGACTTAATAAGTAGAAATACATAAAATTGTATTTTTTAAGGCCCTCACATATTTTAAAAGAAGTGCGGGGCAGTTTCTTGCCCTTCTTTGCTCTATCCCTAAGCCCACAACTTCCGAACGGGCGGCAGTATGCACACTAGGGTACGCTGTGTCGTGGGAACCAGAAACAGCGACTTGGCAAACATGTAAACATACAAGACCTGGGGATTTCCAGCAGGGAATCAAACCTGGGACCTCTCGCATGATAAGCAGAGTCTAAACCGCTGCTGAATGACGTGTGCATGAGGAGGCCTATATGACTCATCCTGTATAACTTAACAGTGGGTGCCCTGACAACCTGATGATGTTTGTTACCTGCTGAGCCTCAGTCTCCTCCTCATCTTCCTCTTCATTGTCAGCTTTATCTGTCTCTTTTCTCCTTTTGTCTTGTTTGTCGAAGTAGTTGAATGATGGCCGCAGCTGCACTATACCTGTAGTATTTCTTACATCAGCCATGTTTTTCAAAAGTATCTAACAAATGTAAATAACAACTTGAAGCTCTTGTAAAGAGTTGATGTTTAATTTTGATACACTCAATTTGTTCAGGCACTGATTTTATCGTGGTCTGTCATGTTTTGCTCAGTGATGCATATATAATGTCGATATTTTTATTTTGTAGCTCATTTAAATTTATTTGTTCCAAACTTATGTAAGTTATTGTGCCTCCTCTTATAGGTTCCCACAGGTTCGTGCTCTGTACAGTACCAGCACAGAAGAGATATGGTACCAGTCAAACTTACACTATTTAGAGCATACTGTACATCGCTTTACTCATGTAGCCTGTGGACTAAATACACGAAGAAATCCTTCAGCGCCATTCGTGTTCAATTTAATAACGTATTCAGGCGGCTGCTGCGGCTGCCGCAGCGCTGTAGTCCGTCGGGGATGTTCGCGGAGGCGCGCGCCGACTGCTTCTACACAACGCTACGTAAACGATGCGCCTCGACGCTCGCCAGACTCCGCGCCAGCCGCGGCACCATCCTGTCTGTGATCGCGGGTCAAGTTGACACCCGTTTCACCAGACAATGGTCAAATATGATTATTAAGTCTAATTGTTATTATTAAACCTTAAAATAAGTACAAATGGATGTATTGTCTGAAAATAAATATATAAATAATAAATATATATATATATACAACCTACATGGGTGGGATACAACTGTTAGAATTGGAAGATCCAAAATATTATTACCAAGCCAGAGTTGACAATTGTTAGCTCTCTGGGGAGATGGTGGTCATTGAGATATTAACTAGCTTCTAAATTCTATTTCATGCATTTAATGATTAATTCCGACATGATTATCTTACCCTGAATAGGAGTGCAATGCATCTCTTTGTCTTGCAGTATGGCCACAGCATATCTCTCCGTCTCGGTGCATGGCTTATTGCTCTCATACACTATCTTGTCCATGACACCGTCCCGGAAGTACTGAGACTTCTCCTTCTCTTTGTCCCGGGCATATCTGGACGACTCCTGAGAAGCATGACATTTAGCAAATAGATTTAATGGTAAAACTTAAGATTTCCTTGAAGTTCCTAAATATTCTATAATTAATAGACAGATGTCTTCCTCAACACACTCAACAGATTTTAACACCAGATCAATTAAATGCTATTTATGCAGCCTATGGGTGATTCCATTTTGCGGGTGCAACCATTTGACACATTCAAGGCTTCCTCTTAATTAAACGAAAAACAATTTAAAAATAAATATTATTTGAAGGGCTAAATTTTAACTCTTTTTCTATAGATTCATGTAGAATAATCTCAATGGAATGTATAAATAGCCACAAGAGAGGTTTAACCCCTTTACTCTCAGAAGCACACCCCTCGAACGACCGAACAATTGCAAACTATTGTTGTATAAGATTTGTTGGCGAACTAGTTAAGTGCAATTAAAGCGATTGTGGATGCAACATCATATGATTTGCAGTTGGTCCCAAATCTTAGAATGATATGGATTTAAGCGCGCCAACAATTTTAATATTTAGTTTAGTCCATAACAATTAATTTAAGACCTCATTGTACACGCATAGTATCAAAAAAAGTAATAAATAATGGGACTTAAAAATTGATGTCATGATTTGTCTCCAGCAGAATCGTCCTTTTGTATTACTTCTTTTAGTCACAATCTACATGACAACTTTAACTGCTTAATGGTACTCCAGGTCATAGTATAAATAGAATAATCAATATAGTATTTGCTATGAATTAAGTCCTTGAATTACCTGTTGTCCATCAGTGTTCCAAGCTATTTGCTCGCCTTTAGACCCACAGTATTTATCGCTATATGTGTCTAAGCCGACTTCCAAGCGTACTAGCTGGTTCCTAGGCTTTATCGAAGCATTCACTATAGTCGCATCGTTCCAATCTCTGTTCGCTGGTTTCACGGGATACTGGTATATGTAAAGGTGTTTAGACAGAGCCTGAGACAGGAATACCGGTATCTGAAATGATATATAAAGCGGAAATGTAGCGCAAGTGTGCAATTTTCGCACAATAACATAACCTCGACTCATCCACGTTGTAATGCACGTTATCTGATGAATACAATCACCTCCTGCACAACAGGGTCGTCTTCTTCTTCCATTGTTGAATGTGCTTCAATAAGGGAAAGATATTCACAATTCCATTATGTATATCTAAATAAAATCACCAAAAATGTGAAATGATATCGCCAGATTGCTCGCATATCGCATTCTTTCTTTAAATGACACTTGTTTTTTTTTGTTGGCGGAAAAGCACGAGCTTTTATGTCGATCGATTGCATAAATTAGTGATGTGAATAAGGAGGTTAGGACGCTATAATAAAAAGAAGAACATCAAAGAGTATTTAAACTTACTAAAGAAGATGACTTTTGTCAGAATTTTGAACTTTTATTAGCTTTATTGTTGTATCATCTTTAAATTTTCATTCCCGTCTATTACAGGAACATTTTATAACTTTGATCGAAGCCTATCTTCCATAACCACAATGTCTGAAAAGTGCTGCAAGTCGGCAATGGTTATCAATGGTTGGTATATAGTAGTACCGTACTTCGGGGTAAATAGGTCCTGTCTTCACTTTCAAATGGAATTTAACTGGTTTGCCGACACATCTTATTAACAATAGTTCGCCATTGTTCGGTCGTTCGAGCGCTGTCCTTCTGAGAGTGAAGGGGTTAAAACTACTTCACTCACACATAGAGTATTTTAAGATATACCTAAGGATGTATGGCCTGCTCTTTTAGATGTTAAATAGCTTCAGGTTACTATGTTTGTCATATTTTGAGAAATTCAACAAAAACCCTATTGGATTCCTATTGTCTAAAGTTTAGACTAAACAAACACAGTATGCCGAAGTTACGCGACCGAAGTTCCGCGGCTGATTTTACGTTTCAACGTATTTAGCTGATATTATGAGACACCCCTACAACTTACCTAGTAGTTACCTAACTTAGTTGTTAAGCCCTTCCGAAGTTACACTGTACGCTATGACGCAACTTCATTTCGGCATTATGTGTCGTCAGTAATTCAAATAGCATTGCGTAATTTCATGCCGAACTTCGGTCGCGTAACTTCGGCATAGTGTGTTGAGTGAGACACTTTAACTTTAAGCTGCGCGTCCACTGCGTGCGTCTGAATCGTACGAGGCTTCATCGTCGTTAATTACAAAATGCCGAAAGGGTGCGCCCACTGCATTCGGATTTGCCGTCGGCAGTATCGGTATTTTTAACCCTAGAGTAATCGCACCTTCCCGTGAAACGCGAATGATTGCGTGGGGAGTGGGGAGCATTTTGTCGCTCATACTTAATTCGTATTTTTTTTTAGCAAAATATGAATTAATAATTCAGTATATAGGATAGAATATAACATATTCTATCAGTATAAGAAACATTTACTAAACTGAGAATTAAATAAAACTGCCAAGTGCAAACTTCAGTCGCACTATTATAGGAGGGTTATAAAATACGTTCACATCGTGCCCGCCACGTCTCAGCTCAGAGTCGCTCCTAAAGATACGTCTTAGGTCTTTGGTAAACAAATTAGATAGGTAGCTACCTCTACATAAGAGGGCAGAACTCTCTATCTTGTCTTATTATTATTCGTATGGGTCTACCACCGCGCACCGATCAAAATTCTACCAAGCAAATCTCGAGAAGTTATTTTTGCACAAGGAGTTTGTATGACGAGTATTCTTTCGCGCACGCCCCGCCCCCATCGCGCCCCCCGCGCCCCCGCCGCACGAGTAGTCGTTCCGGTGGTTGTTTAGTCTAAATCAAAATTGTTGTTTGTTCTAAATTCAAATTTAACCAGCGAGAAAAAAGGCTCTTTACTCACTGTTTTGCGTGAGTAAACTTTGCTTTATAGGGGGTGAGTGCTTTATAGATATTTTTCATTGCAGATTGTGTTCCCCTACACAAAAAGATAGGCGAACTTCTAAAATGTAAAATTTTCATCATGAAATGTGTAGAATTTGTAAGTACATACCTATTTCATTTTCAAACTTTTAACCCACTTGTTACTAGTGTTTGATAAAAGGAACACCTGAGAAATAAAATTCTAAAGCAAAATGAGGGTACTTTTAAAATTTTATTCGAAGTGCTACAGTTTATTAGTCTCAGTACGAAACTGTCAGAAGTAGTTTGAGCTGATTGCTGTGCAACGTATTTTTTCAAAGCGAGTTGATAATTTGTGATTTTACAAAATGGATTTTTCAAGGTATGTAATGTAGTTGAAATATGTTTGTTATCATATTTGTTTATAAATGTATCGTAGTATTTGGCTTGCTTTACCGATAGGTAAAACAAAATGTAGTTATATACTTAGTTTTGTCAAGTTATTTTTGTACATAAAGTGCCGTTCCTTTTATCAAACAGTAGTAATATCCATCATGTTTTAGGCGTCAGACTAAAGGATTGTCTTTGAACGATATTATTGAGGAGCTGGAACGTAATGAAGATGAAGCTCTTCCTGATTCCATCACTATCTTCCCCCCTGAAAATTATAATGCAGAAATTACCGATGAAGACTTCGGAGATGAAAACGTAGCGTCTCTTCACAACCTACCTGGTTCACAACTGGTAGCTCCAGCTGAAATAATGTACCCGGAATCATCATCAGACTCTGACGTAAGTGAGGATTATGTAGTTTCACTTGCTGAAGTAGCCAAACAAAGACGACTTACTGCTCCCAGTACAAGTTCACAACTCAAAGTGTTCGGCCTTCACCAGACCCATCGACTTCTCAAGGACCAGTGGTTAGAGAAACGGTACCTAAGTCAAAACTGTAGAATTTGCAATCCCGTGATAACCAGTCCGCATTCAGCACTTGGAATCCACATGTATCAGCTCCACACAAGGAAAGCCCAATATACTTCTTTGAATGCATGCTCAATGAGTGTATTATAAACATGCTGGTGCTATATACCAATATTTATGCTTCTCGAAGAAACAAAGTTGGAAATGTTAATGCTCATGAGATGAGGAGCTTTAGTGGTTATGTAGTGGTACCAAGAAGGTACATGTACTGGGAAAATATCACTGATAGTGGGATGCCACTCGTTTATAACGGCCTATCTCGGGATTTTTTTTTGCAAGAAATGTGTTATGTACGCTTCACCCAAAAACGTGTTTCGAAGCTTATCACGTTCCGAATGCTGAATAAGTTTCAGTTTCAGTAGATTTATTGCCATAAATGTCATGTTACATACAAGGTCTTTCAGATATAATAGTTAGGAATCAATGTCATTTTACCCTTGGGCATAGCATAATTACAAGAATATAGCGGTAATGAATGATACATAATAAAAAATAGATAATTTCGTTAAAATAATAACAATCAGGCGAATCTTAAAAATAGTCATACCACCGCAACTAAATAATAAATCAAAATGTCATAGGTACAGTATTAAAATTTATAATTATAGAATTCATTCAAATTATAGGGACATATTTTTATTAACCTCTAGTGTGTGCGATTCCCGCTCCGGTACCGCTCACTCTGTCGCCGCCTGTGTGTGGCGGCCACCGTCTCCGGGAATGCGAAATGCGAAAATCAAATATGCGCCTGTCTAAGAGTATTAAAAAAAGTTGTGTCGGGCAAAGTTTTAATTTCGTCGGGGAGCTTATTATATACCTTTACGGCAACCATCTTTGCGCATCGTGAGTATGCGACAGTCCTACGAGCCGGCACTTCCAGATCGCCCTTATGTCGCTTGTTGAGGCGTTCACTGACTCCAAGGGGTCTCATTGGAAATATCACCAAAATGTGAAATGAAATCGCCAGATTGCTCGCATATCGCAATTTATCGCATTCTTTCTTTAAATGACACTTGTTTTACAAAGGAATCTCTACATGAGATCTTGTTTGACTTGAGTCCATCAATTATAATAAGAATAAGAATATATTTATTTCGAAGGCAAGACTTAAAGCTAGGTTAATTATAAGTTATCGTTTGTGCAAATACAATTTATACAGGAGTTAGACTGCGGCCCCACACTAGGCTGAGGCTAATGTTGTGCGTAATTTACAAACAAAAAATAAAAGTTAAGATACCTAGTTAGAAACATTAAAAAAATTCAAAATAATCCGCACACGTCTCTTTTGCAAAACGAATACTTTTTGTATGTCTACGCTATTGCCCCATATTGCCAAACCGTACAGCAACCTAGACTGGACGAATGCGTACTATGCCTGCAAAGTAGTTCTCAAGGTAGAAATTCTTGCTAATCCTCTCAAGGCAAAACAAAAGCTACTCAACTGGTTTCCCATTTTTTCCAGCTCATGTTTTCATCACTACCTATATATACCCAGTAATTTGGCATGCGATACTAACGAACAATTTTGACCGTCAAAATCCACCGTTAGAGCTAACTCCTGGGTGTTATAGTTCCTGAAATGCATTAAGTTAGTTTTGCCGACATTTGTACTAAAGTAGAGTTGCTTGAACCAGCCTGTTACAGTATTTATAGATGAGATATTCGGACTGCCATATTACTCTCTTCATCTCGTTGAAATTTAAAAAAGACATCTGCGAACATTATGATTTTATCTACTATCAAGTTTGGGAGATGGTTAACATAGAGTAGGAAAAGTATGGGCCCCAATATGCTACCTTGTGGAACGCCTTTATTAATACTAGTATAGTAGTTTCTGAATCCACATTTATAATAACGTCTTTTTCGTCGGTCATAAGCATAAATAAATGTTATAAATAAAGTATAACTTCTTTTTAATCATTTATAGTGTCCCTCATTAGTGCCTACTTCATAGTAGTACATTTTACTAGCGTTCCTTTTATCAAACACCATTTTCCGGGTTTTCCCTACTTTTTTTTAGATATTTTTCATATATGCTTTTGTCTAGAAAAGTTACTGAGTTAGGGATGCCACATTTGCCTACGTAACCGCATTCGTAACCCCTATATGTAGTATGTCAAAAAATCATAAAAAATAATTCTAAAACATTCCTAGAGGATATAACGGCCCGCTTGCGATTGTGGAGATATGGTCAGTTTTCACTAATTCTCTATACATTAATTTTGACGTGACAACGTCTTATAAATTGGTTTGCCGGGTGACACTTCAAGAAACTGCGTTACGCTCCGCTCACGTTATGCGCTCACAATGAGAGCGAGTGAGAGGCACGCGTCCCTTCCACTCGGGCATGGTTAGCCCGCCTAAGAGCGAGAGAGACAGACATAAAAAGTGAAAGGCACGCACGCGCGTTTAAATATAATTCTTTGTATAAATAAATGTTTTAAATTGTTACTATTATTTCATCCTTCTTCCTACTATACGAATGAATATTTACATTAAAATTATTTTACCACTCAAAGTCGTTGTCACGTAAAACTTTCGCCCGTATACCGACTTTACAGGCAACCAATTTTTTAATAAAAAATCTAATTCACGTATTTCTGGGTAACATTCCGTCAGTCACAATTTTTTGGCTTTGTATTGATTAACTTAAGCTATATCAATAAGCAAAATGGACACTTATAATCCAAAGTGGCTGTAGATCCTCGATCAGAATTTCGTTCCACAGTCGTTCTATTGACTGCTGACGGCGTATGTCCTAAAAAACTTTGGGCTGACTATGTTATTCTTGTTTTGGGTACTATAAACTACTTCTACGATTTTTTTTTGATTTTATAAAACTCTTTCACCAACCCCCTATTTTTGACATATAGGGGGCTGCTGACGCGGACTGTCCCAATATTCAGCGGACTGACTATGTCCACAAAGTTTGTTATTTTTTTTACTATCCACAGAAAAAAAACAGCTTTATAAAATTATTGCAACGCAGGTGTTTTTTAACAACTTTGGACCCACCCCCACGCCAGTTGTCCCAAAAACTGGCTGACTGTTGACCAGAATTTTGATATACAACCTATTTATGACCTTATATTAAAATATCAGCCTTTATAAAACTGTTGCAGTTTTGGTCCCTGAGCTCTCCGATTATTATAGATTCAGCAGTTTCATCAGCGTTCATTTTTTTTGCCATTTTTTAATGTCTTATTTTCTGATATTTTTTAATCATTTCCACTCAAAATCTCTTTTCATACCAATAGGAGAAAAAAAGTGTCCAAAAATTTCCATATTTTTTCCGTTTTTTCGGACTTCCTATTTTACCATCATACATTAATGATATGGACAATGGTAACAATAAAGAAAAAAGCTGGGACACTTTTTTTCTTCTATTAGGGTAAAAAGAGCTCGTGATTTTGAGTGGAAATGATTTAATAATTTCCGAAAATAAGAGAAAACGACGCAAAAAAAAGAGATACCCTCATAACTTCTGGCAGTCAGCTTGGCCACTAGCCTGACAAACACCCCTCCGCACTGAGCCAGCGTATGGAGGATGGCTCAATGTTACACGTACAGTAAGAAAGAAATAATAAATAAATATACTTGAAAGAAGCTTTATTAGATTTTTACCTGCTTATTCAATAATTATGGAAATATGTGCCTTTTATAATAAAAATATAATTTTGTACACTGATTCTACTTTATGGGGTAGGCAGTTGTTAATATTGGATAAGGCTATAGCCATATAATACCTTAATCCTATTTTTTTCCCATAAAATAACGAGTGACAAACAATCAGACAAAGCACTGAAATTATTATACATCTAATGAAATATGGCGTGCTGAAATATAAATTTTAATGCCTTCGTAATAAAGTTCAAAATTCTGTAGGTACTTGAAAGTGCTCACTTTGCTGATTTTAACATGTGTGCGTAATTAGGAATTTGTGATTTTTAACGATTTCCTTGTATCGTGCGATACCAGGGTTTTGTACAAAATATCGAAGCCTTTAGTGGATCCAACATAGGATGATCTCTGACAGCTTGTCACTGTGACTTTACTAGGCATGGGGATAGTGTCGATACAAATTATCGATATTCTAACCAAAGTTTGAATGTTTCAAGCAAATCAAACAAAAGGATGTTGTAACTTGTTAGGGTTCCGTACTCGAAGGGTGCCAAACGGGACCCTATTACTGAGACTTCGCTGTCTGCCCGTCCGTCCGTCCGTCCGTCTGTCTGTCACCAGGCTGTATCTCATTAACCATGGTAGCTAGACAGTTTAAATTTTCACAGATGATGTATTTTTGTTGCCGCTATAACAACAAATACTAAAAATCAAAAGAAATTTAATTTTAAGGGGGGCTCCCATACAACAAACGTGATTTTTTTGCTCATTTTTGCTCGATATTGATAATGGTAGCAGGTAGACGCTTAAAATGTTCACAATATATTGAGTATATTATTTACTTAAAAAATAAATAATTAATTTAAAATTAAATCAATATTTAGGGGGGGCTCCCATACATTCTTTTTTTGCGGTTTTTTATAGATAATGGCACGGAACCCTTCGTGCGCGAGTCCGACTCGCACTTGGCCGGTTATTTTATTTTTATTCTTATTAAATCGATTCACAGCCCAAATCACCATCATCAAATTCTGATTCGGACTCGCTGGAGCAGTCTTGTAGATTTATATTATAATCAGTTCCTGGGTAGATTGGTCGAATCGTACGTCACGGTCTCAATCTTTATCCATATTTTTTCTTGTTCTGTCGATGTCTTCAAAATTCTATTATATGTTCCGAGTCAAGATCGATAACTTGTCTTACGATAAGTGTAGCACGTCACAATTTGCCAATAAAGTATGTTAATTGTCTCTATATACATTTAACCGTCGAAAAATACGATACTTCATAGGCGTGTTTTGACACTGACAGCTGTCAGAGATTATCCTACCTATGTTGGATCCACTATAGGACCGTACACTGATATATTTGGACTAAACATTAAAAATATAATCAAAGTAGCACTCTAATTAGTGCAGAAGTTCATCTACTATTGTATTCAAAAGCTAATTAGTACTTTATACGACTACAACATTACGAAATCGCTAACCCAGAAAAGGAAGACCTATGCTATGACCCGAGCAGAAAATTCACAAATTGGACGTGTCGTGCGCCGTTTGAACTTCCACACACCACTGACAGGTCACGTGAATAGTCATTGAGATATTGTTACTCCGCCTAACAAATTCAGGTTAAAAACAATCGGAAACCGCTAGATTAACGCGCATTACTAGTACACAAAAACTCGATACCAAAACAAAATGTAATCCAATCGCCACAAACAAATGCGAAAAGATGACAGATGCCATCAGTTTTTAAAGACGCGTTCTGAAATAGTAAATAATATCAACAATCAAAGGCGATGCGAATATGCATACCTACGTTTGGTTTTAAATTTAAACAGTCCCTTTTTAGTTTCACAACACTACCGTCTACAACGCGAAAATAAAGGCATACCTACCTACTTAATTTCACTGTATTTTTTGTTGTATTAAAGGTACTGGCGCTCATAGCCACGACCGTACAAACCGTATTGCCAACTAGAGGACACATGCACCGTGTTGCCACCTGCCCAACAGTTGTCATCTCATTAATATTCATAATATTATATATACGAAAGAAGGTACCGTGTTTTATGGAAAAAATGTACCTATTTTTCCAAATATTGTTCACGTTTGGAGCATTTATAGAGTTCTTAATTTTGGAGACGTTTTGGACGGGTTTCCTGCATTCTATACTTGGCGGTGCCTTGCTTGCAGTATTATGTTACGATTTATATCTTGTCGCTACTGAAAGAGGCTGCACGTTTGTAGTGGCTTAGCTCAATTTCTGCTAACCGGCTGCTGAGCATGGTTCAAACTCAATTCAACTTTATACAAACTAACTTAAAAACTAGTCCAGATTCTAGTGAACTTGATTGACTTGATTTTCCTAACAGCCTCCTGTGCATTTGTGTTTTCAGATGGATATGAGAACTAGAGATACCGTCTGGTTAACATATCAATCTGAAACTACTACTATACTATCCGGTATCCGGCCTATCCAGCCTTAATTTAGTATCCGGCTGGCCAGATACCGGATTTAATAAAAATGCGACGTATACACTTTACAGGCACTTAATTTGTTCCATATAACAAAGACAATCATCATCTTTTTAATACAAAACAAAGAAAATTAATACTTTAACTGCAATATGGGAAAATTATGACGAATAAATTTATTTTCCTGTACGTTGACTTTATATACACAACTTCATCCCCCTTTTCACCCCCTAGGGGGTAGAATTTTCAAATACGCTGAGAAACGCATCATAAGTTTTTAATCGTCATCCTAAACACAAAATTTGAAGACCATAACTTCAAAACTTTTTATGGACTTTTATACAAACTTTGGACCCCAGTTTCACCCGCTTTGGACTACTTTGGAGGTCAGTTTTGAAAAATTATTTTTTAGTGCACCCTTACACCTTATAAAGAACCTATGTGCCAAATTTGGAGACTATAGAGCCCGCAGTTTGGGCTGTACGTTGACTATATATACAAATTCATCCCACTTTTCACCCCCTAGGGGGTAGGATTTTCAAAAAACCCTGAGACACTAGTATTCAATCGTTTTCAAACGTCATCCTAAACGCAAAATTTAAAGACCATAACTTCAAAACTGACGGACTTTCATACAAACTTTGGACCCCCGTTTCATCGCTTTAGGGGGTGAGTTTTGAAAAATCCTTTCTTAATGCACCTTTACACGATATAAAGAACCTATGTGCCAAATTTGGAGTCTCTAGACCTAGCGGTTTGGGCTGTGCGTTGATATGTCAGTCAATCAGTATCTTCTTTTAGAATAAGAATATGTTTCGAGTCAAGATCGATAACTTGTCTTACGTTACTATTTGCCAATAAAGTATGTTAATTGTCTCTATACATTTTACCCTCGAAAAATACTGCTTTAGTTATTGTTCTGAGAAAAATACGATACTTCATAGCCGTGTTTTGACACTGACAGCTATCAGAGATTATCATAGGTTGGAGGATAGTGTATAGCGTTCGAGAACCGCGTTTGATCTCTCTTTCTGTCATTATTTTATTTTTATTTTATTATCTCCATCTCTTTTCTTTATCCGAGTGAATTTTCCCGGTCGCCCTAGTCCTAGTTGTCGAACGTACCCCAATATAGCTGAATGCTTGACAACATCAATCAACAACAATCAACTCATCACATCATCATCAATTCATCAACCATCAACAACAACGACCCAAAAAATCGTAAAAGTTTTTAGAATAGCTAGTGCTTAACCGCTTCGAACCAATAAATACCTACTCATCTTCATACATCCTAAATACTGTCCTAGTTTTTCGTGAAATATTGTTTTATCCCACTTGAGTTCTTGAGTTCTCATTCATTTCATTATCAATATCACCCTTTCACCCATCCATATAAACCATAACCTCTTAATAAATACATCTATATCAAGCCTGCCTTTATTCTTAATTCACTTTTTTACTTTTAGCTGGTCGCACTTACACTCATGATACTGCCCTTTTTCGTGACACCAAATGAATTCTTTTTTCATTATATGGCCGCAGCACCGACACTGGTATTGAGTCTCATGTTTATAATATTGTATCTTGTTGATCAAGTTCAGACGGAAGCAGAGACCTTCTACATATCTTTCATGCTCTTTCTAAATTTAATTGCTCTGTTTACGGTTGGTGGTAACGGTAAAAGAAAAAGAGTCTTTGTAGCTTTTCTATACGCATTGTTTCATTTCGATCTTATTGTGGCTCTAGCCGTGGATTTATATTGTGTTTACAAAGAGAAAGGTTTACATTACTGATCATATAATTTATAATAAACTATTTTATCAACATTTATCATGCTTTTTTCTTGATAGTCATGGATACTGGACAGGACAGCTTAAAGATGTGTAAAGTATTAACCCATTTGCGCCCACTGTACTACAAAAACGACACCTCTTTCAACCCTCACCACACCTCGGACACTCCATAGAACGCTCGTAAAATAATCACCTATTACTTACTACTACATAACCAAATGATGTTTTTATACGTGCAGATGTGTGCGTAAACTGCTATGGCTGGTGGTGGCGCGGCAAATGCAGCGATATTAAGTATACGCATCGTCACGTCACTCGTCCGGCGTTCAGCCCTGTCTATTGATCCTTTAACCAATCCTTAGACGCCAGGGGTGGAGGGTGCGGTATCTGAATCAGCGCGGGGAAGGGAGTGGCCGTTCTGTACGGAGTACTATTATCTCTTCTGTGCCCTCACTTCAAGAACAATTTTTAATTTATTGATGAATTAGGATACGGGATCGCTAAAAGTTGGCGCTGTTTACAATGTAGGATGAAAAAATGAGCATTTACGTTGAATTTATTATTTATTATTATTTTTTATCAACATTTATCATGCTTTTTTCTTGAAGTATTAATGGTAGGCTATTCTTCATGTTATATAGTGAATTAGTGACTATTTAGGTAGGTACCGTCAAACGGGGGAACTTGGGACACTTTTGAGGTTTGATGGCTTGTTACACGTGGAAAGTAGCATATTTGTCACATGCCAATATTTCATGGAGTATGTGACGTGCTATAGTTCTTAAATTGACAATTATAGGTATGGGATGTTGCACAATTGTTCCTATTAAAAAAAAAAGTGTTGTCCCAAGTACGAAAATCCTCTTTATTGTTTCAAAACCACCTCCACATAACAAACAAAAATGTATTAAACTATACAAAGCTACTGACAAAAAATAATATCTGAAATTTCTTTAGTTTTTTTTTTTATTTTGCAATATTTAAATTTCACTACATTCTTATCACAAATAGACTGTAGTTAGTTTAAATAAAATCATGATAATAATTTGTCACTTGTGATTTTATTACGCCACCCACTCACCGCCCAAATTTATCAGAGTTCAGAGTTCAAAATTTTTATTGACCATAAAATCATACATATTACTTAGTCAACGTCAATATAATATTAATATTTTTGTATACTACCGCCCGTTCGGAAGTTGTGGGCTTAGGGATGGAGCAAAGAAGGGCAAGAAACCTCCCCCGTACCTCTTTTAAAATATCAGAGCCTTAAAAATACAATGTTATGTATTTCTACTTAAGTCTAAGGAAATACACCGAGGAGAGACGTACTGACTCAGTCCATCGCCCCTCTTTGGATTTCTGTGCGCTGAGATGGTAAAGACCATGCAGTTTTGTCATCTAAATATTCTTTTACACTGTAATATGACTTCTTCAATAGGCCGTTTTTGACATAGTTTTTGAACCTCCTTTCTGGTAGGTCCGTTGCTTCATTAGGTATTTTATTATAAAAACTAACACATACTCCCATAAAAGAGTGAGCAACCTTACTGAGTCTGAACGCGGGCATAGCAATCTTATTTCTATTTCTAGTGCCAATACTATGATTATGACCTAAAGTCTTAAATAAACCTATGTTTTTTCTGGTATACATGATATTTTCATAAATGTATTGACAGGTAACAGTAAGTATATTGATATTTTTGAATTTGTCCCTTAGTGATTGCCTAGCATCTAGTTGATAGATAGCCCGAATGGCCCTTTTTTTTTATCGATACTATTATCGCAAAGGTAGCATCTCTAATTATGTTCATCGGCGAGTAGTTGGATTTGTTGCTCAACTGGATCCGAGTTTTGTACGGGCGAGCCACGGACCGCGGACGCGATGTTGATAAAGAAATCCGACAATAATATTACGATAAAATATACGAATTTGGTGTCTTAATCTAATTAAATAGCAATAAAACGATATAAAAACACCATCCTTTTGTAAGTTTGATGTCCCAAACTTCTTTTTGCAGCAAAAAACAGAGAAATTCGGCATTTTAAGTGTAGGCACCGTTCACTCGCGCGACTTGAATTGGTCTAGGTAGTTGGAAATCCGAGCGACAACTAGTTTTATTAAACGCATATGCCCAGATGGGCTTGTACTTTGGCAGAGGGGAAATAGTGCGAATGGCTACTCCCTTTCCGCGTTCCTCCAAGCAATTTACCCCAAAATGATAGTAAAGTTTCGGAAATAAGGGCATAAAAAACACTTAAATAGTGGCAACATAATTTTAACTGTCAAACTAATAAATCTAACCTACGCCGCGTTCCGTGACATCGACCATCGGCGCCATAATCGATTACAGCGTCTACAATGCCATTCCGAATCAGTTTTTGACGTGACAACGATATCTCAAAATGGTTGCCATGACGTCATGCATGAATGACATCATCAACTCCGCCATGTTGGGATATCAGTGACCATCGTCGAGAACGTGAGCACCACTGATAGATCGTGACAGCTGTCACTCTGACAGCTGACAATCAAACTAAGAACAGCAACCAGCAGACACTCCTGAAGCTCTATTGTTGATTTCCTCACTTAATCACTCAATACAAATAAAATTTAACTACTTATTTTTTTATGTATTCATATATTAAAAGCTTAGGTTTAGGTACAAGTAGCAGCGAACGAAAACCAGACAAGGTTTATTTGTCGCTGTGAGTGCTCTCTTATACAATTAATAATTTACTTTGAAGCAGATACATACATTAGGTAGGTATATAATAAAAAAGTGAATGTAGTTAGTTCTTAGGTAAACTCAAGTTAAGACCTTGTTCTATGTTATTTAGGTATGTAATTAATTATCAATAAAATGGTTTTTAATCTTACTACTAAAATTCTTATTGTTTATAAATATGTTTTGGACATCTATTGGTAGTTCATTTACTATTTTAGGCAAGTAGTACATCCATGTTCGTTGACCATACCATTATTGAAATGTGGCAAGTGGAACGATTTTTGATAAGGTAAGTACATTAGTACATTACGCAATCTATCGGGTCGCTTTTTTTTGTTCACTACGACTGTCTACGACTAGTGATGGGTTTTTGCCCGGACATTTACGGACGTATTGAATAAACACCCAATAAACGTCCGTTTATGCCCAATAAACGCCCGATCACAGGGCATTTACTTTATTTGCTAATTATCACAAATTGTTACTTAATGCTTTGATAAAATTATTTCTAGAGTTGTTTTAATGTAAAGTAACACTTTAATTCGCGCTATAAGTAGGTACTTGGTTTCTAAAACAACCATTTGTTTTCAATCGATCCTAAAATTCGTTCATCGTTAGACATCCATTCCTATTTACGATAGTTTTAATTTATGATTGTATGTCGTACGTGTCTATATTGTCGATGGTTCCCTATTTGGTTTGCTGGAAGAGATCTCTTATTAGAGATAAGCTCGCCTTTGTACAAGTTTTCTATGTTTTTATTGTCCTATGTAACTGTTGAAAGAGAGCTATTTCGGACGAAGGTCCAATTTGGAGCCCGTGCGAGCGCAGCTCGCAAAGAGCACTAAGGATCGAGTCTACCCGAGATATTTACACGCCAGAGCGAGCGAAGCGAGCGAGGGTGAATATAGTTCGAGGGTGAAATAGCTACTTACACCCGTAATACTAATCATACTTTACATCATTCGAGCGAGGTAAATTAAACGGAAAGACTTAGAACGACTGCGGTCTCAGATGCATAAGCAGTTATGCATGATGGTTTTTAAATGTAGATTAGTGTATTTATAGACGATATCAAAATATGGGAACCGTCGGAAATCAGTAGTTTTAGAGTTATATTTTTAATATCCGCCATTTCAAGCATTCGGGACACGTGGAAATGTGGAAGTATTAGGGTGGAAGAAGACAAAAATGGCTGATTTTATATCGAAAAAGCTGTTGAAAGTTCACTGACCTCGAGGTCAAGAAAAACCGTCTCGTGTGCATGAGCTTTTACTCACTAAACCGGTGCCGGTGCCGGGCCGGGGCGTGTTAAAAAACGGAAAAACGCGGTTTCCCTAACAATTTATGAGAATGCGGAAGCGTGTGGGCTTGTCCACAGCTCGGGCATGGTTCTGCCTGCTTTTCATCGATAACGCTGTATACTGGGTTCTTTCTTTCTTCTTTCTTCTTCGGGGCCACAGTAGGCTTCAGCTCTCTCTTCACCGCCGTAGTCGTGCTCGTAGCTGGCGCGTATGTGTGGCGTAAAGCTTTGTCCGCCTCGCGCATGAGAAAGCGAGAAAGGACGACGATCTCTGGCTCCATGGTTCCCTCTTCTTGTTCCGCGTAGTCGCACCAGCGCGAGCGGATATGCGGGCTGAGCTTGTCTAGCACCTCTCGGGTCAGCATGGGGTTGTTCAGGTATCCACGCCGGTCAATCGATGTCAGCACGCAGACTGTGTTTTGCAGTTTGATGGCGAAGTTGTTCAACTCCGTCGCTGATGTCCCGGGCTTTGGCAACTTCTTCAGCTCATCCAAAGTTCGGTCGATGATGAGCTCCGGGTGACCAAAGCACTGCTCCAAGGTCTTCATAATCACGTCCGGATCGGTGGCCGTGTGTAGTAGCGCAGCCACGGCGTCTCGTGCCTCTCCCTTGAGACAGCTCCTCAATCGCTGGATGTTCTCGGCGTCGGTGATGTTGTACATCTTGGTGGAGCCCCGCATGGAGGCCTTGAAGGGTGGCCACTCATTCGCCGATCTGGTGAACGATGGCAGGTCGACATAACGCAGCCTCGGTCTTGTCATCTTCTGCAGGGCTTCGGCCAATACTTCCACACCTCTCCTCGATCGGGCAGGATTCGGTGATCTTCCTCGCTGTGGCTGGAACTGTAGCTGCCTTGGTCGCATTCGTTCCGTGGCGACCGCTTCCTCTCGTCGTTCGTTGAGAGGCGTTGTCAACAGCCAGTCGTCTATCCATTGTCGTCGGGCAGCGGGCGGAATAGGGTCCCCATGAAGACTCTTCTGGTCATCTTGTATCGCGGAGACTTGAGCAGCTAGTCGCCTCTTCACGAGTTCGGCTTCTAGCTCCAGCTCTTGCTTTTTCAGCGCCGATAATTTCTCCGCCGCTTCCAGTTCAGCCAGTCGTACGTCACTAAGTCGTACGTATCGCCACACTGTCAAGCATAGTGAGTGGTAGTCGTCATGACATGAACCATTTATACATCAGAGTGTGTAATGAGCTTGAAAATGGAACGATTTCTAGTTTTCATTGCCCGGTTTCGGAAACGCGAACTTTCACGGACTCTTTTGACAGCAGCAAAACCTCCTTTTCTTGAGCTAGGATGATGTAAAGAAATAATGAAGTATGAAATTATGGTTGGGCTCATTTGATTTGTCTTGACAAGTACGATGCTGGAGCCGGAAGGTGGCCAATTGGACATGGGAACTCTGTTACCAAACGGCGCAATCCTATTGTGTTTGAGCTCATTTGATTCATCTTGACAAACACTCTTATTGTAGATAAAATGTTTTGTCCTGTCATGATAAAGACTAAAAACTTAAAAATAAATAAAAAGTAAAAAAAAAAAACATTTTTAAATTAAGCTTTTATTTCATTCCCTAAAAAGAAGAAAATTAATTTTAATTTATTACAATTATAAGCACTGCATTGAGGTAGTTACTGTTGAAAAGTCTCAAAACTTCTTTTAGAAAAAACTTGATACAATTTGATAGTTTCCGTCAAATTTTAGGGTGTCGTCCCAGATGCGCCACCTAGCGTGAGAAATTGGCAGTTTTGCGCTTCATTATGTATGAATGACCGATGCACATAATAAATAAAGAATTAGTGATATTATAGATTATAGATGACGTATAAATATAGAAAATTACAGTTAGTAACACTATTACTTGAATAGGTACCCTACTTGTTTTATTTAATAAAATCGTACAAATAAAAAAAAATGGGCAACACTTTATTCCTAAATAATATATTTTGGTATAAATACGTAAACCTTATCACTATTTAACGATTACGTCTTGATAATTCTAAGTTTTGTGAAATTATGGTTTCTGCCCTGTAACTGGGCATTTATTTGGGCATAAATTCGTTTTTGCCCTATTTGCCCAGTTTATGCCCTTTCCGCCCAGTTGGGTTTAAACCCTCTGCCCATCTCTATCTACGACTCAAAATTCAAAAAATTAACAAAAGTTTGGTTATAATGGTTTGACATCTGTCAGTGTCGCTGTCGATGTCTACCGTTGCGTTTTATCGTTCCGAATGGATATCTGTGATAGACGCTGGTGGTCGTGATTTCCCATTCGGAACGGTCATGATGGTCGTGATGACGTCGCGTGAGCGATGATAGCGCTGATAGCCCGTCGCGGAACAGAACGCTAGAGTCAGATTGAGTTGAGTTGAGGTTATGAAAAAGTTTAAGCTCACAAAATTCAAAATCTCATGAAATCTCATCTGCAAGCTGCATGCAAGACTACAAGGACAAAGTTTTTCAACACCATTTTCCTGCCTCAATTTAGGGGTTGACATTTCTTGTGATTTCTAGGATTTGGTAAAAGATAACCACTTTTTACTCACTAATGTAGAAGAATTATGTAGGCTCCACTCAGATGCAAGATCACCGGGCTCATAGAGTAATATAATACCGGGCTACTGTATTTTAGTATTGATATATCAATAAAGTTTATTCAACCGCGTAAATGTCCCATGTTAGAAGCCCGTTTCAAGTTCCCCCGTTTGACAGTAGGTATTATTGTTCATTCAATTTAATCATAATCATAATTCTTTATTTTGTGCGGACGGTGCGGACATTGTATGTAATGTAATCGCGTTGGCAGCCAATCAGATTACAGAATGTAATAGTAACTGTAACAAAAATGATTTATGTGACTGCGCAAGATGTTGAAACAGCATTATAAATCTACATTCAGAGATTGCATTATGCATTGTTTGTTGAGGATAGTTAAAATACTTGTGAGAACATTTATGAATGTGAAAGTGTCACTTTTACTGTGTATTAGTGTACTTATCTGCACTCTAATGATCCTGCGAACAAACAGAAACACAACTATTCTAGAAGTGAAACCTGCAACTACAGCTGCAGATTTTCCAGTAATTGTTTGGTGGACTCCAGGCTTTCCAGGAGTCTATGGAGTAACTAATTGCCCAAATGTTAAATGTGAAATTGTGGATATAACCATAAGCGGCAAGTTCTCTATTGGTGCTTACCTGTTCTATGGGAGCAATATAAACTTTAGTGATTTACCTCTACCCAGAAGACGTGATGTAATATGGGGATTATTCCATGAAGAGTCTCCGAGAAACGTTGCACAGTTGATGTTCGAACCTGTATTGAATCTTTTCAATTACTCATCAACCTTCAGCCGTTACAGTGATGTTCCATTCCCATTACAGTACTTGGAATCCTTAGATGAAGTGACCAGTACATTATATTTTGTGACAACAGCAGAGAAGAATTTGCATCTGAATGAGATATCACCGATAATGTACCTGCAGTCCGATTGTGACACGATGACAGAGCGAGATCAATTTGTAAAAGAACTGATGAAAATATCTAACATAGACTCTTATGGCGAGTGTTTGCACAACAAGGACCTTCCAAAAGAATTTAGAGGAGACTATCTGAACAATTTGAATGAGGAGAAGTTTTTGAAATTCATTGCAAGATACAAATTCGTAATTGCTATAGAAAATGGCATTTGTAATGATTATATCACAGAAAAATTTTGGCGGGCCATTAAAGTTGGTACGGTACCCATATACTTTGGATCACCAAATATTGAGGACTGGTTACCTAATAATAATTCAGCAATACTTTTAAAAGACTTTCCCACACCAGAAAACTTGACTGAACATATAACCGAGCTGTTGAGAGATGAGGGGTTGTATGAACAATACTTAAGACACAAAACTGAAAAGGTGGTGACCAACAAGAGATTATCACACGAATTCAGGTTGAGACCTCATCAAGTTGACACACTGGATACTGTTGAGAAATTCCAGTGTTTCATTTGCGAAGAGCTTCACAAAAAATCACCAGGAGTAAACAAAGTTACTCAGAAACATTATGAATGTCCCCAACCTATCTCTGCTTTGACACAACGCATAAATCCTGGTAGTGACTGGATGTATACTTGGCATAGTGCTAGGATAGAAGCTCGAGAATTAAATAAAAGAATTTTGAATGATCATTAAAATATCGTTGTAATCATGTTATAGGACATTAAGTTAAAATTTTGTAAAAGTTTATTACATTATTTTTGTAAAAGGTTGCTTATTATTGGCACACCCCATCTAACGGCGATACAGGATGCACTTGATAATGCAGACCTCTCTTGACGATATGTGGTATCTTCTTTGGCACCATCCTGTGAAGATAACAAAAAATATGTTTACATTGGCCTCTAATCAGTTTATAACTTCTAATAAAAATACTAAACTCTACATAAAGAGGCACTTATTTGTTAGCTACTTAGAGGTCTTAAATATAAATTAAATAAAAGCTATATTTAAAAATATATTTTTTTACTTTTAATTTACTTTTAACTTTTGTCTTTATCATGACAGAACAAAACATCTAATCTAGAAATAGAGTACTATGCGAGCCAACTAACAATAGGACTGTCAAGACGCCATCTTGTCCCGCAATATTCACAAACTTCATTAAAATTTGTATGGTGTGCAAAAAAATGCTAGCAAAAAATTTAATCATCTTTCATGAGGTATGTGGTCATTCTAATGTGTTTCTAATAAGATTCCTGTTATGACATGATGTATATTGTAAGGTGTGCAAAAAAAACAAACCAGGAATTATTAATAGTTTATTTTTCTAAAATTTATTATCTATTTTTTATTTTTATATAAATATCCAATGTGTAACAAACGAGCGCATGTACACGGAAGGGAGGGTAGGTAGCTAACGGCAATTTTATTGCTGGCCCTACCTTACAAATTTGGCATTTATCACGTGAAGTTGGCTACAAACGCGATCCTATTGTTAGTTGGCTCGCATAGTACTTGTCAAGACAAATCAAATGTGCCCAAACACGATAGGATTGCGCCGTTTGGTAACAGAGTTCCCATGGCCAGCATAAGATCAGCACCATATCATAAAAAATATTTTAGTATCAAAGTATTTATCAAGACGAATTTGCGTTTGACTACAACAAATGTTTGGCGAGCCGCATTCCCCCGCAGAATAGTCTCTGCCCCCTGCCTACCTTTAAGACACCCCCCATAGGAGGGTGCATGACAAGACGTCTGAAAACATCTATTGTAAGGGATGAAAACATAACTCTTCCCCTAATTTTAATGTCAAATATTTTTCTTTTCCGGCCAGGAGAACGAGCAGAAGGGGTGCGGGGTCGGCATAGCAATAGCAAGGTAATGTTGACCTTCCCGCACCGCTACACTGCCAGATGATCCTACATGGGTCTAGCTAGTTTAGAGAAGTGCACGAAACCAATCACATGCAAAATAAACAACAATGGGTAATTTTGTATGGACCCCCGTACCCACCCATAACCATAACATGATCATAACTTTTTTCTCATAAGTTACAAAGTTACCATCTTACAATAAAATTGTATTTATTTCGAAAGACCTTTCTAACTAAGGGTGGATACACTTTTACCCATTGTCCTTTGAACGATTTGTAGTATGGCCCTGCCTGTGTCTGTGTACTTACGATATGCAGTCGATGATGGGGCAGACAGACAGACACAGCGTGCATCCGGTGCAGTCGTCGGTCACGTGAGGAATGTGCGTCTGCGCGTCGAATCTAAAGGGGAAATGTGGTGTTTATCACAACTGGAACATGGATCACGCTACGTGGAACAATAATCGGGCAAGTTCGAGACGGACTCTCACACGGCGGGTTCGGCACCATCGTGTCTACCAAAAAAGTACAAAACATCACGTTTCTAGTATGGTGAAGTCGTAATTCGTCATTTCTTTATTGTACTCACATGACAGTAAAAATAGCTTAAGATAGAAAAAATATGTATAAAGGCGAGCGTATCTCTAATAAGAGATTTCTTCCAGCAAACCATATTGGTAGGAGACGGAGATGATAGCCTATCGCCTTCCCCTTACCTATCATTGACAGGGAAGGGGAAGAATTGCGCGTACAATAAGACTATTCCAGTATAATACATATTATTATTACACATGATATGTATACGAACCTATTGCTAAGAAATAGACTACATAGACAGTTACATAAATACAGCTTAACAATAAATATCGTATAAATACATTAATACATACCAGTATATATCTAAATTGAAAGTGAAAGATAATGCTTCTTTAGTCGGTTTTTGAAGTCTTTATTTATTCAATACTAGTACTCGCACGGGTGCAATGCACGGTGCACTATACAACGTGTAACTCTAAGTACTTACGCAAAACCTTATAGACCCCGAGTGATTTTTATTACAAGAAAATTATTGTTGAAAGAAAATTAAAAAAAAATCTAAAATTCTAGAAGATATGAGCAGTTTTCGTTTTCCTAACAATTCTAATAGTTTATCTTAGCTCTGCCGCCTTAAAAACCGCCCGCAGTACACCGCCCGCGATAGCACAAAATAGGTACCTAGACATTCACACCCGCCGTTTGTTCCCTTCTAACGTTCACTGCGAGATCCTTAGTACGAAAGAGATAACTAATGTAGCGCGCGCGCTTGCTTTGTGGATTGATCTGCCGCTGCTTTCGTTCGACACACTTATTTGAATATCTCGCTGGATCACGGTAAATGATAGAAGCGGCAATAAATAATTATGGATAAAATTTAAAAAAATATATGTTGGTATAGTGATGGAATCGATTATACTCGTCATTCTGAACAACCTATTTTCAGGTTTTGCGTACTTAAAGTTACACGTTGTATTATGTATCATACATCTATACCTTGCGTCAAAATCCGTTGCGTAGTTTTGAAGATCTAAGCATACATAGGGACAGACAGCGGGAAAGCGACTTTGTTTTATACTAAGTATGTAGTGATTTCGTGTAGTTCAGTATTTGTTTCTGTAGTGGCAAACAGATAACGGTTTGTGCGACAGAGCCCACTGGCCACTGACGGACAGCGGAGGCTTAGTATTGACAACCTTCGGGAACGGGACCCTAAAAACGATTTACATGCATGCTTATCGTTTGCTTGACAGCTTCATGACTTGGTTTCTAAGTCAAGGCGTCCTCAAAGAATTCAATTTGAATTAAATTTTTCAGAACAATCTCTTGATATAAGTGGAGTCGAGGGTAAATCGGTTGGAGGAAACGAACCAACGTGTAAACGCTCGACTCAAGTGGCATGATTCTCGCGCATTCGATATACGATATCTACACCTATATCGAGTGATTTTGTATGAGAATCTGTCAACATAGGTCTCGATATCCGTATATCGAAGGCGCGAGAATCATGCTACTGGTTACCATATCACGCATTTTATTGCGTCTAAACTAAGAATAGTAATGACGAAGAGGCTATCAAATGGCTGCTCAAACTGCCACCTTTATGAGTTGTGACGTTGACGATAGCGACCAAACGCTAAATAAATAAATAGTAATAACTAATAGTACATATGGAATTTCACTCCTACAAAACATGTAACATGAGAGATGTAATAAAATGCGATAAAAACACTATTTATGTGTAGCATGCTATGAGTGATAGTCGAGTTACCTCAATGCAGTACGGGGCCATTGTTTTGGCACGTCGGGGCGGGACCCGACACGTGCCCCGAGTATGATACTCGGCGTTTGACATGGCGGGAAGAGCGAGACGAGACCCAACGTGCCAAAACAATGGCCCCGTACTGTATCTACCTATTTGGTACGATAGTAATATTTATGACAAACATGCACCTGATGGCAACATAAAGGGGGACAAAAAATGTTCTTAGACGATATGGCAACGAACCGATTTGAATCCCGTTCTAACATGTGCGAGCGAGAGGGTTAACTGTGGTAAGTACGTCATTGTACTTGTATTGTAAGGATGTAACAGAAAGGTGTAGTCATATTTTAGGGGATTTTTAGGGAGATCATTCTGAGCAACTTTCACTGTGAAACCGATTTGATCAGAGGAACTTTAATTTTCACTTCTCTATACAAATCAGCTAACCGCCCGGACCAAAACGTATGGAGCAATGAAAAATAAAGTTGCTCTGATCGGTTTCATAGTAAAAGTTGCTCAGAATTGTGTCCTTAACAACCCCCTAAAATATGACTACACCCTCCTGTATAATGTATTGCAAACAACAAACACTCACGTGATGGCTTGATATCCGGAGTCGTTACACGCCATGTAGCACTTTCCGCAGTTTATGCACATGTCCTGAAAAATTACAAAGACGAGAATTGGATTGTTATCAATCCAAATACAGCAGTAAAGAGGATATTACTCTCGTTAGTGTCGACCAATACCGTAGCGGCCGACCCCAATAACCTATCTCTAACCGTGATCTGCAGATTACGCGTTACATTTGACAGTTTCGCTATGGGATTTATGTCAAAATTGACACTAACAAACTCAAATCTGCAGATTATTGATAGAATATAGGTTATTGGGATCGGCCGTAGATGATACGGCGGATATTGATAGAATATAGGTTATTGGGATCGGCCTTAGATGATACGGCGGATATTGATAGAATATAGGTTATTGGGATCGGCCGTAGATGATACGGCGGATATTGATAGAATATAGGTTATTGGGATCGGCCGTAGATGATACCGCCGATACCGGTCTGCCGCGTTGTCTTGTTGCTGTATCCCACTTCCGTTTAGAATTTCAGGCTCCTTTTATTTAGGTACTATTTGCACACTATGACCAGGTAGGTAATCATCACTTGCGAATGATGAATTTCGTTTATTTTTGCGAGTTACAAATAAAGATGCTGGCAACATTTAGTCGCACGACTACAGCGCCGCGTCTAGGGGACTTCTTTCGTGAAAAGCACTTTAGTTCCAAATTCGATAGATGTTGTAGGCCACATGAGTGAAGAAAAGTTGCCAGTCCAAATAATAACAACCGAAGAACATAATCTGTGGTCGTGTAATGAACATACATGTGGAACGCGCTACAAATATTACTGATAAGTAGTAGGTACTAAAAGACTTATTCGGGAAACGGTTAACGGACGGAATGACAGACAAGAACGTTGGTTGTCGTCGGTCACGGTCACGGTCTCAGACACACGGTAGACAGTCTATGGGCTGCGTTCAAGATCGGTCAAAAATTACTTACTTTGTGACGACAACAGACTGTGCCATATGAATTCATGTCTATACAAAGCCATCTGTCGGCAGCTTTCAGAACTATTTTTATCTGTCAGAAAATCGCCTATTATATTTTATGTTTATGACATAAAGATTAAGAATCACTGACATTAGAATTTTCGATAGTTTTCTATCGAATCTTTGTTCGTGATTGCTGCTGATAACTTCTGCCAGTCGAGTTCAACCTCTCCTACAACCCGCATTCTAGCAGCGTTTAGTATGGCTCAATCTTACTCGTATCAAGTCAAGTCGATAGAATGTTCAAACATAACATAGCGTCACGCCTTTTCCCATACGGGGCGGCAGAGGCACAACTGTGCCCACTTTTAGCCAGCGATTCAATACTCCATTTGGCGAAACAGGGGGCCAGCCCATCGCCGCAGCTATGGAGTAATGAAGGTTTCCCCACGATGTTTTCCATCACCGTTAGAGTGTCCGTGTAACGTAAGATAAATTACTTATCTCATTGGTACATGGTCAGCAACGGGATTCGAACCTGCACCTCCTGCGTGAGAGGCAAGCATGGAACCCACTAGACCACAGAGCTCCAGAGAATGTTGAATCACAACAAAACAATAGATTGGGACCAGGGAGCACTTATCCAGTGGAGAGCGCATAGACACATTTTCCTTTGAAGCACAACTCACCTATTTACGGCGGGGGACGAGGTAAGAGAGCTGTGATTGGTCAGCCGCTGCGAAACGTTTGGCGAGCCGCATTCCCCCGCAGGCGCAGTCAATTGGATATATAGTCTCTGATGGGGACTGGTTAACTGTGTACTCACGTCATCAATCAAAGCCACGACCTGCTTCGTATTATCCAGATTCTTGTATGTTCCAATCCTGCGCAGCGCCTCGCCGACAATATCCTTGATTCTGGGCACGATCCCGGTGGTCTGTTCCGGCTGCAGGTGACTCTCGACCTTATTGTCTTGCAGTAAGTCCGAGTCTAGCCTGATGGTTTCTAACTGCTTTTCGCGGTTCAAAGCGTATGGCCCGAAGTGTGCTAGCACCTGGAAATCAAGGAGGTAACGTCTGTTATAGGATCAATCAATAACAGTTTCTAGGTTCAGTTCAGTTCAGTTCAAAAATTTTATTGACCCTAAAATCATACATATTACTTAGTCAACGTCAATATAAGATTAATATTTTTGTATACTACCGCCCGTTCGGAAGTTGTGGGCTTAGGGATGGAGCAAAGAAGGGCAAGAAACTCCCCCGTACCTCTTTTAAAATATCAAAGCCTTAAAAATACAATGTAATGTATTTCTACTTAAGTCTAAGGAAATACACCGAGAAGAGACGTACTGACTCAGTCCATCGCCCCTCTTTGGATTTCTGTGCGCTGAGATGGTACCTACTCTTTCACAGGGCCCCAATTTGTACCCATACCACAGACACTATAATATTATACTAATACAGATAGACCACCTAGAACTAAATATAACACCGGCGTACACTGAGATGCTACGGAAGCTTCTTTAGTTCGAGGCCATAATCGCTTGGTGCAGCACCATCGAAAAATTGCAAATACCACGAGATGGCGCTAAGATATATAGGGTTTATTCTAAGAATAGCGCCACCTAGAAGTATGTTAACTGAAACCATGGCGTTTAAAGTAACAAGGTTAGGTGAGGTTCCTAGATTTGCTGGAAGAGATCTCTTTTTAGAGATAAGCTCGCCTTTGTACATGTTTTTTCCAATATTAAGTGTCTGTAATATTTTTTTCTGTGCAATAAAGTATAAAGTAAGTACAAATCTTACTCGCCATCTCTTTTTGACGAAGGGTTACTAATTCTAATTTGTACGGGATGAGCACCCCAATGTGGTTAGAGCTACGTACCTTCCCGTCCCCGCCGTACAAGGTCTGCACCGGCTTGCCCTTCTGGTGCTTGGGCACCGGCGGCGACTGCCCCTGCCAGCCCGCCAGGCCCCGCGAGCGAAGGTACAGAAGGGCCTTCAGTCCCGCGCAGTAGTCCTCGATCAGGGTGAAGTCCTGGTTCTGGACGGCGCTGCAGATCTGTGGGCGTTAGGTTAGGTTAGGTTCCGGGAACTGTGAAGACCCTCGGTGACCACTCTAGTACAGTAAGAGCTAATTTTACCAGCGAAAGAGTAACTTTTACTCGAGATTATCTTCTACTTTTTCATAGACACCAGATCAGATCACCTCATTTTGAACTGTCATTGTCATACAAATTATCCAATGTTGGTAAAATCCAGCCTATAGCGTTATCTTTATACAGGATGTAACAGAAAGGGGTGTACAAGCCGAAAGAGGGTTGTTAGGGACATCATTCTGAACAACTTTCACTATGGGACCGACTTGATCAGAGCAACTTTATTTTTCACTCCACCATACAGATCAGCTGAGCGCTAGGCCCGACATGTACTGAGTTAATATAATACCAAGCAGATTGTTTACCAAGGGAGTAAAGAACTATTTTTAGGGCGAGAGTGTTTTTTGAATCCTGAGCGACCGAGGGAGTCTAACTCGGGACTCATAAGTTGAATCCTGAGCGACCGAGGGATTCTAGAGTTGACGGCAAAATCAGATTCCGATTAGGCTTGATCATGCCGATTTGATCAAGCCGATTTGACCGTGTATTGGTGGATCATGCCGATTTGACGTCCGACGCCATGGCTTCAACTGAACGCCGTCATGCCGATTTGACAATCAAACTGATCGTTTGTGGTGTATATGGACGAACTGCAGATTTGATCAAGCCTGCAGCGTCATGCCGATTTGACGATAGGCTTGATGGTGTATGCCGGCCACAACGCAACACAAATGGGGCTTTTCATTACACCAGTAACACGAGTAACAGTATTTAGTATTATACTGTTTTATAAGTAGAAATCTATATTTATTCATACTTGTCATTACTTAGTTTTAGTCATTTGTGCACTGACTTCCCTCTCTTTATCTGTTTTTTTCCTGCCATCCCTGGGTTTGATGGAAGAAATCTCTTTTTAGAGATAAGCTCGCCTTTGTACATATCTTTCTGTAAATGTTACGTCTTTTTATGTTTTTTTTGTGCAATAAAGTATAAATGAAACGAAATGAGTAACCAGCTGTAATTTTGGGTGTCAAACCTGCACCACGGGCGCGCCGCACATGATGAACTGCAGCGCCGAGTCGGCCGAGTCGACGCCGCCGACCCCGAGCACGGGGTAGCGCGGCAGCTGGCGGCAGATGGCGGACACGGCGCGGAGCCCCATCGGCCGGGTCGCCGTGCCGGACACGCCGCCGTACGTCGTGCGTCGCTCCACGCCTGGTGGGAAGATGAGGGTCACGCGTTGTCTGAGACGGGGTGCGGGCACGATTGTGCAGACATGTTCTTAAATCATGGGGTCGATTTGGAAAATAGTCGAAAAGCATAGAATCCTGCCGCCATTTGCAAACATTTCTTGGAATTTTCCCATTTTTAGGGTTTCGTATTCCAGGTCTGTCCGTCCGTCCGTCCGTCCGTCACAGGCAATTTACTCAGAACATATTGGACCGATGAAGTTGAAAATTGGTACACATATCAATATCTGTGACCCAAAGACAGAGGTGCAATGTAAATATATAAATATGTAATGTAAGGGCCACTTCCGGGGGGCCAGATGATTGTTTTTTTTTTTTTTTTTTTTAATTCAAAATATGCCGTGTGACATATCAAATGAAAGCGCATGGTGTGAGGATCTTAAATGTATTTTTATAATATTGTGTATGTAACACTTATTTTGAAAAAGTTGTGCTCAATAATATGACCGATTCGCATGTCATCAAAACCTCTAGGGTACTTCCCGAAGTCCTAAAAATCTGAAATTTGGTATGCAAGCAGAGTTCAGAGTTCAAAATTTTTATTGACCATAAAATCATACATATTACTTAGTCAACGTCAATATAATATTAATATTTTTGTATACTACCGCCCGTTCGGAAGTTGTGGGCTTAGGGATGGAGCAAAGAAGGGCAAGAAACCTCCCCCGTACCTCTTTTAAAATATCAGAGCCTTAAAAATACAATGTTATGTATTTCTACTTAAGTCTAAGGAAATACACCGAGGAGAGACGTACTGACTCAGTCCATCGCCCCTCTTTGGATTTCTGTGCGCTGAGATGGTAAAGACCATGCAGTTTTGTCATCTAAATATTCTTTTACACTGTAATATGACTTCTTCAATAGGCCGTTTTTGACATAGTTTTTGAACCTCCTTTCTGGTAGGTCCGTTGCTTCATTAGGTATTTTATTATAAAAACTAACACATACTCCCATAAAAGAGTGAGCAACCTTACTGAGTCTGAACGCGGGCATAGCAATCTTATTTCTATTTCTAGTGCCAATACTATGATTATGACCTAAAGTCTTAAATAAACCTATGTTTTTTCTGGTATACATGATATTTTCATAAATGTATTGACAGGTAACAGTAAGTATATTGATATTTTTGAATTTGTCCCTTAGTGATTGCCTAGCATCTAGTTGATAGATAGCCCGAATGGCCCTTTTTTGTAAGACAAATATTGTGTTTATATCTGCCGCTCTCCCCCAAAGAAGTATTCCGTAAGACATAATACTATGGAAATAACTAAAGTAAACCAATCTGGCAGTTCCTACATCTGTGATGTGTCTGATTTGCCTGACCGCATAAGCAGCTGAGCTAAGTCTTCGTGAGAGACTAGTTACATGAGGACCCCATTGAAGTTTCGAGTCTATAGTGATTCCAAGGAAAATTGTTTCTTCAACGAGGTCTAGTCTTTCCGTTCCTATGCTTACACTCGTGTCCACCTGCCGCACATTCGGTAAACAGAATTTGATACATTTTGTCTTCTTCGAGTTTAATAAAAGGTTGTTTACATTAAACCAACTTAACACATGAGAGAGCGTACTATTTGCATCGTCTAGAATTTCTTGTTGTCTTTTCACCTTAAAGATAATGGATGTGTCATCAGCAAATAGTACAATCTGAGTCATTTTCTCCACCATATACGGCAGGTCATTCACGTAAACTAAGAAAAGGAACGGACCCAGAATAGAGCCTTGGGGGACACCAATATTCATATGCGTTCCGGTAGACTTATTTCTATTTATATCTACTTTTAGTACTCTGTCTCCAAGATATGATTCCATTAATTTTAAAGCATTGTCTTTAATACCATAGTGTTGCAGTTTGAGCAGAAGGGTTTGATGATCCACACAGTCAAAGGCCTTGGAAAGATCACAGAATACACCAACAGCATCCTGTGATCCCTCCCACGCACTATAGATGTGTTGTACTAGTGCTACTCCGGCGTCAGTTGTTGATCTGCCTTTAGTGAAACCAAATTGTTTTTTGTGGAGTAGCCCTGATGCGTTAAAGTGAGATTGTAGTTGATTTAGTATCACCTTTTCAAACACTTTGCTCAACACTGGCAAAACAGATACAGGTCTGAAGTTCGCAGGGTCTTCCTGGCTACCGGATTTGAAAAGTGGTATTAATCTGCTCATTTTCATGAGGTCAGGAAAAATACCTTCTGCTATACAACTATTGAACATGATTGCCATGTACGGAGCAATCACATCAATTACAGATTTAACTACTTTAACCGACATGCCCCATAGATCTTCAGTCTTTTTAACGTTTAGAAGTTTGAATGTTTTAAATATAGTTAGAGAGTCTATTGGTTTGAAGTTGAAGCCACTCTTGTGTTGGGGAACATTTTCAACCAAGTAATCTAAAGACTTTTCAGAAGAGGATGGTAGTGCTTCTGTTGTTATTATGGGTATAGTACTGAAGAACTTTTCAAATGCGTTAGCAACGTCCTCGTTAGATGAGAGTAATTTACCATTAACTTTTAAATTAAAACTAGATTCACTACACCTGACCTTGCCTGTCTCTTTTTTAATAATGTTCCATATAGTTTTAATTTTGTCACCCGAAACTGTAATTTGATTATTTAAATATAAGCATTTGGCTTTATGACATTCTTTCCTAAAATTATTAGAACAATTTTTGACAAGGGTGACAAATTCCGGACTGTGGTCATAAGATTTTTGTTCATACAATTCATATAGTTTGGACCTACTCTGTCTTAATTCCTCTGAAGCCCATTCAGAGAACTTTATTTTATTATTATTATTGCACATGCACAAGCACATGTTTGCACCCATATCCTATAAAAAATCAGACATCTACAACTCCGACCCCCTAGCCCACTAAACCTATGGTGCAAAGTTTGTATGAAAAACTGAATTTTAGGGTACTTTTAGGGTGTTTTGTTGGTGTTAGTCCTATTATTGTTGTACGAAACCCTCTCAACACGAGTCCAACTCGCACTTGGCAGCTTATTGAGATCCGGTTTTCCGAATATTCGGTAGGATATACTACCCGTTCGCTATAATTCTAATTAGAATTTGGAATATACACTCGTAGGTAAGCCTAACTGGACTAAATTATTTTTATTGTTGTAGATTATTTAATACCGATCGAATGTGTTAAATGTTGCCTAATAAAATGTTTTGTAAATGTGTAATATTTCTGCTAACCCTACCTCTGAGTGACGTCACATCGTCACCGGCAAACTTATAGCGAACGGGTAGTAGACGCCTCGCCAAAAACCTGCAGCCCCGGGTTTAAAAGACACGGTTCTTGAATGATTAAGATTATAGAGGTTCCAGACATATTTTTTTCATATATACTTTATTGCACAAAATAATACATTTTACAATGGAAAGTGGACAACACAATGACAAAGGCGAGCTTATCTCTATTAAGAGATTTCTACCAGCAAACCTAGGATGGACAGGAAATAATTGAGCAACAGGTAGACCCAAGTGCACAACATTAAATAAGTTAAGAAGGCTTGAAGGCTAGAACTCCTTGGTTTCTTGCAGATCTATATAAGACCTATACTGACTGGACATCGCTGTTTCTGGTTCCCACGAGCGAGTCGATTAGCGTGAAAGTGAAGACTCCGTTAATCAACTATGGGTTTTCTTATAAGTTGATGATGATGACGATATAGCTACTTACCGACCGCAGGCCACGGCGTGGAGTCAGGCTTCAGCGACATGAGACCGGATACAGTATTGATCGCTGTCACGCCGTTAGCGCCACCTTGCGACAAATACAAGTATTACTTCGTCGGCTATGACGTAAAGACAAAAGACTTATAACAGCTTTCCAACGATTTTTTGGCGCGCGGTGACAAACTTAAAATAACCGGCCAAGTGCGAGTCGGACTCGCGCACGAAGGGTTCCGTGCCATTATCTATAAAAACCGCAAAAAAAATGTATGGGAGCCCCCCCTAAATATTAATTTAATTTTAATTTAATTATTTATTTTTTAAGTAAATAATATACTCAATATATTTTGAACATTTTAAGCGTCTACCTGCTACCATTATCAATATCGAGCAAAAATGAGCAAAAAAATCACGTTTGTTGTATGGGAGCCCCCCTTAATATTAAATTTCTTTTGATTTTTAGTATTTGTTGTTATAGCGGCAACAGAAATACATCATCTGTGAAAATTTCAACTGTCTAGCTACCACGGTTCATGAGATACAGCCTGGTGACAGACGGACGGACGGACGGACGGACGGACAGACGGACAGCGAAGTCTCAGTAATAGGGTCCCGTTTGGCACCCTTCGGGTACGGAACCCTAAAAACCGACTTCATTCGCGTGGAATACGACTGACGTCTAACTCTAACTCACAATATTACACAAAATAAACGAAACCGGTCCTCACAGCCAGAATTCATCTACACCACATAGTCACAGAATTGTACCTGTACATGTAATTTTGGATACCTGGATGACAGTATTTTCTGTGTTGAAACCTAAGTACTGGAAAGATACCTGATTTTCAAAAAATGGGACCAACCTGAAGGTCCATTCTTTCATATAAAAAAAGAATTTTTGAAATCGATTCACAAGTAATACCAATTTCGAGGTAACACACATAAAATAATGATAAAAAAAACATAACACAACCGAATTGATAACGCCCTCCTTTTTTGAAGTCGGTTAAATATTTCTCGTGATTTCCCCAGGGGGACCGCGATTCCGGAGCGCAAAATTCAAGGTGACTCTCGGGAAGTGGGAGACCTGACATTCTTACATGAAAACACATCGAGTTTGGGTTCAATCGATTTGTCGTTCTATTCGATTCTTCTTGCGATGTTTTCATCATTAGCTGATGATCGAACTGGACGGTGGTAGACGGATCTTAGGGATTCTTACTAATCCCATCGATTTTGGGCTCATTTGATTAGTCTTAAAATAACTATTAGACTTTGAAAAGGTGTATTTTAAATTATTGTTTTATAACGTATAGGCACAGGGTGCTCATCGTAACCCTTCGTAAATAATTGAAACAAAAAGTAAACTTTAGAAAAAACCGACTTCCACAAACCCTATTTGATTAGATTGAGTTTAATACACACTGTTACCCCTTATCTCCCCCCCCCCCCTGGGGACTTAATTTTGTCAAATCCCATCTCAGTGCTACCCCACGCTACTAAGGAAACTCTGTACAAAGTTTCATGGCTCGGTTAAAAAGAGATGGCGTGAGGAGCAAGATTTGTACTTTAAACGCCATGGTTTCAGTTAACATCGGTACTTGTTGGTGGCGCTAATCTTAGAATAAATCCTATATAACTTAGCCCCATCTCATGGTATTTGCAATTTTTCGATGGTGCTCCACCAGGCGATAATGGCCTCGAACTAAAGAACCTTCCGTAGCATCTCAGTGTACGCCGGTGTCATATTTTGTTCTAAGTGGTCTATCTGTATTAGTATAATATTATGGTATCTGTGGTATAGGTAATTATAGGTACCGCCATCCACGATGACGCGTGACGTAGCTATTTGCATCTTTGTCTATCAGCAGAGTGCCCCGATGAAAGAGAAAGATGCAAATAGCTACGTCACGCGTCGTCGTGGATGGCGGCACCTATGCTTA
Source organism: Argyresthia albistria (assembly GCA_963457715.1). NCBI lineage: Eukaryota > Metazoa > Arthropoda > Insecta > Lepidoptera > Argyresthiidae > Argyresthia > Argyresthia albistria. The sequence goes on along the minus strand of OY735264.1, from coordinate 9,397,757 downwards.
CCTTCGTGCGCCGCCATAGCAATGGACACGATATCAGTGATGTTGGGGGTCAGCTTGACGAAGAATGGAATATCGACCGCCGCGCGCACCCACTGCGATATGCCTTTTACCAGCGCCGGGTCCTGAGGAAACATTCGGAGAAACATAATAGGCTTGTGGCCAAGGTAATCCAATGAATCTAGGAACAAGTCTTAAGTTGAAGCATTATGTACAAAATGGCTTGACATTCTCACAATTGTATATTTCCAGCAGATATATTTTATAAATTCAATTTTGTGCAAAAAAAGACAGCATTTGATGGCACTTTTACATGACGTCATTCTGTTGTTACTTCATAGAACTCAGGAACAAAAGTTCCGTTTTGACATTTCATAAAAAACCGGCCAAGTGCGAGTCGGACTCGCGCACGAAGGGTTCCGTACCATTATCTATAAAAAACCGCAAAAAAAAAAAAAAGTATGGGAGCCCCCCCAAAATATTAATTTAATTTTAATTTAATTATTTATTTTTTAAGTAAATAATATACTCAATATATTGGGAACATTTTAAGCGTCTACCTGCTACCATTATCAATATCGAGCAAAAATGAGCAAAAAAAATCACGTTTGTTGTATGGGAGCCCCCCTTAATATTAAATTTCTTTTGATTTTTTGTATTTGTTGTTATAGCGGCAACAGAAATACATCATCTGTGAAAATTTCACCTGTCTAGCTACCACGGTTCATGAGTTACAGCCTGGTGACAGACAGGACGGACGGACGGACGGACGGACAGACGGACAGCGAAGTCTCAGTAATAGGGTCCCGTTTGGCACCCTTCGGGTACGGAACCCTAAAAAGTATCTATTTTGACTTGACAGTTCACAAGCCTAAGAGAGAGAGAGCCTAATAAGACTGAACATTTACAGCTCTCCAAATGACCAAAAGGTCTGTGTTGATGACAGGTTCGTTGCGTTAAGTTGCATAGAACTATACCCTATGCAATATAACAGGTAACTTGACAGATGTCAATCTTGCCTGTAAGTGAGGGGATATCGCTCATAAAAATCGATTAATCAAAATAATCGATACACCCTTCAAACATTTGTGAATCGGAAAGATGTTTAACATTTTATTCTTGATTCTTTAGTTACCTTAATATGGTTGAAAATGAAATATAATATCTTTAAGTGCTAATAGTAGTGATGGCGATGACAACTCTTCTGTTAGTTCAACTGAATTAGATTAGCTGTCAAGTTGCCTGTTATATTGGATAGGGTATAGCACCCCTAACTATAATTCACAATTCACAATTCTTTATTGCACACAATAATTTATATAGTTACATTAATAGAAAGACATGTACAAAGGCGAGCTTATCTCTAAAAAGAGATTTCTTCCAGCAAAGCAGGCGTGAAAGGAAAATATAAACGTCACTCAACTCCGAAAAGGTCGTTGGAAGACATCTCATTTTTAGGAAGGGTCACTAATCCTAATGTGTGTGGGACGAGCACCCTGTGCTCCCAGCAGCAGCATACCTGCCCGCACGCCAGCCCCATGCCCGACTCGCCCATCCCGTGCGGACACGACAGGTTGAGCTCCAGCGCGTCCGCCCCGCTGGCCGCCGCCTTGCGCGCGAGCTCCGTCCAGTCCGCTTCCACGTACGCGCACATTATCGACGCTATCACCACCTGCGGTACAAGACACCGCGTCACGTGTTTTCCCATACGGGTTGGCAGAGGTTGTGCCCACTTTTAGCCTGATATACAGGATGTAACAGAAAGGTGTTGTCATATTTTAGGGGGTTGTTAGGGACATCATTCTGAGCAACTTTCACTATGAAGCCGATTTGATCAGAGCCACTTTAATTATCACTTCTCTGTACGAAACAGCTGACCGCCCGGACAAAACGTATGGAGCAATGAAAAATAAAGTTGCTCTGATCAAATCGGTTTCATAGTAAAAGTTGCTCAGAATGGTCTCCCTAACAACCCCCTAAAATATGACTACACCCTTCTGTTACACCCTGTATAGTGTGATAGGGGCTAGGCCATCACCGCAGTTATGGAGTAATGAAGGTTTCCTCACGATGTTTGGCAAGCAGCAAGCAAGCAGTTTCGTTTGGCCTGTTTCACAAGTTTGCTGGATGGAACGTACTTCACAGATGAATGGTAAAATCTGAAGGAATCCATCACATAGAGCTCGCCGGGACATTTTTAAACTGGCCGTAACAGAATTTATAATTTACCTGTTACATCAGGTATGTGTCTATCAGGATATACTGAGGCCCTAAATTAAACTAAATCCATAACAAACCGGAAGCCAGTTGCTGCCAGCCACCGATAGTCTTCATGCGTTTCAAGTTTCATGTCTATCTACTAACCATGGGTCCACGTGGTATTTATTCATGGAGTTTCGGTATTGTCATAAATAACAGACATAAAGAGAGAATTTGTAATAAATAAATGATTTACAAGGGCGAGTTTATTTCTATGACTACTGACTAGAGATTTCGTCCGGCAAACTATGTTAAGACAGGAGACTTCATCAGCTGGGGAAGATCGTATATTTTACTTCAAAGTCTGCGGCTGAAGCGATTCCGACTTACCTTCGTGGGGAAGTCCCTCTTCAGCTCCTCAATGCTCCTCGTCCAATAACCCTCACACTTCTCGGAGACCAGCTCGATGTTGAGGAAACTGCCCTGCCCCGGCCCGTACACCTCGCCTGACGTCACGCCGCGGACGATGCGCGGCGACACGTTGATTACTGTGTGCTGGCGACGCAAAAAGGTAAAATAGTAAATTGTTTTAAATATTTTACTGGAGTAATGTACATTGAATCTCTCTCTCGCTCAGGATTCTACTTTACCTCGTTGCACTCGGGATACAACTCTAGAATCTTTCACTTGCTCTGAATTCAAATAATACTCTCGTCCTAAAAAAAGTTCTTTACTCCCTTGGTAAAAAATCTACTACGAATTGACGAAAACAAGTTCTTGACAGAAGGTTTTCCGTGTCTCCCGAATTAGGATAACCTTGTGTATTGGGAGACAGACACTTGGTGGTGGAGAGGAAAAGGTTGACTCATTTATGAGGCTCATCATTAGCTTAATTTTATCGTAAGTACATTATTATACGGATGTTCGAATGGTGATGGAACTGGCCTCAAACTGCATCATCGCAACTAGCGCCATCTACAACTCTCAACAACTAGCACCATCTGCCTTCTCGAGCTCGAACGTCGTGATCACCGCGAAGCCCCAGCCCTGCTCGAAGGAGCGCCGGATCATCGCGGCGTTGGTGGTCGGCGGCGCACTGGCCAACCCAAACAGGTTCTCAACTGCATCATCGCAACTACCACCATCTACAACTAGCGCCATCTACCTTCTCGAGCTCGAACGTCTTGGTCACCGCGAAGCCCCAGCCCTGCTCGAATGACCGCCGGATCATCGCAGCGCTGGTCGTAGGCGGCGCACTGGCCAGCCCGAAGGGGTTCTCAAACTTGATGCCGCACACTTCCACGGAGAGGTCCACATCGTCGATCGGAGTGTGGAACTTAGGGAGTTCGATGGGCGCGTCGAAGGGTATGCCCTGGAATGTAGGAAAGGGTAAAGGTACATATCCACTCAACCGTCCAGCGTCCCCAAAAGACCCAAATCTACTGTTCTATTTTTTCATAGGTTTTCTTTATCTCGATGTGGGTAGGTTGAAAATCGCGGGCCGTGGACTTTGGACGGACCTTTGAGTGGTGGTGACAAATTCAAAATCCATGTTCGGTTTCCCCGACTTATTTGTGCAAATGTAGCTCCTACCTACTTAATCACAATATAAAATATTGTATTATTCCTATGAAAACTTTATCAAAATGTTGCTAACACCTGAAGGGCTACCAGTGAAATATGATCATAAATTCTACTAAGCAATCTTAATGAAATATTTATCGATACGATTTTATTTGAGTTATGTTTGTTATACCAGGTAAAAAAACAGATGTTTATGTGTTGAACTACCAATTATTTTTAAAGTGCCGCTTTTATCAAAAAAGTAATCTGCTATTAGACAAAATGACATTTTATATGGCAACCCATGTATTTACAATTTTGGCAGTGAATTAGAAATTCGACTATAGTCAGCTGAGTCGGCAAATTCTGGAGCCCACTAGTCGATGGTTGGCTAGTTGGCCAAAGTCATATTCGACCCATCACTTTGGTATTCTACTAAATCTCACAAGCGCCAGCGAGACGCCGGCGGCGTGACGCCAGCCTACTTCGTATTCTACTGTCCGCTGGCGCCGTTCCAACGCCGCCGCCAGCGTCTCGCTGGCGCTTGTGAGATTTAGTAGAATACCAAATGCGTCGTATTCAAGTTTGTGCCAGGCTTGTGGTATGCTTGTGTACAGTAGAATACGGGCCCTGTTCTTTGGGGATATTTTAGATCTCTTCCGCATTTCGGATGATACGTTAAGCTATAGTCTGGCCACTGAGAGAATGCGATCCTGGCACCCAGTTTGGGATGCAATCCCCTTTAAGGGAGTGAGATAGTGAAAAGTAGCGTGGGACAGACAAGGACATAGACATGTGTCAGGATCGTATTCTCCCAGCGGCCAGAGATTAGTTCCGCTGTGTCGTGCTGATCTCAATAGGGCACCTTAATAATTGAAACAAAAAGTAAACTTTAGAAAAAACCGACTTCCACAAACGCTATTTGATTAGATTGAGTTTAATACAACCTGTAACCCCTTATCCCCCCCCCTCCTTGGGGAATTAATTTTGTCAAATCCCATATCAGTGCTACCCCACGCTACTAAGGAACCCCTGTACAAAGTTTCATGGCTCTAGGTCCACCGGTTTAGGCTATGCGTTGCCTGCCCGTCAGCCACGCATTGTATTTGTACCTAGTATTGAGCAGATCTGGTGGCCATATGTGGTCTTCATCAGCAGTTCCGCATCACAATATTATGCTTACCATGTGCATTTGCACGAGTTATTATGAAAAACACAAAAATCACTATAGGTCTGCCTATAATATTTGAAGAGTTCCCTCGATTTCTCCAGGATCCCATCATCAGATCCTGACTTGGTGTCAATGGGACCAAATGGGAAGGTAAACCCATTCAAACAAAAAAATAATTTTCCAAATCGGTCCACCCGTTTAGGCGCTATCGGGGCACATACATAAAAAAAAAAAAAAAAAAAACAAACATCCGGACGAATTGTAAACCTCCTCCTTTGGGAAGTCGGTTAAAAACTTTAACAGATGAGTCAACCACTAGCCCTTAATCAACCAGCAATGATCCTTCTGCGGAATCCCGCCAAATTCCAGGAAAAATCTGCGAGATTTCTTAAAATTCCAAGATAATTTCGTATCATCCCGTGGCAATCCCAAAAACTCCACGACTATTTTGTCTGCACGTTTACTCGAAGACTCACCTGCAAATAGCAGTGCATGTACCAAGCAGCGGTCTTTCCATCGTTGACAGCTTCCACCGTAGTCTCAGCGACCCCCGCCAGGTCTCCCCCCACGAAGACTCGGGGGTTGCTGCGAGACTGCATGGTGCCGCTGTCCACTTCCGGCAGACCCCAGCGGTTGAGGCGGACCGAGTCCATGGCGTCTTTCACTGGAGGTGACGAGGTTACGTTAGGTAAGGTTAGGTTAATGCACAGATAATAAAATATTATACTAATACAGATAAACCACCTAGAACAAAATATGACACCGGCGTAAACTGAGATGCTACGGAAGCTTCTTTAGTTCGAGTTTATAAAGTACGTCATTATGAATTCGATTTCAAGTTTGTAATTCGAACTTTATGACATGAGAGTAGATAAAAAAGATTATGAGGATTTCCTCACGTCACGAGGATTTGAACTCATCACGACCTACGGATTGAGAGCCTACATCATACCCGCTGAGCTACCTCACCGATGTAGGTTGACGCGAAATATACCATGATATCGAAATACACCCACGCAGGTGTATCAAAACAAGTCTCTTGTATGGGGACCCCCTTTTAATTTGTAATATCTCTCATATTTCAGTATTTGTTGTTGTTGCGGCAACAGATATACACATCACATTCTGTGAAAATTTCAACTTTCTAGCTATTATTATATTATTACAGTTCGTACTGTAGGACCCAATGACGGACAGACGGACAGCGTGGGCTTAGTAATAGGGTCCCGTTTGGCACCCACCCACGGTCGGTACCCTAAAATGGTTCTTGAACCTACGTCATAATTCAGTTACCACGTTAGACCATCGTTGTAGACAACTGGGATAATAACATAGTATGGATTTTACACGACTGGCCTGCTACCGCTATACCAGCTGTTTACATAAATCATGATTCATGATCCATTACTACTCACCATCGCCATCATACAGTCCCGATCCGAAAGCCGAGATGATAAAGTTGGCTTTCAGCTGCGTAATTTGTTCATCGTCCTCAATCCACTCCCCATTCTCCAGCTGTTCTGTACGGCACATCCTTATTCCGGTGATCTGTGACATAACATTTACATACAGGCACATACATTAAAAAAAAAGTTTATTCCAAAAACTTTTTACTTATAACTAATACAAGGTAAAGACCTCCTATTAAGTATAAAATACCTGTACCAGAAGGTCTCGCTCTCCATAATTGCTTCTGGGCAAACACTAGTATACCCTGTGTCGTGGGAACCAGAAACAGCGACATCACAAACATGTAAACATCCAAGACCTGGAGGTTTTTTTCTTACTCCCGAGCTGGGATTCGAACCCGGGACCTCTTGTCAATAATCGATCACAATCTGTTTGAGCTGCCTCGTTTTTGACAGCAAAGTCTAGAGTTGGGCTCGAGGGTAAATAGTATTGGGGAAACGTCTAAGCATATGGGTGTTCGAATCGAGTATGGTCTTTCTGTCACGAATATCTGACATCCTATTTGTTTGACCATGATGCGTGGGAGTGTTACCGACGTGTTTGTACATACCTTCCCATCCTTCACGATGACTTCCCGCGGCGACATGAACGGAAGGAACTCGCATTTCTCGTCTTTGGCCAAGTCGACCTGGAACACAGGCAACAAGGAGTTGTTATTGAGTTGTTCTGGATTTATGCATTGTACTCTTTTAAACCACAGCTACTTATGTGAATCTCTCACGTAGTCATCATGGAGACATGCAAATCACGTGCTCTGTCCTTTACTCTTTCGCGTTGCGAATAATTGCGATGCAAGAGCAGGCATAGGCATTGCTACGGATGAAGGTTCATTCTAGCAGCTGTTATCTTCGCAAACAATCCAACCAACGCGCTCCTGGAGCGGATGGTGTTGACGAACGGCGCGCGATCCAAGCAGCAACAAAATGGCGACAGGGTGGGCCTAGTATGATTCATCCATGTGAACCACGGGGATGGATCATTGATCCACGACCCCATTTGAATGCTAGGTTAGTCACGAAGCGATACCTACTTTTTGGATCTGTGGTTCCGCGGTCCGTGATCCAGGATCTATTCATCTGTCCGTGAGTCCGGCTGTGTCGCCGGCGCCGAGCACACACGGCGCCTTGTAGCGACTCACCTCCTCGGGCACGGCGCGTATGTTCGTGAACCCCTTCCGGAAGGCGAGGTAGACGCGCCGCGCGCCGCAGCGCAGCGCCGCCGTCGCGCAGTCGAAGGCCGTGTCGCCGGCGCCGAGCACCAGCACGGCGCCGTGCAGGGCCGGCAGGGTCGACTTGCAGGCGCACATGCCTGCGGGGGGGAGGGTGTATTATACTAGCCAGGAGTCGAAGTTGATTATTTCTGTATGTAGGTGACAGATGATCATAGAACAAGTATTAAGCCATCTTAGTACGTCCAGGCGCTGCTGGTCTGCGTAGTCACGGATCCTGGTTCCTGCTGTGACTCAGTCACATTTTTATTGTTTTTCTACTATTACACACAGTACAGTCTAAAATCTATCAAGCATGTGTCCCACCTCTCTTGCTGCCCATGGAGACCTTGGGTAGGAAGTCCTTGCTGGTGTAGAAACCCATGTCCGCTGTGAGCCCCTTGAAGGCCGGCGCCGCGTTCGCTTCCGGCAGACCGATGCCGAGGAACACGGCCGCGTGAGACTTCAAGACACCCTGTATAGAAATAATATTTATTTACCAAAAAACACATGGTTACATTAGTAGGTACTTAGCTAAAATTGTGATACAAAAATAAAATGGAGCATCTGAGCCTGAGCTAGATATAGACCTGTATTTCAGGCTGCAGTGCACTTCCCATAAAATATGATTTGCTAATTTAAGTTACACAGATCAAACAGAAATACTGTTTTTGAAGTAAAACTTCTTGGGGCACGGGGGTAAAATTTATTTAACCTCTCAACTGTGGGTTATTCATATATTTGCTTTTCAATTACTACTAGCCGGGTGCTATCACGAGTGGCTAAGAAATGTAACGGAAATTGGAATCGGTGACGTCAGGGTCGGCTGAAGACTCTTAAAACCGCAACTATTTTCAATACGGTTTTTAACTAATCAGATAAGATAATAATACATTCGTACAATAAAGAATGTTAATTAGTGAGAGAAAAACCTGATGAAACGTTAACAAATAAAAATTATTTTAAGCATTCTTCCACGAGTTCTTGATTTCCGGTAAAGGCCAAAACCAGTGACGTGACCAAAAACTACTTCGTTCAACCTCTTTGTTGGAACCGGAACTTATGTTTGACAGTTGTGCGATGCGATCCATACAGTTTGTAAGAAAAGAGTTTCATCAATGTCACACGGGTCGATATGGATTTCTAAAATGATGAACGAATCGTTTTGTGGCCGGTAACTATGGAATAGGTACCTAAAACGCGCTGCGTAGTCGCGCAACAGGCAGCTAGTAATCGCATAAAGTCACTTAGAATCATCCAAATGTGATATTTAGTTTTCAAACAAATTCCGATGTGATGGATGGCTGCATTAAGACTTCTTGAAAACAATAAGTAGGTACCTAGAACTGTTCTAAAGCCACTTTTTATTATATAGTGCAGTTCAAGTCACAAATTAGCAGTTTAGCTACTAAGTACGTGTTATACCTACCTATTTAATGTTTATCTGTAGTAAACGGCCAAAGCGAGGTCTACAGCTTACAGAGCCATAAGTTTAATGGCTTATTGTTTCGCTTATTTGTTTGTATGTAATTTTTGTAATACATATTTTAAAGTTGAATTGTTGTTATAACTGTTGAAATTATACGATTTTGATTTTAATAAGCTTTTGTAATTTTAAAGTTAATGCTTCATGCCAGTCAATAATGTTGAAGTAAAATATCAAAATCGAGGTATGTCGTATGGCGGACTAAGGAAATGTCAAGAATAAAATTAAATAAGAGTTACGTCATCGCTTCGCGATGAAGTAACCCTAAAAAATCCTAGCAAAGTAGGTATGTATAGGTTAGCGGGGGTAGCATAAGGCACGCCAGTCACCCCAGCCACGCATTTTGTCACAATTTAATGTCATATCATAATGAATGCGCGCTATTTTATGGAGAAACATCATTGAGACGCGAAAGGAGTTGGCAATTTGGCAAAATGACTGCCCCAGACATGTACAAAGACTTCTCAACAGCCAATTAATAGCATTTAAATATTCTCTCATAAATTACTGCGTCTTTAGTTAGTTTGTAGAACTTGAAGGAAATGATTAAATAATTAAGAGTTGTCACTTCATACTCTATGATTCCGCCATTGATTAGTGACTTTTGCCATCGTTAAAAATAACATGCAACATAATTGCCAACTAGCAAAACTGTTGAAAACAGGAGGTTTCCAGAGGAGTGGCTAGATGGCGTTATGTTGCATGTTATTGCAAAATGGTGCTTATTTCTAGCGACGGCAAAGGTCACGGAATCATATTGGAATCACGGAGTATTGAGTAACAACTCTTATTTACCTATATTTAATTTTTTTTTCTTCAAGTTCTACAAACTAAATACAGACGCAGTAAATTAAATTTATGAATGAATATTTAAATGCTATTGGCTGTTGAGAAGTCTTTGTACATGTCTGGGGCAGTCGTCCATATATTGATTTAGCCATCTTCTTTGTCATTTATCTGCGCGACTGAGGTGAGTGGCAAGCCTTATGGTAGCCCCGCAGGTACACATTAACTTGGAATAGTTGAAAATACGTACTCGATCAATTAAATAAAGGGACTGGGCACAGAGACAAGCAAAGCAATGCATACATTTGAGCGAGACGGTTTTAAGACGTGACGTCGTCAGATGGTATATAATCTGAGCGAGATGCAAATAGTAGTGACACTATTGAATGAGTTAAGTATATCACCACGAGCGCGACAAATTGTAGATAAGGAATGGTGGGAAATAAATGACATGACGTATTAAAAGTAAGTACAAGTATAAAATAATTTCAAATAATCGGACGTCTGAAACATAAAAGTAACTTGAAGCAGAGATTGGATCTCAAAATTGGAAATTTAAATCTCTTTTAGTATAGGTAGGTATAGGTGTATAGTATAGGTACCACTTAATGATCTAGCTACAGAAGTTTTACTTCTAACACGTGTACGGTGCTACACGCGATTTTTTTTTTTTTTATAAAAACTTGCTGAATCTATTTAAATTGTAAAAACAATTATTTAAAAAGAAAAAGTAGAAAAATAAAAAATAAGGGAGTGGGTGAACCTCTCTGTGTGAGTGTGAGTGAGAAGTATATTGTACAAATAAAAATATTGACAAAAAAATTGCCAAAGAACCTCAGAGCTGCACAAGTATGCACGAGTAGATAAGTTTGCCTTTGTATATGGTCTATCTATTATAAGTTTTCTGTATGTCTGACGTCTGTTTTGTGTAGTACAATAAAGAATTACCAATTACGAAGTGCACGTCGTTTTCAGTGGTTTTGGACGATGGTGATTTGAGCCGATAAAGGATAAATAGAACAGAATAGAATGCACATTTATTTCGTACGGGCTGTGTGTGCTACATACGTTGACAGTGAGATCCTGGGTAGACAGCTTCCGTCCGGTGAGAAACTTGACTCCCAGGTTCTTCACCAGGTCAATCTCGAACTGAACCACGTCGAACGGCAGACGGTACTGGGGAATCTCCGAGGAGCTGGAAACATCATCATCATCATTGTTAGGGACATAATGACTTCCAAAGCCTTAGTCCGAATCTGACATGAAAGTTTATTGATTTGAGCTTAATATGACAGACTTTTGACTAAAGACTACGAAGACTATTAGTTAGATAAAGCCTATGATATAAAAATCATCATCAACAAAGACATGGGGCTAGCCCGTCGCCATTTAGAGATACTGGTAGCGGAGATACCGAATAAACTCCCCCCACCGTTCGGTGGGGACTGGTTAATCTGTGGTTTACCGCAAGGACTATAACTCACCATTACATGACGTAGCGGAACGCTCTTCCGTTTTGGTTGGCAGTGCCATTATTTTGCCCACATTTAGCCAATTACCCAACACTCCATTTTCCATGACAAGTGGTTATCCCATCGCCGCATCTAACTCACCTCAACCCGCCCAAATAGGACTCCTTCTCATAAACCGTCAAGTCCTTATACCCCAGCCGGGCCAGGAAACAGGCGCAGCTTATGCTAGCCGGCCCGCCGCCTATGAGAGCTATCTTGTGATCACCGCCCTTGGGCAGGGGTTTCGTGGCCGGGTCCAGGGTCTGGGGTATGCCCATCTTCATGAAGGTCTGCGAGAGAGAAGAGGGAGCTTCATTCAATAAACATTTATTAATTCGGTGATGGACAAGGTAGTCAAATAAATCTAGTAACAGGTCCGAACATTATGTACAAAATGTCTTGACAGTATCAGAAGTGTATATTTTCAGCAGTTGTATAATAAAAATTATTAAATAGTCTCTCAAATTAGCAATTCTGTCTTATTCGCAATTAGTCCTTTCGCAAGTTCCTTTAATCGACCCACTGTCTCTAATAAAGGGTCTGTCTCAAGCACTCTCAATAAGCCCTATTGAACAGATAAATCATACATTTTGCATGCAAAATTACAGATGACTATGTCACTAGACTGCATGAGACAGGTCCTAAATATTCCTTATCGAAATACCTAACTCGGTATTTTCTCACGAGAACATCTCAGCTGTTGTTTGTGATAGATAACAAAGGAACTCAATGACGAAAGTATTAACACAGTGAAGTTATTGTGGCTAGGGGTCAAAAGTTCATAACCTCATGATAACAAGTAAATCTTCAACGATATAAACAAACAATGTAAAGTAGTCAAATGAAAGTTCTGAGTGATTTATGAATTCTGTACCTACTTATTGCGTTTTAAACCTTCAGCTGCTGTTGAGTGAAGCCCAAATACAGTACACTATTGCAGTCCTAAAGTATTCATTATCAGGGGTATGGAATCATGGAGTATCTTCTTTCAGGCAAATCAAGGTAGAAATGAAGCTAATAGAAGCATAGGTTGAAATCCCCACCTCAACAGCAAAGTGCTGCAGTCCGCCGATGTTGATCGCGCCCTCCTCGCTGGCGTGCAGGTTGCACCCTCCGACACAGAGGTCGCTGGTGGGGCACACCATCCCGCACGTGAGGCCCAGCGGGTTGTCCGACAGGATGGCCTTGGCTGCTCCATAGTAGTTCTGTAACAAGTTATAAAAAGTTGTCGTTTCTAAAGTTTGTCAAAACTGCGCCGCTGCGCCTTGAGATATATGCAGTTGGAGAGACGTTTTTAAGTCTGCAAGGATACACATCACGGAGGCGTAGAAGAAGCAGAAAAGAGGAAGACGTAAAAGAAGACCTATAAGTTCTCATACGTTCAGACGCCACAAAAGACCACGATGTTTTGTTCTGTTTTTTCATAGGTTTTAAAGAAGATATAGATAAAGAAGAATATAATATTTAAGAAGAAAAGTAGTATAAGCAGAAGAAGTCAAGGAATAGATGAAGAAGACTAAGAAAATATAAAGTAGAAAAAGAAGTTAGCGAAGAAACTAAAGATAACCGGCCAAGTGCGAGTCGGACTCGCGCACGAAGGGTTCCGTGCCATTATCTATAAAAAACCGCAAAAAAAAATGTATGGGAGCCCCCCTAAATATTAATTTAATTTTAATTTAATTATTTATTTTTTAAGTAAATAATATACTCAATATATTGTGAACATTTTAAGCGTCTACCTGCTACCATTATCAATATCGAGCAAAAATGAGCAAAAAAATCACGTTTGTTGTATGGGAGCCCCCTTAATATTAAATTTCTTTTGATTTTTAGTATTTGTTGTTATAGCGGCAACAGAAATACATCATCTGTGAAAATTTCAACTGTCTAGCTACCACGGTTCATGAGATACAGCCTGGTGACAGACGGACGGACGGACGGACGGACGGACAGACCGGACAGCGAAGTCTCAGTAATAGGGTCCCGTTTGGCACCCTTCGGGTACGGAACCCTAAATAAGAAGAATAAGAAGGAGGCTACCTTATTGGCGATGCTGGTGATGAAGCTCTTGACGTCAATCTGCGTGGGGCAGGACTTCTGGCACGGCGCGTCGGCGCACTTGAGACAGCGCGTCGGCGCACTTGAGACAGCGCGCCGCGCCGCGCTCCGAGAACGAGCTGTGCTTGATGTCAGAGAAGTCCCGAAGAAGGAACGCGAGCACTACTGTGCTTCTGCTAGCCCGTAAGGGATACGCGTGATGTTATGGGAAGAGGAATAAGGCACAGAAGAGTAGAAGACGAAAAAGAAACAGAAAGACGAAAAAAAACACAAATAAACGAAAAAAAAACAGAAAAAGACGAAGAAAACGCTAAAGTAGACGAAGGAGCATAAAAAGAGGAAGCAGCTGAAGAAGTAGTAGAAGACGCAGAAGCAGCCTACCTTATTGGCGATGCTGGTGATGAAGCTCTTGACGTCGATCTGCGTGGGGCAGGACTTCTGGCACGGTGCGTCAGCGCACTTGAGACAGCGCGCCGCCTCGCGCAGCGCGCCACGTTCCGAGAGCGAGCTGTGCTTGATGTCAGAGAAGTCTTTTGTGAGGGACGGGCAGGCCTGCAACAATTCGCACATACATTATTCACTAAGAGAGCTGAAGGCGAGCGTCTCCGTTTCAGGTTCGACGAAAATGATTCTCGTATGTCTGGGGCCGGATTCTGTATGCGAATCGCATGTCAGTAGCGAGAGCGTCCTGCGAGCAGCTGTCTTATGTCCGTCTGTCCCGATTTGCGTCTGTCCGTCTGTTTACCTCTATAGGTCGCATTTCTAAACCGATTCTCATAAAATTTTGTGAGCAGGTTCGAGAATTTGCTTGAAGACCTGCGAAAAGTTCATTAGATTTCTGAATTCATTAATATCAAAGGCTTCTAAAGGTCGAACTGACCGTATTTTTATTTTTTCATAATATGTCAGGTACATACATACGCTTTGCACTGCACACATACCTACACTTCATTACATATGCACAATTGCACACACATACATACATGCATAAACATACAGTTATTTGTTATTTTCTTTGTTATATGTGCATAAGCTTCCTATGTTGTGCACATGTGACAAGCTTCCTATGTTGTGCACATGTGACAAAGAGAATTATCATTTTCTGATACCTAATTTATTGTTTTCTTTTTCCTCTCATTTTAGTTTAGTTTATTTAAGTTTAAGTAAAAAGGTCTGGCCTGAAAAACAGCGCTGTGATGATGTCACATCACTCAGCATCAGCTGAGTCCAGTCCTTTTTGCCACAAATAAAATAAGTTTAGATTACATGCTATGTTAATTTTATGTGGCAAATAAACACTTCTTCTTTCTTTATTTCTTTTTTTCTATCAAATGGGATCTAACAGACCCCATAATTCTTGCCCTATAATTCTACTGTAACATCACGAGGCACGCAGTTCCCCGTTCGGCGTGCCAGAGGCATGTTATTCAATACCAGCTTGAGCTGACGCATTATGACAAACGGTTTTGCATGTATTAATCGTATTCGGGTGTGACGTATCTCCTATCGGAAGTCTGTCTACTAACATAACGACTCGTGTCCTATTACAACACGATAGGTAAATATAATAATGAATAACTATCTCTAACACACGATAAGAAGATACGGAATGCGAATGCGATATTAATAGATAACACATGCCATCATTACATAATTAGCCTGAATTATAATTTACATGATACATTAATCAGTGGAACTGCGTGATAAAATACCTGTGCAATCATTAATTAACCATGGCTTTTGTTCCAATAAATCCTATAAATAAATTAATGAAATCTCGTATGTGAATTGCAACAGCAGCAGTTTTGATAAGCATTATCAAAAATATAATTACAGGTGAATGTGACACATGGCGCTTACCGAGATCGGTTGTGTCAGAGCCATATTTAAACAGACCAATTAATAAACTAAGGTCAGTAGGTAAAATTAGATCACGAGTTTGTTATTATTGTATTGTATTGTAAATTATTTGATATTAATGTTTTAAAATGTGTGTGTTGTTTCCATTTGGCCTGTCTGTAATGGCACAATTACCGATTGGAAATAAATAAATAAAAAATAAAATCTTAAAGTGAATGTGCATCTGCAAGAGTCTAGGGAAAAATACAGGTGTTTTCACGATTGCTGCAACATTACAATAATAATGATGATCACACTAAAGAACTTAATGTTCCCTCATCATCATAATCAACAAGATCTACAACGTCAACTTTTTTTGGTTCGGAGCGAGTCACCTCTCTCTCTCTCACCCCACCTTAACTTGGATGGAGTTCTGACATTTACATGTAGGACAAAATATAGATTACTCTCTACATTCGTCATCTACCCCGCCCCGCCCACCCCCTTGTGCTTCCAACCCTTAAGGCACGGGTTGTACTTACAGCGCACTTCCGGTCCGCATTCCTCTTCCAATGCGCCTTATTCTTCTTGGTCTGCGCCGACGGCACCAGGTTGGTGAACTGCTTGACAGTCGGGTTCAGCCGGAGAAGATTCTGGAATATACCGACGAAACTGTTTAGCGATACAAGTAAATGTACCCCATGAATGTCCCCGCCGAGGGGCACAGGCCTTTACCCAGATACGAGGAAGATTGTGCAATACTCCACCACGATGGACAAGAGAGAAGAGCAATAAAAGTATAAAGACTTAAAGAACTTGATACTTCGTGATCCTACCTATTTATTTGGGTCTGTCATTTGTGGTCCTTTCACAGTGGTCAATGAATTTTTAAAGAAAATCAAGTTTATTTATAATCTTTGATCAATCTGTGTAATTGTTTCGAATGTTTGTTTTTGTTACTCACGAATACTTCAATTCGATGTATACCTAGTTTTGCAAAAATATAAATGTTTTTGTTATGTTGAGATAAATACTAAGATAACCTTGAATTCTACTTTGAAACACGTTTTACTAAGTAAACAATCAACTTTAGCATATCCATTTAGCTCGCATACAAGCCAAATTAAAATTATGAAAAAACTCTACGCTCTTTAAGATTCTTCTTTTATACATTTTCAATTCAAAGTTAATAGTTTTGTTTTTCCTCGACATGTCAAAGAAAAGAAGACCTCTAGAATCTAATAGATAGGTACAAGAGTCAAATTAACAAAGTTAATCAACAAACTCTAAACCGTAAACTACACTGTAGACAAATAAGTAATTAATTACTTATTTGTCTATGACTACACTGAATCAGGACTGAAATCCCTTGCTCCCCAATATGGGAACCTTACTAATACACCTCAATTATTAAGGATTTAGGAAACCTGATACAGTCTAGTGCAATAAGCGTTTTAAGTACGGCATTCTTTAGATATCTATCAAACATTAAATCGTGATTTGAGGATTACAACAACTTTGTAGAAAACATTCTAATAACTCACCTCAATATCCGGTAGTTCCTTACTCAGCATCACATTCGCCATTCTGAATAAATCACTCGTATCGCCAAGGTCTTAAACTTTCAAATCCTGTAATAGTATCCTTTACGAAAATGCTACAAATTCAATAGGCAATAGTGGACTGTTCACTGACAGTGCTTCACTACAACTGATGACAAAATAAATACCAAACATTTGTAGTACAATCACTCGCGATCTTAACGCTCTACCTATTTTTCATATTACACAGGCCATAGAGTATTAAATCGTACAGTAACTAAATATGGCGTACCATACAATACTATCGCTCTAAAATATAGATCCACTAATGTGTACCTTCACTTTTCTGCAGATCTGCTTAGGATCAAGGATCAGGTTTAGCTGGTCGCTCTACTCGTTTCTTTCAAGGTAAAGAGACATTTTATTGAGACCACACGCAAATCTGTTTATGGTATGTAGGTATTTATACTTAGTTATCTATTTTGAATTTCAAAGTGGCGTTTTGTAGAAGCTATTTTTTGAAATTAAGAGATACTCGTAGATATTAAAGTACCATACCTAATGCATATTTCTATTCTACCAAGTAGGTTGACGAGTTCTTCGAAAACACAAATCTATAGATTACTTACTAG
Source organism: Argyresthia albistria (assembly GCA_963457715.1). Taxonomy (NCBI): domain Eukaryota; kingdom Metazoa; phylum Arthropoda; class Insecta; order Lepidoptera; family Argyresthiidae; genus Argyresthia; species Argyresthia albistria. Next base: position 9,380,297 of record OY735264.1, on the reverse strand, counting down.
AATACGATAACTATGTAGTTACGCTAAACTAACTCGCATGCCAAAATCAAGTATAAAGAGTCATTCTTCTGAATGAATGGAGTATCAGTGACGTAACAGTGACCTTTAAGATTCGCATGCTTATTATGCTATTTTAAGTTAAAACATGATGATATATATGACAGTACCGATCGCTTGGCCGTTGTTTTACCTACTAGAGATAATTAAACAAGACTTGTTTAAGTCATATATGTTTAAAATTACTTCAGAAAACTTTTTAGGTAGATTTTTGATACGCGTGTTCATCGCACATTATATCTTATCTTAACATATGATTATAAATTGTTTACTCAGCTTGAATCAATACTCATACTGCGCGTTTTGTTGCTATGCGGCATATAAAACAACCGTAATTATTATTATTACGAGCTTACAATGTCCCACTGCTGGGCAGAGGCCTCTCTACCCCTCTTCCACTCTATCCGATCCTGAGCGTTCTCCCTCCAGTCCTCACTCATATCAGTCATCTCATCACATAGTAATACGGCTTTTTATAAATATTTTATTAGGGCAATGCATGTACCTATTGTATAATATTGGGATAAGGGCAAATAATAATGAAACTCGCAACTGAACAGTTAATATAAATATATTTTGAATTATTCAGAGGCTATACAATATTTGGAAGAATTAATCGACAGCGTATAAACCTATATTAGTTTTATGTTTTTTACCGAATTTAGTATGACACAGACGCTTTTGTCCAACTTCCTCACACGTTTTGTATAAAAATAACATTATACACAGTACATAAGCTGTTACACATAATGGTATTTTTATCAAGTTAGATTACAGATTAAGTTCTAGAGTACAAAATGCCTATACGGCTTAGAACACCTTTAGTTTCTAACATACCTATTGTTTTAAATTCAAAAATAAATCCGCAATAACTTAGTAAAAATACCACAAAATACTCGGGACACAAGCGACGACAGACACAGAATACATACATCAAGTTATACTGGACATTTGGATATACATATTTTATTAGTAGACAGTTAATATCGGCAACGATCGCTATACAACAACAAAGATAATCCAAGGAAACCTAAAAAAAATACGGCTGCTTTCCACTGCAAAGAAAACTAAAGAACAAAGAAAATATCTGCTGTTTCAATGACAAAAGATATAACAATATGCTGCTGTTATACATAATTATAATTCAAAAAATAATCTTATTAAATCCAAGTGTAAACAAAATGGCTCTAATAATATAAAAACGCGACACCAAACGACATCGGCGTATTTTTTTTTACCTTTTCTACAACTAATTTTATTATTTACATGCTGATTCTTCTAAATATTTGCATCTGAACAATACATACGTTAAAATCTTACAGCTACTGTTCCAAGCAATTGTTAGTAGAATACTACATACAACAATTTATTATCTTCATCATACATTTTCTAGATGGCAATCAAACTAAGAACTGTCCCCTACACAAACTATACCTTGCGCCGCACACTGGTACCAATATGAAAGAAACTGAGAATAGGGTCGAAAGTTGGAGGACTGCCCCCAAAATTTTTATATAGATAGTTCATTTGATTTCAAACAACATTTTCAAATACCATTTTTTGATAAATTAACTCCTTTGCACTTAAAAAAATACTGAAGTTTTTTTTGTATGGAGAAAAATTGTTTTTTGATGTACATTTTCACAAAACCAAAAGTGTAAAGATGAGACCCCATACATATTGTAGAGGACATGTACTTCGATGTTTTCTCCAAAGTAACTATGTGCGTATCGGTGCGTCCACGGGAGCCAGAGGCCCCTAAAGGTTGTAACTTTGACATAGCTATATTGTTTAAATTTATTGCATTTATCTCTCAAAATTAAAGTTAAATAGAGTAAAAAGACTTATTATAATATTACAAATGGTCAAAGGCCATCAAAGATTACGAAATCGGACTTAAGTTATTTTTCTTTAATTCCTAAGTAAAAGGCATTTGCTATGCCTACTTGTATACTAAACTTTAATGGAAGTACTTTTAGAATGCCCACACACCTATTTTACACTAATTCCGAATGTACAGTCAGTGGATGAAACCTGCTATAACTATGACTCATGCGTACCTCACAGAGTTCCACGAATACCCTGCGTAACAACAAGGGTACTGTTGTTGTTGCGCAGAATAATTGTTCAATTACACGTGGTATTTTTTTAAATCAATTACTTTGAATTATGACTATGTTCCGTAAGTAAGTATGTATGAATTTAGTAAAATAAAACAGATAATATTTGTATTGAAGGTTTACTGTTTACAGTAAAATCCATATACTTAAATTAAAAATAAATATTTATAACAACTATATACAATCAATTTACATTTACAAACAAATATATAGGTACTCAAAATTTATTTAAATTTCTATACAGTGCTTATTAATTAACTTAATACTAATATAGTAAAAATTCAATATATTTACATTTACAAGACAAACACAAGGTTTTTTAAATATAAAATGATTATGAACTTAAAAGTACTATATTCATACATTTTCACACATAATATACAACAATAACTCAACTTAAGCTAGTGGGTCTGGAGGAGGACAGTTTTCTAAATCAATGAAGACCTCATCTTCCTCGAGCCCAAATGGTACATCCTGATCAAGGATTTTATCTGCAAGTAGACTTTCTGCCTCGGGAAACAGCTGAAGTTTTTGGGACCTCAGAAACTTCGGTTTTATGTGTGAAATGTAGGGATCCGAACTAATTAGGAAGTTATGAATGAGATCTTCGTTAGTTTGGATCCTTCCAGTCTTTCGAGAATGTCTCTCTCGAATGTTTCTGAAGTCCTTATATAGTAGACATGTGTGCAATTTCACTTTATTTAGTATTATGAGCTGTTTTGTTGTGAAATACTTTTCTTATCTTAATTTTAGACTGATGTGACATGATAGTTAATAAAGGTATGCTTAATTTTTCCATTATTATTAATAAGCATTATAGAGCCTGTCTAAGATGTCTTATTTGTAAATGTAAATTAATGAATTTTTGCTAATGTAAATTATATGGATTGAATTGAAAAAAAAAGTAGACCTTCAGTTAAAATATTATCTGTTTTATTTTGCTAAATACATACATACTTACTTACTTACTTACGGAACATAGTCATAATTCAAAGTAATTGATTTAAAAAATACCACGTGCAATTGAACAATTATTCTGTGCAACAACAACAGTACCCTTGTTGTTACGCAGGGTATTCGTGGAACTCTGTGAGGTACGCATGAGTCATAGTTATAGCAGGTTTCATCCACTGACTGTACATGCGGAATTAGTGTAAAATAGGTGTGTGGGCATTCTAAAAGTACTTCCATTAAAGTTTAGTATACAAGTAGGCATAGCAAATGCCTTTTACTTAGGAATTAAAGAAAAATAACTTAAGTCCGATTTCGTAATCTTTGATGGCCTTTGACCATTTGTAATATTATAATAAGTCTTTTTACTCTATTTAACTTTAATTTTGAGAGATAAATGCAATAAATTTAAACAATATAGCTTTGTTAAAGTTACAACCTTTAGGGGCCTCTGGCTCCCGTGGACGCACCGATACGCACATAGGTACTTTGGAGAAAACATCGAGGTACATGTCCTCTACAATATGTATGGGGTCTCATCTTTACACTTTTGGTTTTGTGAAAATGTACATCAAAAAACAATTTTTCTCCATACAAAAAAAACTTCAGTATTTTTTTTAAGTGCAAAGGAGTTATTTTATCAAAAAATGGTATTTGAAAATGTTGTTTGAAATCAAATGAACTATCTATATAAAAATTTTGGGGGCAGTCCTCCAACTTTCGACCCTATTCTCAGTTTCTTTCATATTGGTACCAGTGTGCGCCGGTTATCATGGCAATAGCGGACATTGAACCGCTAAGAAAATGTATGCGATTTGACGTTTGCCGCCACTGCCGCCGCGGCGGGCGTCGGGGAGGGGCGGTTGTAAAATGAAATGGCTGCCACACTGACAACGGCGCGGGCCCGCTTCGGAACCGTCGTCGCCGCCCGCTGGGTGTGACGTCACAGAGGTGCTTATTTGACACCTACCCCGCTGTTTGATTGCCGAAGCTTTTACTTGTCCTTATCACTTGTCTTACGTCCGGTTTCAATAACCTATCTATCCATGGTTTTCACATTACTATAGTTAGATTTGACAGTTGCGCTAAGGCGTCCATTACACGCTCATGCAGGCGTCAGTCAGTTCCATCAGTCATGCTGTGACTGACGAATGACTGACCGTCTAATGCGATGACTGATGGTTGACTGAAGTTGATTTGACTCGACATCATGACTGATGGAATTGACTGACGCCATGACCGTGTAATGGACGCCAAGGAACTTATGTCAAATTCGACCATATCTATCTGCAGATTGAGGGTAGATAGGTTATTAAAACCGTAAGTTAGACGCTCGATGACAACGAAGTATGCCGTTTGACGTTTGCCAACTAAAGTGATCACGTGACTTCACGGCAAATATGAAACTGCGAACATTGTCTGTTATCTTCGTCGAACGAATGCATACGACTAGTGTCAAGAAAACTTGGTCCTAAGGGGCTGCTCAGCACAACAGAATATCATACTAACAATTGCAACTAATTATACGCGAGCTTACATGTACTATTTTAATTCTTAATCCGTTAACATTTATATCTTAGGAGTGGATTTAGACAGTAATTAACTTAGTGCCATTCTATGTACGGCGTTTAGTAAAAAAAAGTTTATATACGCTAACTAGAGTGTACATGGGGATTAGGCTTTACATAGAGCGGTAAACATTTAACTAAGTGAGACAACTTAGAACGTGCGTTAACGCTAATCTCAAGTAGACTTTGACAACTTCATACAACTTAATACGGAGTTGTCGGAGTATACTATGATTTACTCGCTGTTTAGCTAGTCGACCTCAGTAACCAAAGTAAGTAAGTCTGTCGTTTTGCATAAACCTTACTTTATTGACGCTTGAAGCGCAGCGAAGATGATTTGATTATGATTCAATTAAGATTAAAAATAGCTACCAAAAGGCATAGTCACAGTCAGATCCAGTTACCCCAATGCTGTCCCTATTACAACGGAACTAAGCCCAAAAGGGGTAACTGGACGAGATAGCAACAGTACAAATATAATTTCTAAGAATGTACAATATATGTGGGTACCAAATATACTAAATGCAGTCAAAGAGAAAACTGTACAAAAAAGCCTAAATCCATTATCACATTTTTAAGCAAAATGTCTCTAATTTTTTTTTCCGCGACCAAATCGAGAAGTCAGCGATTTTTCGATTCGGCTGGTTAGTCCCCATTAATATGCTAAAAGTAGTTGTGCGGTAATTCACAATAATAGACTGAAACATTCCAAGCCAGATAACTTTGTGATTTTGATGAAATGTCAGTGACGAAAATGTATAAGTCCAATGTTTACTACGATTGGCTGAAAGGCTAAAAACAGAATGTCCTCGTTGATTCCGGATTATACCCCGTTCAATATATTAAGTTTACTTTTGATATTTCCTTATTGCGTAAAATTTAAGGAATACATACATTTCTTTGCAGATGTCAAAAATTTATGGCTTTCGAAAAATAAACTGTTTTTTTTTAAAGACCAATCTTGTTTTGCCTATCAACCTTCATTGTGCGTTGCCCTTTAGGTTCACAATAGTTCACTACCACAAAAATGGTTCCACAACAGTTACCAAAAAATAAAAATAAATCCCGACGAAATGTAAACCTCCTTCCCCCTCCTTTTGTGAAGTCGGTTAAAAAGCTGTTTGTTATTTCATCACTAAACTATCATCAAAAGTTTCACATTTACAGAAGACCACGTCTTACATAACTTTCTCAGTTGATATGTCATCAACGTATACCTACTTACAGTCGTTCGAAGGGCTTAGAATTACATACATACAAAAGGAAAATAAAGATCGGATAAGTATTCCATATGCCATATTTTATTATTGCATTGTAGCATGAAGCGGTTAGTTGATAGTTCAGAAATCATTTACAAACATTCAAGGATTAAATCGCTTCTTAAAAAAATACTGCAATGTACTTATAGACACTTGCCATCGATACAACAATCGAAACAAAAAACTTTAAAAATGTCATCAATAAAAAATATAATCTTTCCTTGCTTAAAAACCACAACAATTCCATTTTCATTAAAATCAACCATTTTGTTTCTAATAGATAAAACACATCATAACATCCGATTAGTGTATACCTCTGCCACGTTTTTAATTCCATTCAACGATATTATCATTATCGTTTTCGATTTACATCGTTTAAAGGAGATGTAACTTATAAACAGGATACAAGGATACAGATTTGATTGTGCGGCAAAGAGGAATGTAACTTTGAAGAAAATACAAAGAATAAAGGCAACGGTACAGTCACACCCAAAATACATTACTTCAAAAAGCGCAGAATACACAATGTATACACAGGGCGTAAAAGAAAGATGCAAGATATCTAAGGTATGACTAGTGAATTATTTTTAAGCGCTGCTTCCTTCAAAAAGCGAGTCATGATATTGTATTGGAATAGAAAGAACACTGGGTCAGAAAATACCAAAATAACAAATGACACTTTATGATGATGTAGAATGTTCAAGCTATGTCCCTGTTCAACCCTTAAGGCTTCAGCAAATAACCGGCAGATTTGGAGCGGGGCTGCTGTCAATGTTGTCTACAGTCTCCGACGATCTTTTAGCTGATGAGTGACGTTTACATGGGGGCGCCACTTCTAAGCAACTTAACTCTAGTTCTCGCAGTAGCACAAAATAGTGACTACCAACCAAGTGACTCGACTTTAACAGTGACTACCAAGACGTCAATTAATGTCTAATGCAACGGGATGAGAACTTAATTTCCCCTAATTTTAATGTATGTTTTTTGACGTGACAACGTCTTATAAATTGGTTTGCCGGGTGACACTTCAAGAAACTGCGTTACGCTCCGCTCACGTTATGCGCTCACAATGAGAGCGAGTGAGAGGCACGCGTCCCTTCCACTCGGGCATGGTTAGCCCGCCTAAGAGCGAGAGAGACAGACATAAAAAGTGAAAGGCACGCGTCCCTTCCACTCGAGCACAATGTTTTAAATTGTTACTATTATTTCATCCTTCTTCCTACTATACGAATGAATATTCACATTAAAATTATTTTACCACTCAAAGTCGTTGTCACGTAAAACTTTCGCCCGTATACCGACTTTACAGGCAACCAATTTTTTCCTTTTCGGCCAGGAGAATGACAATCTCTCGACGGGTTAATGCAACGAACCTGTCATCCACACCGATCTTTCATTCCTCATTGGTCACCAAGCGTTAGATCCACATGTCAGCGCGCGCCTAAATCTTTACGATCTAGTTGGAAGACTCAAAATGGCCGCCACACAAGTGCGGTTGTTTGACACCAGTACGGCTACTCTTGGTAAGCAAGGCAATGGCTCAAGCTTGCCTTCCAGTCATTTGCGCAGAACACAGTTATCTACTCTGACGAGAAGAACGACTGCTTATTTACTAAAGTGGTTTTTTTTACATGGCAATAGCGGTCATTGCCCCGCGAGCGAAAATGTATGCGATTTGATGTTTGCCACCACTGCCGCCGCGGCGCCATGTTAAAAAAATCAGTATAGCGCCACCTAGGGTTAGCCTTAGCGGTATTTTTTTTGTAGAGACTAGCCCAACATGCCCGTTACCGATCTGCCGGTGGTTAGCCGACGCAGTTCAACCTCTCATCTTTCTATCACACCCTGTATTTACCACTTAACTATGTCCGTTTCTAAGTTACTCGCGCTACCCCACTGAACGACTCAGATAACCCACTAGTTACTATCAGACTCCAATTTGAATTATAAAATTCTAGAGTTAAGGTTCAAAACCTAAAATGAACACGGAGTAACAAAAATGTCTGTGTAAAATATGGGCCTTGAGTTGAGGACTTCCATAGTGAAACTAGATCAAAACAAACAAGATGGCGTCACGCCTTTTCTCATACAAAGCACGATTGTGTGATATTTTATACTCCATTTTGCGTTACAGCTGTTTAGTCTATCGCCCCATATATGAAGCACGCAGGTTTCCAAACGATATTTTAACTAGATCATAATTATGTCCATAAACCCATAAAAATTACAACACATCGTTTCATCACCCCCCGTCAAAACCACAATAGCAACAAGTGGGTTATACACCTATCGATAACTCACAACGACCCATATATAATAATGCGTATATTAGAATTAACACCTATGTATGTGTATACTGCAGTCCATTGTGACACGTACGACACATGTGTGTGTGTGTGCCCCCGGTCTGTGGTGGTTGGACCGCGAGATAAGGAAGCGTTGCTAACATACACTGGCCGGTGTGTCCTAGCCTTGTCTGGAAATAGAAAACATTTTATATTAGTTAGGTAGGTCACTACTTGGTAGTATGTAGTAGTCGTATAACTACTGATGTGCCGTTCCCGGCAATATTGCCAAAAAATGTATGGGGCAATATTGCCGGCAATACTCATACATTAGTTTCCCACAAATGGAAATATTGCCGGTAACGGCACATCTATACGTATAACCCTTCTACTAACCCGCACTGAGCCAACATGGTGGAGTATGGCTCAATCTTACTCATATCCGGGCTTGTGTCCCTCGGTGGGGACATTAAGGGCTACATTTATTTTAGGTAAGTTTGGGGGGGGATTACTAGACACTGGTCTTAACGTTTGTACCCCAGTTCAATATAATAAATAGATTGCCTAGGTTCAGTAATATCCTGAATCCAGTTGTACTTTTCTGAACTCTGTTTGCCCAGCGTAGTACCACGAGTCAATGATCACATATTTTTTGGGAGAAGGGTTTGACTATTCTTGAAATCGTGTACTACATAATGTGGGGAATTGGGGATACATGGGCGTTCCTATGTATGCCCACACCACATACATAATGAACGTTAAATATTCTGCAAGTCGTTTGTTATAAGCTTATTTAATAAGAAAGTAAAAATCAGTCAAGTGTGATTCGGACTCTCACACGGAGGGTTCCGCACCATCTTTGTACCAAAAGTAGAAAAAATACGTTTCTTGTATGAAGACACCTTTATTTTTTCAATATTTCGTGTATTTCATTATTTGTTGGTGGAGCGGCAACAGATATAAGTACACATTCTGTGAAAATTTCAACTTTCTAGCTGCCACGGTTCATGAGATACAGCCTGGTGACAGACAGACGGACGGACGGACGGACGGACGGACAGCGAAGTCTCAGTAATAGGGTCCCGTTTGGCACCCTAAAAACAAATAAAACAACTAAGTACTGAAATAAATTAAAATGATATACTAACATTAGTCACTGGTTAGTTCGGGTTAGTAAAATATTCTTCTCTTTCTTGCACTCTCCGAAAATGACAGTATTTACAGTCGATCGATCGATACATCACACAGATTTTGTTCAAATAATTTGCATATAGTGTACAGTAATATAATTATGTATAATGCATTCAATTCAATGATATTCTTAACGGGCAGTTCAACAAACAAGGATGATATTATAGTTGATAGAACGTGTGACATAACATAACATTAAATTGTGTAAGTACTAGAGCCACTCTTGTGCGTCCGCTTTGGCCCTGGCAGAATACCAGCGTCACAGATTCGTCTGTGACATTGCTGAGTCAGGGCCATTTCACTGCCTTGGTACAGTCACATAACCACACAGCTGTAGGTACCTACTGTTTTTTGTTGTTATTAATTATGTGTGTGTACCATGTCCAATGAATAAATGAGTTATCTATCTATCTATCTAACATAAAACCAATCGATCAAACAAATGAAATCATGATTTCCTTCGTTCCGTAGTATTCAATCCATAAAATACAAGGTGTAAATGAATTAACGCAAAATGAGAAACAACTTTGTTAAGGACATCATTCTGAGCAACTCTCATTATGAAACCGATTTGATCAGAGAAACTTAATTTTTCACTTCTCTATACAAATCAGCTGACTCACTCAGGCCCAAATGTACTGAGAAGTGAAAAATAAAGTTGCTCTGATCAAATCGGTTTCATAATGAAAGTTGCTCAGGATGATGTCCCTAACAAAGTAGTTTCTCATTTTGTGTTAATTCATTTACACCTTGTATTAGAAATTCCATGGAAGAAAACTAACAAACCACATTTCTGAGTTATAGATGTCTTTCTTAGTTTTCTATAGTCTGTTCATTCCTTTATTTCCCTGTAATATTCATATCCACTCGCTGACAGACAGCAACTCAGATACACAGACAACAACAACACAAATATTAGTCAAACTGTAGTATACTTTAGGTCATATGATTTGTCCGCCTGTGATCATTATCAAGACTTTTTTGACTACCTATATCAAACAAAAGCGAGTCGTAAAAACGCGCTCGACCACCCTTTGGCCCTGGTCCCACCAACAGCGAGGAAGCGATGAGCTTTCGGCTATTTTCTCGCTCAAGAAACGAACAAAAGATAAAGATCCCGTGTGTGTAAAAGAGAGAGATATATTTACAGTCCATCGCTGGCTGTTCTCACTGCCCCGGCGAGGACTCTCTTCACTAGTTTATCGCAGAGATAAAAGCTGTCAACAATAAAACTCGCTCAGCGGTACTCGCTAAGCAATGCCCGCTTGGCGGTAAGAGCTATCATTCTACTGTTCAACGTCAATTTGAGTGCGCCCGAGCGAGTGGTGCGAGTAATCGCCCGTCGGACACTCGCTTTACAGCCGAGCGACAAAACTATCAGAACTACACACTCGCTCCTCGCTGCTCCCCAACTCGTTTCTCGTTCTAGCTTTAATCGCTTCTCGCTAATCGTCGGCGGTGGGACCAGTGCCTTTGTCCGGCAGTTGTTTACGCAGAACAATATATCGCAAATTATACAGACTGACAGTATTTATAATCTGAAGTATAATCGCGTGCGCACTAACCTGTGTCTATCGCCAATTTTACAAGATCCGGCACCGCCGCCGCGGCTTGACGGGCAGCACTGGGCACAGCACAGCACGGATGGCTTCGTCGAACACCGTCTTCAGCCCCTTCTGTGTCAGCGCCGAGCACTCGAGGTACTTCACTGCGTTGATCTCCTTCGCCATTATGAGGCCCTGGTACAATGAGGCAAGTTTAGTATGGAAAGTATGGCAGCGAGTCTGAAACATTGAAGTGTTAGTTTACTGTTTAGTATGGAAAGTATGGGAGCGAAGTGGTCCAACAGTGTGGTAGTTTACTAGCTTGCCAATAGCTTGATTCTTGTAGCAGTGCATTATGTCTCTGTCACAGAAATAAGACCATCTTCAGCCCCTTCTGTGTCAGCGCCGAGCACTCGAGGTACTTCACTGCTTTGATCTCCTTCGCCATTATGAGGCCCTGGTACAATCACGCGCGTTTAGCATGGAAGCGAGGTTGTTTACTATCAGAAATACAGACTTGATTGTGAGTTTGCCTCATCGCCTGAGGCAAGAGTCCTTAATGTCAAGCTCAAAACGACTAGTGTCAACCAGAGGCTGCCAGGCTTCATGCCCTAGCCCTCTTGGGCAGTCATTCCGTCCCCAACATCAAAATTGAAAAGTTCAATGACTTATCCTAAATACACTGATTTGTAGCAGTAACGCACAAGTATAAAGCATACACGCATGTCTTGTTTATTTCTCGTTCTGTTCCTTGGCTTCTGTTTCTGTCTCGTGTCTTCTGTGTAGTGTCCCTGTCATGTCCGTCCAGTGGGTATTCCTGTCTGATGCGTAGGGGGGGGGGGGGGGGGCAGAGATTTATTCTAACCCCCAGGTATAGGAGGCGTGAGCTCGTTGGTTCGTTATCAAATCACAACAATCGCGTTAGGCCAAAAAGCTAAGGCAGAAGGTATAATGAAAATAGAAAAGTACCTGTAGTTCGCTGAAACTGGAATTGTTGAATAAAACCTATTAGAAATGAAAACACCGTGTCTCAAAAGTAATATATTTCATTAAAAGTAAGTTCTTTGTATGACCGTCTCAGTTCAGCTCAGCTGATAAGCCGGTCCTAATGGGGCCTAATTCTAAGAAGGCCTGACCCCTGATTCCCGCGCTATCCCCAGTTAAGATATCGGTTTTGATACCGCCTAAATCCGTCGAAAACGATCTCGATTTATATTTATTTCGATCGAAAACGGGTCGAGATATCTCGGTTGGTCGAAAGGCTAGTCGTAAGAATAGCTTTTTCTTGTTTTGATAGAGCTTTCGGTATCTCAAAATCGATATTTCGACCATGGACATGATCTCGCTAGCGCCAGAATTGCCCCGCTGGGTATTTATCTAGAGCTGGTCTTCAGAACAGCTCACACCGCTTGGCGCGCGGCTTCACCGGCTCAGGTATCAGGACCGCCCGGATGGACGCATCGAACACCTTCTTCAGATTCTGCATATTCCTCGCCGAGCACTCCACATACTTGACCTGCTGGTTCGAGCTCCGTTTCAGAGATGCCGCCAACGCCTCGCCCTGTGTTAAGACGTGCTGTTAGAAAAAAGTAGATCGGGGAGTAGACGGATGGGGATGGACCGTTTGTACTAGTGGACCGATCGGGAATGTGGACGGAGTGTATCGGATGGCCCTCTTTTAGTCATCACCCTCAGCCCATTTCGACCCACTGCTGGGCACAGGCCTCTTCTCTATAGCGCCAATCTTCCCGGTCCCGTGCCAATCAGTTATTCAATACTCCACTTTAGATGACGGGGGCCAACCCAACGCCGCAGCTGTGAGATAATAGACCATACATAAAAATAAGAACAATATAATTTCAACGCTCGTTTTGTATTTTATATCCAGTTAGCAAGTAAGCTGTTATGGGCTCTACTCACGATGCAATCTGTCTCGCGATTTGTTGCTGCAACTTGTATTTCTCTCTCTGTCTATATTTCTCTTGTCCTTCTCCAGCGGTTGCAAGGCAACCTGCCTTCTATGAGTTGCAGCGACAGCTTGCAAGCCAGGTTGCATCGTGAGAAGAAGCCTTTAATGTTATACAAAAAATATAAAAACATAAATATACTTACATCGGCGCCAAAGCTTTCCGTGGGTAGTTCGCTTATTTGACGTTGTTGGAATGTGTTGGGACAGCATAGCACAGCAGGTAGATAAACAAATCGCGGTAATAATATAATCGCGAGTTTTGGTTAATACATAAATGGGCACAGTAATATCTTGCAGGCGATACAAGATGATGGGCACAGTAATATCTTGCAGGCGATACAAGATGATGGGCACAGTAATATCTTGCAGGCGATACAAGATGATGGGCACAGTAATATCTTGCAGGCGATACAAGATGATGGGCACAGTAATATCTTGCAGGCGATACAAGATGATGGGCACAGTAATATCTTGCAGGCGATACAAGATGATGGGCACAGTAATATCTTGCAGGCGATACAAGATGATGGGCACAGTAATATCTTGCAGGCGATACAAGATGATGGGCACAGTAATATCTTGCAGGCGATACAAGATGATGGGCACAGTAATATCTTGCAGGCGATACAAGATGATGGGCACAGTAATATCTTGCAGGCGATACAAGATGATGGGCACAGTAATATCTTGCAGGCGATACAAGATGATGGGCACAGTAATATCTTGCAGGCGATACAAGATGATGGGCACAGTAATATCTTGCAGGCGATACAAGATGATGGGCACAGTAATATCTTGCAGGCGATACAAGATGATGGGCACAGTAATATCTTGCAGGCGATACAAGATGATGGGCACAGTAATATCTTGCAGGCGATACAAGATGATGGGCACAGTAATATCTTGCAGGCGATACAAGATGACGAATAAAATATTTGAGTTAAAACACAGATGTAAGCCGAAAGCTTATACATTCTAATTAACGTTCTTCATGTTTACTGAAGTAATCATATATCATTATTTTTACATTTATTAACTCACTCGCTACTATGATATGCGTGGACGGGTACAATTTCCACAAAAAAAAAACTCTGCATTAATTTCATTCATTATTAACACGTCACACATACAACAGCCGGTCGGTGATGGTTATTATTTTACATTCATTCAATGATCGTTCATTTATAATGCATTCATTCAATATACATCTATTCACTCTCATTCGTCCAATAAGCATTAAACCGTTATTTACTCTCATTCGTCCAATAAGCATTAAACCATTAGTCACTCTATAGATATTTTCATTCGTTCATCGTTCGGTGTGAACGTGTAGTATTCCGTTCATCATCACCACCGCCCCCACCTGCGGGTAGGTGATGGGCGCCAGCTTCTTGTCCTTCAGCTTCTCGATGGTGTCCTTGTCCTCGCGCAGGTCCAGCTTGGTGCCCACCAGGATGATGGGCGTGGAGGGGCAGTGGTGCCGCACTTCTGGGTACCACTGGAACAAGGAGATTGACCACTTTAGACCCACGGAAAACTTTCTTCGATCGGTCATGATGAGTTTTGTTTGGTTAACTTTTAAATTGAATTTGAGGGCATCTGATCCATCGAAGACATTTCATACATACATAGGATCATACTTTTCTACATACGGGATAGCAGAGGCACCATTGTGGACAATTTAAGGCAGTTATTCAATACTTCAGTTGCGTGATAGGTGAAGCATTCCTCGCGATGTATTCCTTACGCCACCACAAACTTATTTGTACAGAGACAGGCTACAAACACAAAGCGTGACCATTAGGCAAAGGGTTCAATTGTGCCTACGTATAGCCAGTTATTGGTCACAGGATCACTTCTGACTGCTGGTAGGACAGCAGGTTAAGATGGGTGTGTGTGTCACTTTAGAAGAAGGGTGTGATGTTTCAAATATATCACCCACGCTCCCGAATGGAAAAAGGCGACGAGACGACGACGGCAGCAAATAGAGGCTGGACCTACCATAATGCACAGCAGACTAGTCCCCGCGTTTGACTCAACCTGACATGAAGTTGGAATGAGGTTGGGAGGAGGTAGGATATTTCCAGTTACCTTAGCCCGAACGTTCTCGAAGGAGGCCGGGTTGACCAGCGAAAAGCATATGAGGAACACATCCGTCTGTGGGTAGGACAGCGGCCGCAGCCGGTCATAGTCCTCCTGCCCGGCCGTGTCCCAGAGCCCGAGGTTGATGGGCTTGCCGTCCACCATCACGTTCGCTGAGTAGTTGTCGAATCTGGAATGTACAGGACATCATCTGTTGTAATTACAGGCTTTGTATCTAAGTATGGAAACGAAATCTCCCTAAAACGAAAGCTCTTGAACATGTGCATTCTCTCCATTTATTTTCACCTACGGAGCCCACACCTGGTGTTTGGCTGTCGCGCAAAGGTTCAAACTCGGGGTTTGTCAGAGAAACATGGAACGGAGCATACTCGGTGTTCGGCTTTTAGACCGGATCCGGAATTCAGAGCTACGCTCCCGGACAAAGATTGTAGATATAGCTCAGAAAGCTGCCCAATTAAAGCAGGACTGGTCGGGTCACGTAGCTCAAATGCTGCCAAATCGCTGGGCTAAGAGAACCACATACTAGCTACTGTACTTATCATAAGATCTTTATAAACGTGTAATTTATGGCAATAAACGACTGAACTGAACATACTGGCTTCCAGAAAATGCAAAGAGAAAGCGTGACCGACCAGGAAGAGATGAAGTGATGAGTTGGGTCTATGGAACAAGGACTGGAGGGAGAACGCTCAGGATCGGATAGAGTGGAAGAGGGAGAGAGAGGCCTTTGCCCTGCAGTGGGACATATTAGGCTCCTAATAATAATAAAAATATATGTATTGGTCATTGTATTGATCAGCGTGGTAGCCTGATCATTTGAGTCTGTCAAGTCAAGCTCAAAGCGGTCCAAGTTCTATGTAAGTGAGTAGTCTTCGTGAGAGTGGGCTGCAGGCTGCTAGGTTGCACATGACCCTGGCCAGCCTCCTTTGGCAGTCATTCTGTCCCTCACAGAGACTATATGTCCAATTGACTGTGCCTGCGGGGGAATGCGGCTCGCCAAACCTTTGTTATGTATTCAAAAAACGTTCGCATACGCAACCTATGTACGATGACGGGACGCCAGACAGTTTCGCAGCGGCTGACCAATCACAGCTCTCTTACCACGTCCCCCGCCGCCGTAAATTGGTGAGTTGTGTTTCAAAGGAAAATGTATCTATGCGCTCTTTACTGGATAAGTGCTCCCTGGTCCCTCACAATCATCAATCTGCCAAACATTCACCTACAGCTGGGTGTAGGTCTCTTCTTTACCACGCACTCTATCTACTCCGGTCCTGAACTCACACGCGTCCACTGCCTATCAGCTATGTCGATTATCCATTTGGCTGGTGGTCTTCCCACTAGTCGTCTTGCGGTTCTGGATAGCCACTAAAGTACATGCAATCATTTTATTTTAGCTTTCATTTACGCAAATAGGTACCATGCCGAATAGACCACGAGCCAAATAAAGACATCCGGTCTCAAATTTCAGTGCTAATGATCATTTTGGTTTAAAATGCGACTCCGAATAAACAAATATAGAAAAATTTACAAATGTCATACCAGCAGCCACAATAATCGTGATTTCGATATCATATTACAATCTTGGAGATTGGAGAACAAAGGAGTTTAGTTTTAGTTTTGACGATACCTAGAATCAACTATAGTACAACATAATCAATCTACACGCATGCATAATAGTGCGCAGCTGGTTGTTGATTCATTGCTATAGACCGCAGTCGTAAGCATAATGTTACGTGATTCATTTAGGTAAATGACGGTATGGTCACCAACCTTCGTTCGATTTGAATCGTAATTGTGGAATAGGTTTCAATATCACAATTTGTTGTAAATAAAATGCCAGAGAAATCGAGTTAGCGCCTTGGTTCGGTTATGTTCGTCTTGGATACTCATAATTCATGATTTATTTATTGCACACAATTATTACTCTAATGGTGCTCCTATACGAGCCATATTTTCACTGCAATATGTGGCCGGCAACTATTGGTGTCATTCTCTAACATGTGAGTAAGAGAGGGACACCAATAGTTGCCACATATTGCAGCAAAACCTGACCCCCTAGACAAAGTGAAACGCTAACCGTTGCGAAACGAAACGATGACTTTTTATGTATGCGATTTGACATTTGGCTTCGCTAAGGTGACGTCACGCGTAGCGATTCCAAATGTCAAGTCGCATACATAAAATGTTATCGTTTCGTTTCGCTATCCTTAGCGTTTAATATTGTCCACAGGCACTGGCCCGTTTAGGGCCCCTTAACGCAAAGGGCCATTAGCAGCCTTCCACTTCTGTCAGTCATAGCGGCCTCAACTACGAGTAATTCTTTCTGGCCATCTAATTTTCTGACTTGGCTTTGACACATCCAGGAACACTTTGGTCAGGGATATAGGTACGGTAAAAAGGGATTTGTAACTTCTAAGTCGGGTCAGCCCAGCGAATTGCCGTTCTTATTGTACATAAGATACTTACACTGTAGGTATGTATTCTCCAGGGAAGGCGTTTGTCGTGTAGCTGATGAGCAGGCATGTTTTACCGACGGCTCTGCAAACAAGAGAGGAGACATATTTAGTAAAGCCAGGATTACCGTCGACGCATTTCATTTCAATCTGATTTAACCAAACTCCACCACGCTCTGGCTCAGTGCGGGTTGATAGAATTTTAATTTTATGTATTATCCCTGGATCAGAATTTAGGTCATTGACATGTGAGAGGAAGTCTTCTGACCTAAGGCATTATTACTTAACTGGCTTCTCTCCACGTCTTGCCATTGTGAGGCATCATAGGGCATAGAATGGTGCTGAATACCAATGACTAGGTTGAATACATTAGTTTGGCCGTCTTTATAGCGAATGCAAGCGTGTAGGCGAATCCTCAAAAATTGCATTGAAATGCAGGTATTCGGTACTACAGGTATCACTATAATCTCGTGTACATTGCTAACAGATAACACTCTACATTGCAACATAAAGTAAAGTTGAAAGAACGAGAAGCACGAAACAATTATGAGACTAATAGAACATAACAAACATAGCATGGCGTCACGCCGTTTCCCATACGCGGTGGCAGAGGCACAACTGTGTCCACTTTTAGCCAGTGATTCAGTACCTTATTTTGCATTACAGGGGCTTAGCAGAAAGCCAGCAGCTGTGATGATTTAATGAATCCATCCAATCGATTAGATTAGAACGTCCGAATAATATACCTAAAAAAACTGTAGTCAGCACCGGTATTCGAACCTGCATCTCCTGCGTGAGGAGTAACCGTGAAACCCACTAGACCACAGAGCTCTTACTAATAGAAGTACACTATAATTAGAGAAGCACGTCCAGCGCTCAATGAACCCTCCACGCGTTTCTGAGACCGCGGGTCAGAGTTCACTGCAAATCGGCCGGTGTCATTACATTACGATTATATTCCACCCTCGTATCGGTGCGTATCCTGTCTGTCTGTCTGTCGGCTCGCAGGGCTGTCCACGATAGACCATATAAACTATAAATAAATAAAACACTTGATCCTTATTTCGGATGATGACTTTTTAGCCGCTGAAACGATTTTAGTAAAATACTATCTGAAACCATCGCAGTGAAGTGCAAAGAGTACCTATATAAACTTACTACGTAAGAAGTGTTGTTTCCAGCCATGGACAGGACAAACACAAATATAACAGATAGACAGACGCATAAAAAAATATAAAAGGCTCAGCCCGAAATGCAAAAAAAAACGCTGTCAGTGTGCATTTAGCTAAATAAAAACTAATGGCATAGACCTTGAAGCATTGACTGCGCAATAATTCAAGATCCTTAACTCAATTATTTAGCCAGTTTTGCCAACAAAAAGAGGGTTTGAATTTGAAACTGGACGGACAACCCTACGCCATGAGTGAAGATCATGGAGTGTCCATATTCGAACAACTCACAGGCAGATTCCTCGCATAAACCGTACAAATGATGACCCTATCCATATATCCACTAAACGCGACACGGCTAAGACACAAGGCAGATAGAAGACAGAACAGAACGAGAAAGAAACAAGATTTGCATGCATGCTTCCTCAGTGACGGTTGCGCCTAAAACAAGATGAATTGTGCGTGAGATTTCCGACTAAGGGTGGATTCACACCAGAGCAGTCCGTTTTACAGGTCCGTTTTATCGTATACGTTTCTATTGGGCGATGGCGTGTGTAGTCGTTTGAGCGAGTTCACACACAAACACGAAAACAAGCCTGTAAATACGGATTCTTCCCATGAACATCTCTAATACTCCGCTGATAGGTCTTGGCTTAACAACTGTTTAGTTATAGCTGTCGTGGGAATTGTTTTATTTATGTAAATTGTTGCCTCCGACTTGACCTCAACCAACATCCTTCACCAAGTAAAGATTACATTTTACTGTATAGCACAAACAATTCTCTAGAAGGTCTATTTTACATATGGCCGACTTTTGAAAACTGTTGATTTGCAAATTACTCCTCCAAGGAGTAAAATGGGATAAACAATACTATCGAACAAGGCTTCTATAGTAAGATTTTTACATGGCATTAGCTGTCATTGCCACGCGAGCGAAAAAGTATGCGATTTGACGTTTGCCGCCACTGCCGCCGCGGCGTGTCGGTGGCGGCAAACGTCAAATCGCATACATTTTCTAAGCGGTATTGCCATGTAAAAAAATCTCACTATATAGAAGTAGGAATCTTCTGGTTTCCAGGAAGTTTTATTTTAATACTTGATATCCTACCTAGCTAGAAAATATCTATCACCTACTTATTTCCCATAACTTTGCCTACAAAATGATCAAGGCGCCAAGAATGCCCAAAGAGGACCCAATCAGAATGATCTTCGACGAAGACACAAGAAAGAAGGTGTTTTGCAAAGATGGTAAAATTTTAAATTAATCAAGCAGGTCAGTAAAAAGCTAGCATCTGACTCACAATCATTACAGCGTTTTATTTATCACAGCCGATGAGTCACCAGGCAGGGCCAACGAGGTCGGATCGGAATATCTAAAGTAAATAAATATAATTACTTACAGCAAATAAAATCGGAAAGATTGAAAATGATCGATCAAAGTTTCTAGGAAATTCGATTTACTTTTATTTGCTTTCCGGTCTGCAGAGTCGATAATAGATAGGAAACTGGTATTCTAGAAGTTTCACTTATGGTCAGCTCAACGAGATTAATCTAATAGAAACCAGCTCGAACCTGATAAAGTACCATAAAAAAGTACATCTCAGATGTACTTCTCAAAATAATTAAATCTAGGTCTATTAATAAATTTAGATTCAGTATTTGTCCTTCCGTTGTCTACAAGGCAAGTTGAGAACTCTGCTGACAAACCCGAAGCTCCAACAGAGTTCTTTCATTAATCACACATGTTCTCATTTACTTTTAAGTTTGCAGCGAAATCATAACATTGTGGGGAAGATGGCACACTTATGATTAATAGTGGACTTGTTTGCCCTCCTACTAATCCATTGCACCTTTATCAGAAGACATCGTGTTGCATTTTGGAAGCAAGTAAACCCAGAATATGTTTTATTAGGGTGACTATGATATTTCGTTCATTGTGAAGTCCAATTTATTGAAAACCATGTCACTGTCACTTTCAAAATTAGGATTGAGACTAGAATTGAATTCTATTGATCGGTTGGAGTCGCTTTTATTAATAAACATGAAATTGGTCATCCATTCCATGATGAAAACGATGTAATTATTAAATCTAATTGAGTATGGCGTGGTATTATTATAGGGGTAATAATTGCTAATAATTTTGGAAATAATTATTTAAAGATATTGTCGGAACGTAACAGTTTAACAATATTCATCCTCGTACCAGACCTGTAGTTAGTTATTGTATTATTTTACCAACAAAGCGTCTTCGCTTACTCATGCCATGACATGACCAAATGTTTCTTCCCTGTATTTCAATAAACAAGTATGGATAAATGGTGTTTAACATTCTGTAACCGATTCCATTAAAATCATTTTAAAATTACCACAAACAAATTAACGAAAACAATGTAATGCAGAGGGCCTGAGGTAGAGGCACAGAAGAGATAATAGTAGAGGTAAAGTGACCTGAGTAAATAAACAAACAACAAACACCACAGATTAGATTATCATGCCTTGTGCAGCTTGTGCTGTACCGCGACAAGTTTCTCCAAACATCACAATCAGCACAAGACCGCACAATGAGTGTCGGTACGTGCACAAACTTGGCGACCGGACTACGTGTCTCGGGAACCGAACCAGCGCCCGCGAGATCTTATCCGGTAGCTTTGTGCACAACTTTCTATACTTTTCTGTGGTTCATATAATTTTTGTTTTTGCCTGCCCAAATCCTACGGTAAAACCTAAACAGCTTCTGTCAAATTTAATGTCACTGATCACATTTTGCACCGGGCTTGAGTGAATAAATGCCAAGTTCCCTCCTGTAATATCTTTGTTTTGTTGTAGATAGGGGATGAATTCCATGACGTGTAATGAATATTATCAATAAATGATGTCTATGTCTATGAATTCTCTCGTTCCAAAGTAAATTCTAAGGATCTCGGACAACATTTTTCAATTCACGGAAGTTTCATAATGTTTAATAACATCCATTATGTGCGAAACAACAAACGTAATTTGTATTCCAGTAGTGGTATTGTATTCGTAGTAGTAATCCTGCTCATTCGCTTGACACTGTGCGTACCGTATACGACGACACAGCAATAACACAGGCATAACACAATACAAATAATAAAAAATAACGATGGCACTTGTCGTTGTCGCTGTCGGTCAAGGGGCGACGAACTCGCTTTGAATGAATGAATAGGAATCCGTCTCCTTCCACAAAACTGCTACCAGAAAATAATTAATGGGGTTAGAAGAAAGCATAACTGGATTAAGTGGCTGACTGAGTCAGCAGTTCAGTTTCGTTTTTACAATCAATGAGTCCCATTCCGCATTTCTGGGCAATTCGTCATACAAGTCACGCACAATAAAATGGAATTATTCTCTGAATGACATCCATTGTCTATGTAACTCGAACTGCTAACGCGCGAAAGAGAAAATCGATAGGGATTACAACAGAATCAAAGATTTAAGCTTTTCTACTTAACATATGACAGTACAATGGAACATGGCGTGACAAATCCTGTTGAAAAGAATGTCAATTCAGAATCTCGATAAGTATCGAAATAATTGTTTCTAGTGTAATAAATAATAAAGCTAGAACATGGAATTGGCAGACAATGACCCAGTGCAGGGGTCCCTGACAATGGTTCCCAGGACAGAGGGGCAAGGCTTGCCAGCACTACTATTATCAACAATGGTCATGCAGTTGATGTGGCCACAATTGAATCTGTTTGTTATCTTATCTTCATCAGCCGTGAAGACGACGTAGTATTTGAGGCATTTATTTACAATCGCAGGGGCGAGAGACGGAGGAGGAAGCAGTGTTTGAAACGGAGTTTATCACAAGTACAAGAGACCTTGACTGAAACAGCTAAATTATGTCGTGGCGTCGCTGTCTCTAGTATAAGCGAGGACATGAGACAAGGGAGGATGTATCCAATAACTGGATAAAAATACCTAATAAAGTAGTAGGACACAAAGTCACACAATTTTCCTCTCAATCGTTTTATACCTTATTTTATGTGGTAACAGCCAAATCAAAACCATAATACAATTTAACCACAGATAAATAGTATAATTGGAATTAGGTACCGAGTTTCTACAACATATTATGTTTATATGAATTTACTATATTAGTCAGGCAGGGCAATTAACCAATAAGGTAATACGGTTCGTCTATTTGTTCTGAGAGTTAGTGACGTATTCTGTAGTAACTACCTATACATATGTTACCTTTGGTGCCGGCGCTTCCTCGCAGTATATTTGGAAAGGCCGGTTTTATTGATTGATGCTAAAAACTATAAACTCTACTAAGAATATACGTGTATTTATTTTTAAGTAAGACGAGAAACGAAACATTTAATAAAAAAATTGTAGCGGTAAACAACAATAACCCTAATGACATACCAAACAAATTAAGAAGAGATGAGAAGATACATGGCATGTGCCCACCCAAATCAAATCAAGCTGCCGTAAATACTGGTTTTGATCATATTCTTCCGAGTTCTTGATAGATAGAGATAGATGAAGAATATAAGGGATTTTATTTAGCCATGACACAGACAGGGCTAAATCCAACCCATACTGACGACGATCGAATGCGAAACTAATTTGGTTACAAGCACACTTGAAATACCGCCGCAGCGAGGTACGCGGCACTCTGGATACTAAACTAATATAAAACATGAGAGCATCAAATTGATTCGATTGGGTAGTACTGGTGGCTGCATGTCAATGTTACGTTTCGTCTTGGTTGCGTTAAACGCTGACTGAAGGATAAGAACCAAAGCGTGTTAAAGGCGAAGAAAGAAGTCAGAAAGATACAATATTTACTAGCATCAAGGTCTAGCTTTTTTTTTAGGATCCCATCCATAATGTCGTCTGATAATAATGAATACACGCATTTTAGATCAATAACATACAATATAGATGAAATGGTAACCGGACGTGGTCAAACGACCATTTTGGGAGTAAAAAGACCAAATAGTGGGAGAAAATTGGGAAAAGTAATAAGTTTGCATGAATTTGGTTCTTCCTCAATAATTTGATTTAGAATCTTCAGAAAAGAATACCATCTTCTCTCGAGTCAATAACCCTAACCTAGACAAACTACTACAAATAATAAAGCTAAAGGAAAGAGAAAGTAAATATTTATTTCCTCGCGGTAGGTACGAGAGCATTTCTCTTCAGGTGGAATGTAAGTATAAGTCTTCATAACATTACAAATGTTGCTTAGCTTTCACGATGTTGGATATTTGTACAGGAAACATAAAAGTTTTCAGGTCTCATTGGCAATATTTTCTTGTGATGTTTTTACGACGAAACTTTTGACTAGTCTATAGTAGTCTACTACTACTTTGCTACTAATACTTTGATCTGTCCTAGCAGAAGCAAGGACAGTTCAACGTATTAGTAGCAATAGTGTCGACACGACAGGAGCTATGGACTAAAATACCTAAAACTATTAAGCATTAATTGCCAAACGATGACTGTAATGTTTGCGGGTAACAAACACGTAAACGAAGTTATTTTTGGTTACCAACATCATTGTTTTCGATTCGATCAAACGTTTCAACCTTTCATTTTGCACCTTTGTTTCATATCAATGAGACGACGAAACAACGAACAATGACCTGAGTTCGTTTGAACTCGGTTTCGTAACTTTTCGTGTTTGCGAAAAACGTTGCGCAGATTTTTTAAACACTGTTTCGGACGCGTTCTCTACCTACGATCAAGACATACTACAAAATGGTGGAAACTGGGAAGCAGACACCAGACAGCTGTCGGATACTGGGAATGACATAACCTGATCAAAGTCGCTGGAATTCTCTCTCTCTGCAGTACAGTGAGCTGGTCAATCCAAAAATTTAACTACTTCATGGAATGCGACTGAAATCTGTCAGAACCAAAGCTTCAATTGATCTTAATTTTCAATAAGAACAAGAAGTTAATTTTCAATTATGTATTTCTTAACACCCCGGCTTCTAGCTAATAATAAATAAATACAAAAAGCTCTTACAAAATATTTTTGTTGATTTAGCGAAGAATACGTTGCAGGTGCAGGTCTTAAAATCGAAATACTTGCACAAATATTTAACCTCCCCTGATAAGGGTCTTACAACAAAACCACATTTTCACATCTCTCTGGGGACCAGTAACTTGTAAACAGAACGAGGAAAAGGTCTACATTACTTGCCAAGCATCCCTGTACTACAAACGAGGTAAAACGTGCCGTAAATTCTGAAAAAGCTCCAACTATTTAAAATGTTAACGCAATGACGCAAATTGTATACCACAGGCAGGACACAACGATGGAATCACTGTTGATGCTATAATTACAAAATTACTAAAAGCAAAGATCTCAGTCCTAACGCCCTAACAACCAAAACCAGAGAGATGCGAAAATCAGTGCAGTGACAAACGACCGACAGGGTGCGAGCGGCCGACTGAGAATGATGGAGTACGGACGGACGAAAACAAAAATGCAAGAACAGATCCCGTGAATTTCAATTCCGAGAATATAGAACCAACATTTGTGTGAAAATTCCTGACAAGATATTATTATGTTGGTAGAGCCTGCTCGCAACAGTCGCAACGCTATCCAAAGCGGCTGTATTGTATAATTGTTCTCATTTTACGATTCCGCATTTACGAATTAAGATAACGAAGTCACATTTCCTCCACAGTAGCGGGTTTATATCGATACAAATAAGACTTTATGCCGTGCGTCTAAAGGTCTGGAATCCTTCTACATCCAGTATTGTAGACTGCAGAACAGTGAACACAAAAGAGACATGATTGTACAGGAAATGTATCAGGACATATGATCCGTAGATTTGATATGAATGTAGAACACCAATCCGGAGCCTTCATAATAATCTAATTACGATGATTAGAAGGCCTATGTGTAAACGATGAATTTATGGACCTTATGTTTCGAAATAACGCGAAACATTCTAGATATTAGGATAACAAGCGGCCGATTTTCAGTACAAAACATATTTGGACAACATAAGCTGCTAAGTGAACTCATTATTTGTCAATTGACACCTCCATTTCCTAGAAACCCCACCGACCGATTAGTAAGCTCTGACTTCGCATGGAGAAATCTGTTAGCATTGTTCTTGAAGTATGAAGGACGCGAAATGAGGGCGCCTCGAAACAAAGGACATTGAAATGTACAGAATCGAGTACACAGTTATCGTAAAAGGTATTCGTGTTACCTGTTCAACAAGACCACCCCTCCGATATTTTTATTGGAGGAAGATCGTAAAAATACAATTCCAGGGCGGGCCTTCACGGACGAATAAGTCTTTGGAATGCAAACATAACATAAACAGCCAACCTTTCCTGAGACCAAACAAAATAAAGTAAAAACTCTGCAGCAAACGTCATATCTTATCTGACCAGCAATAAAGCGACGAGAGTTGGAACGCATAGCGTTCTTTCTCCTAAATTGTTTTTGAAAGATTTTAACAGACGCTTTCAAATTCAAGAATATCCATTATTCAATATCATAAACCCTGGATGAAGCTGCATTATGGATATTGTGGTGAATAGTTTCTTAGTTTCTTTCACTTGACAACCAAATCTGGCTGTCGCTTTTGATTTATGTATCTGGTTCAAAAAAAAAATACTTCCAAAAAGGTAATAATATTTACTTTCGAGATACGAGAGGTATTCTCGGCAACTTTACTTCAGATTAATTGGAGCATTCCAAAGATCCGATGCTAACCCAATTTGTTGATGAAGACATTTTCAATTCCGCCGCATTCGTACGCGTAACGTTTTTAAATTAGACATCCATGGAACTTGCGAAATGGTTCCTTTTGATCTAAAGTTCTATAAGCGTAAGCAGTAATAGACTTTGTTTGGCCGTCGAACACGCCGTACAGTAACACCTACACGGACTAATCAAATCATTACTCCCTTTAAACTCTAAACTATCTAAATAGCTGTTTGAACTACCTCAAGCTTGACTCTTCCTTCATGCCATTAAAGGCTCGACCAATCACTTCCCTCTAGGATTTTATCCCCTTTCAGTTCGGAATATGACACGGCATTTCGCTTGCCTTGTCATCATTTGATAATAATTATCATGCTTGCCCATCCATCTTATAATCTTTTGAAATCAAACCATTATAATAGCAATTTCAGTTGACTTGCGTTTTCTCAGTGATCCTTGAATGCTGAAGCAAAAGATAAAAGGGTCCATTGCACCCCACACTGGTTTTCCAGAAGACACAGTGAGCATATTGGATAGAAACACGTACGCCCTTAAATCTTCCAACCTTTCGGACACCAGCTTCCAATTCCCTTTAACATTTTATAACTTTCCAATTTCATTCAACATTGTTTGACATCGTAAAACTGTTTATTTTTAGTAAAAAAAACTTATTACTCGGGAAATTGAAAGTCTTGTATGCGACTAAACTTTGTACCTGTTGTAGATCTAAACGGCATCCACAATATCCGTTCTGAAAATCAATTCGAATATTCCACATTCTCTGTCATATTTTCCATTACACAAAGATTGACGGAAAATCTGGAAACCTTCCAGAAATTGCATTCACGCCATATTCCGAATAACAAAAACGCAATCAGTCCCCAAGATAGAACAGTAAAGCATTCAGCATGCTATTTCCTGCGCTCTCTCAACTCCACTGAACTGAGAGCACCCGGAGCCCAGACTACCAGTCCGTGTAAGTAATTGTTGTTGTGACCCAATTCGTCTGTTCGCACCTTTCCTGGTCCTATTAACAACGGCAGAGAGGCGAAAATGACAAGGTGTTACATGTTTTAGGGACTTTAGTGACAGCACAGCAGGCCAGGGAAATTCCTCTTTGTCGGGAGTGGAGTGACCCATTTTTGTGTTCATAACCGAAACATACCCTAAAGCTCAGCAATTGGTTAGGCAATGATGTTACAGGCTTAGTTATGGAGTCAGTTAACTACAAAATTAGGTCGCTACACACATTTTGTAGTAGGTTTTAGATCTATTCCGATGGTTTTAGGATTTTTGCTCGGGTACATACGTTAGAATTGCCAATGGATATGTATTGAGTGGAAACAAAAACTTGTTTGAGTTTAATACAATAGGATAGACAAACAGTCATGTAAAGTAATACAAATACAAATACAAAATCCTTTATTTACTAAAAAGTTTTTTACATATGGTTACTTATGGTCTCCCTCCACACTAGGTGAAACCTGTGTCGTGGAGGCCATACATTCTAGACATTACAATTGAGTCAAACAGTGGAGTTAATTCATACAATTTCCTACTATACATTGTTATTAGGATCCATTTTAGTGCCGCCTCGGTAAACATTGAAGACATGCACTATATGAAATGGATTGGAACCAAGATGGTTAGCAAACTACTGTTACAGTACTTTAAAACCGAGATCTTTTCCCTGATTCGAATACCCATCTACGTTTTGCAGGTAAAACAGACATAATTCTTGGGCTGAAGTTAAAAATTGTCTCTACACCCATTTTGATTTCTGGCTAGACGTGTGTGCAAATCTGTTTCATAATATACCATTTCTCCATTTCCAGTATTGTGCTAATATGCATGAACAACATAAACCCACGCCAACATATCTACACTTTCACTAACATCGGTGTGTGTGGTGTCCGGTTTTACGCGATAATGTAACTGATTTTACGACTTACGAACTCTACCTACAGTAAGTTATGTTAACAATATAGCAAATACCGCATTTTGAAGAACAGAAGCGGCATAAGGACAATTCTTATCGTTTTCTGGCTACAACCGACTCGAATCCTGGGCTAGGCTGACCTGTGCCTCAGCCAAACTATCTGGAAAAGGTCGTAAATAACCAGCGACTTAGCATAAAACACGGAGAAATGAGGACGGATGACGCGCGGCAGAATTACATATTCACAAAGTGGAATCTCATTTGTTTGCAATCCACGTCTTCTATAATTCAGCCATTTGAATTTCCCTGCGATGCCAGCTTGCTCTACATTCTTCATGTTATTTTCATTTAGTATATTTAATTATTGCCGCGCATACGCATACCTTCATACCAAGAAGAGTAGTATGGTTTTGTTAGAAATGCCTTTACTGATTGTAATTGCAATTTTTGGTAATTCACGTTCACAACATCATTTAACATTTCCTTTACCAACACAACTAGGCTTCTCCTGTATAGAGGGCAGTAGAGAGTATTTTCCTCATATACACGATAAAATTTAATCGGTGATCTGATCAGGTACCAATTTTTCTAACAAGTAATTGAAGTTTTACGCTACAATTACGTTGAAGTCGTAATTACGAGTACATGAAAACATTTGTTTTTATGATAACTTTTATTTGGAAATCAAGTTTATCCCAAATTCCTTGGCACCCAACCCAACTAATCTGTACTGTGAAGCTTACAACCTCTTTTACAATTTAAGGGCAATGACAATTTATGAGTGACGTAGAAGTCGTTTGTAGGGTGACCATGTATCTATCTAAGTGGTTATTAGTTTTAATTGTTTTAACTGTTTACTAACTAAACAGAAGTACATTGTGTGAGACCTAGCCTATTAAGTTTAATTTCAGCTAGATATTCATATTTTTCTATACTCCTGATCACCGATTAAACTTCATCGTGTATAGCTCTAGCTATTCAGGATTATCCTTATGAAAATGTATGCTGAGGCATGTTTATTATAATTTATAAACCCTAATGATTGCAGGCTGTTGCAGTTAGACTATACCCTATGCTTAGACGTTTCCTCCACTCGATTTACCGTCAACTCACCCTGACTCAGGAGATTATTTCTTATAAGACGCTTTGACATAAAACCAAGCCAAGACTAAGTATGGGTGTTAGACTGTCAGCGGTCTGATCCAGGGCCGGCCAAACGGACCATCATCAGGTCAACGATACCATCACGGCACGTGGCTGCAGACACGAACAATAAACATTCGCCGGGCACAAATCTGCGGACCGGTTGGCAGGAAGAGGGGAGACGCAAGGTTGCCCAGTATTTAATTGCTGGCGATCGGTTCACGGGTATGCGCTTGGCTGACACCAAAATGTGCAAAATTTTTGTTCTTCTCTTAAAATAGCCGTTTAACCACTACTGGTTCATTTTGCCAAAAACAGGAGTTTGATCAGATTGTGTCTCTTCTCTTTCTTTCTGTTCGCATTCGGATAGTTTGCTTGACACGAGACGCTACGAAAAGATAAGTTAATGTTATCCACGGAAAAAGATAATATTTTTATTCCACCAACTTACGACAAAGGAAACTTACGAAAAAAGGAGTGTAAACAGCACAATTACCAGCTTATAAATCTTACGATGACAACGTAAATCTGTCTGGAAACGGACGTCATTCATTCAGCCGCAGACGCTCAGTGTTATCGTTCCCACGTTCCTCATGCCGCCGCCGTGGACGGCAGTCTGATCTCTGCTCACGTAATCACTGACTGCTACATAACCGGACATATGGCGTGACAGCCGAGAGTGCTGCTTCCGATGCTAATCTCGCGCCTATAAAATAATTAAGTAGTGCGTCTTTATAATGCGATTCTGATCTGAAATAAGGTTGTGCCTGACATGATTTTGTATTTTAACCAAGAGGTTGTTACATCTAGGAGAAATCTCAGAAATAAGTTAACCATTTTTTCAAAATAACCCAGGATGGGACACTGGTTCCATGCCTACAAGTCTGTCCATATATAACAAAACAAAACTACTGATAAATGTCCCAGATGACAGATCGCAGTAAAAGTGGACGTTAAAAAAAAAACCACATCTATTCCCTGGTTTCATGTCTGTATCCCATTGTTCTGTGTTGTGTATTAAACGATGAACACAGGTGATGTATTTGGCGATTATTAGAGTCACCAATCCGAACATCTGCTTCTCTTCCCAGGAAAAGTAGGCACGTTTGATATTCCACGCATGTTCCGTGTGAACATTATATTTAAAACAAACTGGCGATCCTTTCGGAGATCATCACGTCTCACGTTTCGAGCAGGTCTCCCTTTTCACAGGCCCCTATTCGGTTGTTCAACTTTGGTCTTGTAATATTCTTATTGGTTTTCGCTTGGCGTACGACATCTTTTAGCAATGTTGTATATATTAGATGATTTAAGGTGATGCGTTGGCGCAACATGGGCACAGCTGTGACTGCTACTCCGCATGTAAACTCTATGTTCAGAATCATTAGATTAGACAATACTTGTGAAAACAATCAAAACCGCTTTACAATTAAATAAAAGGTTATGGGTTATCTTGGCTAGTGGTAGTAAGTTAAGAGTAATTAGATGAATTGAATTAACTTCTCAGCTAATGCTTTGTTCCCAAAACAATGTACAACCACCCCACCGTGATTTAAAGTGGACATCGAAATTAGAAAAAATAACCGGCCAAGTGCGAGTCGGACTCGCGCACGAAGGGTTCCGTGCCATTATCTATAAAAACCGCAAAAAAAATGTATAAGAGCCCCCCATAAATATTAATTTAATTTTAATTTAATTATTTATTTTTTAAGTAAATAATATACTCAATATATTGTGAACATTTTAAGCGTCTACCTGCTACCATTATCAATATCGAGCAAAAATGAGCAAAAAAATCATGTTTGTTGTATGGGAGCCCCCCTTAATATTAAATTTCTTTTGATTTTTAGTATTTGTTGTTATAGCGCCAACAGAAATACATCATCTGTGAAAATTTCAACTGTCTAGCTACCATGGTTCCGCAACGGTTCATGAGATACAGCCTGGTGACAGACGGACGGACGGACGGACGGACGGACGGACGGACGGACAGACGGACAGCGAAGTCTCAGTAATAGGGTCCCGTTTGGCACCCTTCGGGTACGGAACCCTAAAAAGTTAGAATGTATTAAAATACATGTCATATCATAATGTAATAAGATAGATTTTTGATGTAATAAATTTTACATTTATTTACATATTTAAACTGAATTATCTTAAAAACCGACATCTGACTAAGAATTGTTTGTAAGTAATTATTTGCGGTCGATGGACATACGTTTTATAGGTGTACACGACAAATTGCAACATTTGAGGGAATTTCAACATCAGGTTACCCAGAAAGATGTATTCTTTATTAGGTAGTACATAATTCTCTCAAAAAAATATCTTAATATGAAAATTAAAATGAAAATCTTTATTTCACACAACTATATTATCAGTTAAGGCGTTTTAGCTCTACCTATTCCGATGACTGGTTTTAAGTTTAAAATCGGTCAAGTGAGAGTCGTCTCATCTCACACGAAGGGTTCCGTCCGCACCATCGTACAATAAAAACTACAAAAAACACGTTTCTTATATCCCCACACCCTTATTTCTTTGATATTTCGTGTAAGTCAGTATTTGTTGATGTAGCCGCAACACCTAAAAACAATATTCTGTGAAAATTTCAACTCTCTAAGTACCGTTCGTGAGATAGAGTCCGTTGACGGACAGACAGACAGACGGACAGCAGGGACTTAGTAATAGGGTCCTTCGGGTACGGGACCCTAAACACAAATTATTAGTTTTCTTACTTCTAATTCTAACTTATTGTTTCGGTAAACCACTAACAATATCGTTGTTACAAGCAAAAGCATCGGTTTTCGTTTTTATTGTTATTTTATGGCAATTTCCTGCTGTTTGTCAGAAACTAAGAGCCGTTAATTAAACTGTACAAAGTCAAACTAAATGTGACTTGGAAGTCTTGGAACTGGCCAGCAAACTCGACACGTCGAAGCGACTTTACAATCAGAAATAGTACACGAGATAATAAATCATCTGACGTATTACCTATTTGCATAGCGACGAGTTTACTATTTCCTGTAGTATAACTTATTAGTGGAGGTTCGGTCTAGAACAAAACACTAAACTTGCAATACTATCCTTGTATAGGCCATATCACTCATGCATGAAAATAGTTCCATGTGCAACCAAGGCATTGAAATGAAACCTAAGTGTAACCTACTCAGGTAGCAGTATGAAGCAGTCGTATTGTCCTCTCTTTTACTTAAGACGCGTGATGCGTGTAGCGTTGCCAGACTTCCGTCCGGATAAAGCCGGACATGGTTAGGCTTTTTAGATGACTGTCCGGCCAAATTTCAGGCTGTACGGCCAGTCCGGATTTTGTTAGGCTTTTAAATTTCCTCTCAAGACGAAACGAATCACTGAGCGGCTTACGCGAGTCGTGCGGCTCGCGCTAAAACTTGCGCGTGAAACTTCGCGCAATACCTAGTTATGATTCACCATGACTGTCCTTGTCTGTACCTGCTTATTTATTCTTTCAAACTTTGGATTCATTTTAGTGCTTAAAGTCGTCATGAGATGTAATTTAATTGAAGTCGGCTTTACTTTCTGAATGTCCGGCTTTTTCATTGAAAAGTCTGGCTAAACTGGGCGAAAAGTCTGGTTTTCTGAATTTTACACCTGGCAACCCTAGATGCGTGTGAGCAAGAGATCTATCCCAAAGTATAGCTGACCAAGTTATATCATGCCAGTGATGCAGAACTGTGCAGTCTATGATTTCCAGATGTAATTACCTACTTTGGTCTAGGCTTCACGGTCATTGTAGTATAGCACTGCAATAATTCCAACAGTTGAGAATTTACATTTTATTGCTTTTAAGATGAGGTTGTTTTTTAGCTTAATTGACAATCAGAATCAGATAAGTTATTTTCTCTTTGTAAAACATGTTTTGATCAAAACTCTTATTTAGCTTTTTTCGGATCCTGTAAAATTTGTAAAAATCGAAATACCTAGGACTTTTTGAACAGACACTCCTATACTTATATTTTTTTTCTTATAATTGATTATAATTATGAATTATAAGTTACCCCTATAAGTTGGCGAAAAATAGAAGTGTTATTATAAGCATGTAGTAGTAGAGTTCCCTGCGATGATTCTTACTAAGAATGTCTCAGCCATGTTTTATCAAATCGGTCCTAAAGTTTTAAAATAAAGACAGACTAAATTGACTAACTTATGGGCCCGTACGCACAGCGAATTTTTTCCCGCAATTCTGTAACACGGGAGTGGCCGCACTGGCGTTTTTTTCCCGCAGATTTCTGCATACAATTTAGCGATATTTTTTCGCGAATTTTCGATTCGCGCGAAAAAACATCGCTGTGCGTACAGGCCCTAAGTTTTACTTGTTGTGTTGAGGATGTTTCAAAGCTATAATTAATAGTTTAGATATTTTAATAAGATAACAAAGAGGAGGTAGGTACGAGATCAACAACTTTGTGTGTCCTATCTGCCCTAACCTAAGCAGTCCCATTGCCAAGTATAATTGTAAACAAATTCATAGTTCAAGAACCTTATATGCCTAAAGGAATTTCTTACTTGTATGAATCATGTAGGAATTAAACTACAAAAATGATTCATTCATGAAGACATCTGGTTGGTATTACTTCCTCTTGTTATACAGTTAGATTTATTGTATGTACCTACCTATTAATGTAAAAACATCATTTAATAGGCTCCACAAGAGTATTTGATTTAGGGTTGACTTTCACTCCTCAGATAATGTTTATCTTTCTGTTTTTCTGAGGAATTTGAAATTTCACAGGTACTAGAAATGTCAAATAAAGATAGGTATCTAATTGTTCATATGAGTGGTGTGCCTTGTGCTAGGCATGCTGGATCTTAAAAGATTGCCACATAAACGTGCACAAATCAGAGATTTCATAAAACCCAGAAAAACTGGTGACAAAACACATCTGGAAACCTTACACAGGGAATCTTAGTAATGAAATGAAGAGCACAGTAATAAAATGATATGTTACATTATTTAGTAATACATACATACACTTTTAATTTAAATACAATTGCTATTAATAAAAGTTATCATCACTATAGGTTAGGTACAAAATAAATAATAATTTATTTCATATGCGAATCTTATCACCATACTGATAAAGAAATAATCTGATAAGACATATTTCACGGTAATGCTAGTACAGCATCGTATAAAGGTAAAACTAACCACAGGCCCAATACCGTATCACTGATAGATTCAAGTTATTGTTAATTTTATGAGAGTAGAGTTTGTTAGGGGTTGTAACGCTATGGGCACACCTACCGTCCACCACCTTAAAAACATCATGAATCCGCCGCCACTCATGAAACTGGTGTCAATCGATAGTAAAACACATTAGAAATACAAATTATGCCTTGTCAAATTCCCATAACATGTATACTTTCGAAGCTAGATGAGGTGGAAAAAATCTATGGGCCCTTGAAGGAAACATTGTTTTATTTAAAAAAATAAACAAAGCTGCATTCAAGGACTTTTTTCTAAATATTGCTTGTCTCACCCGGGAATCGAACCAGCTAAAAATTCAAATAATAAACACTTGAGTCTAAGACCTAATGTTTCTTGAAGAAATGTTATCTTTATCATTCACTGCATTAACTAGTATAAAAAATAGCAAGTGTTTATTTTTTAAATGTTTAGCTTTGTTGGATTTGCACTAAATTTGCAGGTGACAAAGAATTTTTAGAAAATCCTTGAATGTAGTTATGTTTATTTTTTTAAATAAAACAATGATTCCTTCAAGCTAAATTACCTATTTTTCCCTCCAGTTTCCCTCCAGGCCCATAGATTTTTTCCACCTTTAATTTGTGTTTTTAATGCGTTTTACTA
The DNA here is from genome assembly GCA_963457715.1 of Argyresthia albistria. NCBI lineage: Eukaryota > Metazoa > Arthropoda > Insecta > Lepidoptera > Argyresthiidae > Argyresthia > Argyresthia albistria. The sequence goes on along the minus strand of OY735264.1, from coordinate 9,344,990 downwards.
TCGATTGACACTAGTTTCATGAGTGGCGGCTGATTTATGGTTTTATCAAGGTGGCGGATGGTATGGTATGGTATGCCAAGCTCCATACTAAAATGTTACATGCCCTTTGTGAAGAAAAGGGCACCACAGGAGATTTGGTTGGAGTGTAGATAAGGGGGCGCCAAAGAAAAAAAACCATAGAAAATTTATTGATGACAATGCAAAAGAGATATGCATTCTTGCAGGCTCTGGACTAGAGGATTGAATTAAGTGGAGTGAATGTTAGGAGCTCTATACTCAGTAGTTGGTTCCCCAACCGGATTGTGATGATGAATGAAACCAAAAGTGGTACAAGACACCCATATATGTATAAGCAAAACCAGAGTTGCTGATAACTATGGTCAACAAAGGGTTATGTTCATTTGGTTAGGATTTATAGGACCTAATCTAGTGCAAGCCCCTGGTCCATAATAAATAAATAACACGTTTGATTGTACTTCTAAAGCTGCAGCAATTCAAATGCGCCTCAAATTAGTTGGTAGATTCGTTTCAATTTAAAAATGACGTCAGACTTAGAATGAATGTTACGACAGCGTACAACAAATCAACAGTTGTGTAATTACTAAAAACGTGGAGTACTCACCCGTCGCCGACTACAACGCACTTGATTGCCTGCATTTTGTCTGTTTATTGAAGAGCTCTCAACACAAAATATCACACGGCAAAACCTCAACCAACAATCTGCCCTCAATCCTCGAAACACACACAGCGGCCGCCGTACACACGATACACAAGTGGATCCCAATTAGCACTGGCACAAATAAACAGCACAGTTTTTAGATAAAAATAACAATTTCATATCTTTTCGTGCGATAAGCGGCTAAGCGCAATTTGTAAAATCCCCATTCGCTTCACACGACGTTTCACACCGTTTCGTTCGCCGATTTGTTTCGTTCGTCGACTCGTCTCGTCTCTCTCGACTCTCGTCCGTCTCGTCGTCCGGTCCGTTCCGGTTCCGTCGCCTGAGAAATGTTGCCAACTAGTAATTGTCACAAAAAAATCCCCACTAAAATATATTCATTGCAAAATCCCCATTAAAATATATTAAGGGGGATCCCCATACAAGAGTATTCAAGAGACGTGCGCGTCTACACTCAGCTCTTCGTCCTGCTACTCGTGCTAACACATTTGTATCTCAAGTACCGCCCGCCCGGCGAAGTGTCGAATGACCGTGGGCTTAAAGGTGGCCGTTCGAAGCGAGCGACACACTGCGTTAGTGTCGCCAGCGCGTGTCGCCAGCGCGTGTCGCCAGCGCGTGTCGTCACCCTTATTTACTGGTCGAATACAATTCTGACAATATTACCTAGCTAGACAACAGGGCTGCCATCTGCGATGAGCTTTCAGTTTATCACCCCGTATGGGAAAAGGCATGTGCATGACGAATGACAATATTTAATTGACACTTGCGTTGCCTAATTCATTTTTCCTTATTTTCGAGAAATTGTGTTTATTATGGTCACCCCAAAACCATAGACCATAAACAAACAGAAAAAGTATTTTTTAAATCTCCCTGCCCAAGTGCCCACTACTGCATTGCTGCACTGCCTGCCTCCTTGTCTGCCAGGTGTACGATTCTCACCCATTAGAGCCACAGACGATATTAGAGCTAGTGTCCGACCGAACGTTCGGGTTCGGGTTCGGGTTCGGCAAGGTTCGGCAGAAAAATGCAGGTTCGGCGCAAGGTTCGGGTTCGGCCATTTAGCGGCAGAACCGTTCGGCACCGCCGAACCTTTGTATTTGCTTGAGTTTTCGTGCGGAATTCGTATGCTTTCCGCACGAAAACTCAAGCTGCTTTTCTTAGCGTATAATATAAGACTCTTTAACTACGAATACTGAAAATAAAGTCATTCATTTTAGTGTAAGATTAACGACTGACTGAAGACTGCTTTATCGAAATGATGATTTACTACTTGAGACTTGAGATAAATACATACAAATGACAAATCTAAGTAATGTGAACAAAATAAAGCTACTTACTTTAATTGTTGATTTTTAAAAGTTTACTTATAGAAGTAACGTGTTGTTATTGTTTTTAGGATATTGATTATAAATAAAGGTAATTTTTTCTAAGCTTTAATGACTGTTTATTTAATTTAATTGAAGACATGTTCTCACCTAATTTTATATTACAACTAAAAAAAGATTCTGACTCATTATAAAAATGTTTTATATGGTTGAAAAAGGTTCGGGTTCGGGTTCGGGTTCGGCCGAACCTTACACCAGTGCCGAACGTTCGGGTTCGGGTTCGGGTTCGGGTTCGGTTGAAAACACAGGTTCGGTCGGACACTAATTTAGAGCTTCGTCTTTCGATAGGAAAAGGTCCTTCGCGAATCGCGATTGTTCCTTGGCCTATTAAAAGTATTAAAAGACGAACCACACCATGACACCACACACACACATCCCACTTGTCTTTATATAACTCGACTTTGCTTGGTTTACCGTAAGCTGACAGGAGGGAAAAGGGGCGAATATGATGGAATAAACTCTGTGTCTACGGAATAAACAGTGGAAACTTAAAAATAAACTTAAAATGTTGTCAATGGAATCATGATCGATCGATGTTTTTCGATCGAAAAGACCATCACTAGAGCACGTTTCACGCATTGCGCGTCTACCTCCCTCTTGTCTATGGTATTTCAAAATTAATTTGGCGTGTGTGTGTTGCGCGCTATTGCGTGATCTAATTTGTTATTATTTGTGGAAATATGGCAAAAGGTAATAAGGAATTAGAAAAACCAATTGTGAACAATGAATTGACCAACCCTGAGTGCCGGAGTACAGACCCAGAAGATGGAGATTCCCAAGAACAGCCATTGGATATCGGGGAGCATTATTTGGTGCGGCGTTCGGATGAGTCATGGCACCCGGCTGAAATAATCCAAACAAGATACAACAGTACTGAATCTTGCTACGAATATTACGTTCACTATGTGGGCTACGACCGGCGACTCGATGAGTGGGTTTCCCGCCACCGGGTTATGTCCGACAGGTTTGACATGTGCGAACAGTCCAACAACAGCATAAACTCCGACCACCTTCTCACCGACAAAGCGGGCCGCAAAATCACCCGGAACCAAAAACGTAAACACGATGAAATCAACCACGTACAGAAGTCGTACGCTGAAATGGACCCGACGACGGCTGCGCTCGAAAAGGAACACGAAGCCATCACCAAAGTGAAGTACATCGACAGAATACAGATCGGTAAATACGAAGTTGACACTTGGTACTTCAGCCCCTACCCTGACGAGTACGGCAAACAGTCCAAACTGTGGCTCTGCGAATATTGCCTCAAATACATGCGAATGGAAAAGACATACAGGTATCACCTCAATGAATGCACAGCGAGACAACCACAAGGCAACGAGATCTACAGGAAAGGCACCATTGCCATATTCGAAGCTGATGGTAAAGAGCACAAGATATACTGTCAAAACTTATGTTTACTTGCAAAGTTGTTTCTAGATCATAAAACTCTGTATTTTGATATAGAGCAGTTTCTGTTCTACATTCTATGTGAAGTTGACAAGCATGGTGCTCATCTAGTTGGCTACTTCTCCAAGGAGAGAGATTCACCTGAAGGTAATAATGTAGCTTGCATTTTGACCCTCCCTCCCTACCAAAGACAAGGCTATGGCAAGCTGCTAATTGCGTTCAGCTATGAACTATCCAGGCTAGAACAGGTAGTCGGTAGCCCAGAGAAACCTCTATCAGATCTCGGCAAGTTGAGTTATAGGTCCTACTGGTCATATGTTATACTTGAAGTGCTAAGTGCCAGTAGAGGGACCCTAAGCATCAAAGATTTGAGTCAAATGACTGGAATATCGCAGACAGATATAATCTCCACTCTGCAGTCAATGAATATGGTTAAATACTGGAAGGGTCAACATGTTATATGCGTCACACCAAAGATAGTTGCAGAGCAGCTTGCGAGTTCACACTTTAAAAAGCCTCGGTTGTCTGTGGACCCATCTGCATTGCGGTGGACACCTCCCTGTAAACAGGGGAACTCCACAAAAGCTAAAAAGTAGTACCGGCTCACAGGCACTGCTTAGAGAATAACTAGATTTAGTTGTTGTTACAACCAACAGTGGTTCTCTAGGTGTTGGCCTGTTTGTATTAGTGTTCAGGATAAAGTAGGTTGTTAAACTTACTCCTGTATTGTATATTATGATAGACACAGTCATATGATCCTTATTAGATCTGGTTCCACAATTCTGCCCCCGATAATAAGAAAGGCGCATGTAGCATCATGTTCAAACCGAGATAAAAATGTTTTATGTAAAAAATATTTTAATGCCTGGCTGTCTCACAAAGGAAAACTATAAACATATTCTATCGATGCAATAAAATGGGTTTGCTATTATGTTATAATGTGTAATCGATAATTTTTCTATATTTTAATTATTTATTGAATTATTAAGAATTTTCCTTTTCTTCTTAGCAAAAAAATGTTAGAAAAATAGTCAATATCAGGTTGAAAAGTCGCAAATAGCCATTTACGTCCTTTAAACTTAGCATATTTAATGCACTGCTTTTATTTTTAGTGTTCTTGATTTCTTACTAGATTATCCCATTAGATGAAAGGTCGCAATTGACTACTTGCGCCTTTTAAATCTAGTATGGACTAACTTGCAATACTCTTATTCTTAGTTAAAAGGCAAAATAAAAATGATGAATTATTTATAATCATTAGAAATACACTACTGTTTTAACAGAATTATGTGATAGGTACATATAATATTTGAAATGATAAATGAGAAAGGATGATAAATTGATACGACCTGGTAAGACATAAACATTTATTAAGAAACCACAAAAGAAAGAAATATTATTACACGAAATATAAATCTGCCTTAGCGTCTTTCCAATGTAGTATTCCAGCGACGACAAAAAAAGTTCACAGCAAAGCAGGACGCATTTACCACATGCGTCTAAAAATTTAATTGATATACTAGATAGAATAGGCTCATTTGCCACATGCGTTTAAATAACTAAGTGAATTAATAGATTGCAAAGGCGCATGTGATCACTTACGTCTTACCTACTTCGTTCAGAAGAAAATGTGTCTTTTCAATTTCTGAAGTGATTGAAATTTTCCGAAAGAAAAGGACACATGTACGCAAATAAGCCTTTTCTTTTAAGTTTATATCCAATGCGCCCTTTTGGCTTAGTACTCGTACATCATGCATTGACAAATGCGCCCTTATACGTTACAGAACTCCGTGTACGGACGAGCTAGACAAATAAAAAAAATATGAGCACATGCGTCTTTTTTTGCTGATCACGGCCCTATATTCAACTCAATTTCGGAAAAAATGTTAGATGCGCCCTTCTTACTATCGGGGGCAGAATTCAAAACAGTATGTAATGTAAGTATACTGTATATTTGTTCAGAGAGCTAAATATTACATTTGCTATTGTTTGCAATTAATTTATACTAGGTATGATTCTTAGACAAAACTCCTGAGTTTAAAATCTAAATTTACCTACTATATTGACAGCAATTTGTTTTTTGTATATTTTAGAAATCAATGTATGAATCTAAGGAATCTTATCAATGGCTTGCCTAGTGTCAAAAATAATTAATTACTTGATTGTGTGCTTTAATTAAGTGATGATTCCATGTAAAATAAACTCTCACTGACGAGGGACTTAGATAAATACATCTAAAATTAAAACAGGATCATGTCATATGGTTTTAGGTACCTAATAGATTTATTTTGCATGATGTAAGGTGGCTTAGCTACATCATAAAGCTACACCCTGTATTATGAATCATAATATACGCATTTCAAATGCTTTCTATGCATGTGTTTCCATAAAATGTTCAATCACAAAATGCCTGTTTAGTTATGGCTAGATCTGTATTGACTATGAGTTAAGTCCAGTTCCTTTTTTTTCAAATGGAAAATAGTGATACTAATGTTAAGTTAAAATTAAAACTTTCATAATGCTTGTTTCTGTGGTAATTTTTTCTTTAGAACATAGTAAGTTAAGTATAATTAATTATTGTATTTAATAGTAAGCATAACAAACAAGTTTTATAATTAAATAATGTCAGTATTTTCTTACATACAACAACGTCACACCTCGGACACTCCATAGATCGCTCGTAAAATAATCACCTGTTACTACTACATAGTACATAGCCAAATGACGTTTGTACACGTGCAAATGTGTGCGTAAACTCGTTCGTTTGCGTTCAGCACCTATACAAAGACCCTCTCCCTCTGGTTCGTACTCCGGCGCCAGGGGTGGGGTGCGGTATCTGAATCAGCGTAAAGGGAGTGGCCGTTCTGTACGTAGTACTATTATCTCTTCTGTGACAATGTGTAAATGAATTAAAGCAAAATGAGAAACTACTTTATTATGAACATCATGCTAAGCTACTTTCATTATGAAACCGATTTGATCAGAGCAACTTTATTTTTCACTTCCCAGTACATTTTTGTCTGAGTGGGTCAACTGATTTGTATGGAGAAGTGAAAAATAAAGTCGCTCTGATCAAAAATTAAAGTTTCTCAGAATGATGTCCCTAACAAAGTCGTTTCTCATTTTGCGTAAATTCATTTACACCTTGTATATCATGTATTTATGTCAATATGGATAATCAACTGTCATGCATGATAAAATGATTTTGTACTAGAAGTCAAAACCTATCAACACTTTATCTTACCTTCTAGCTAGACATAAGAGTCTATGAGGATAAGAGGATTTCTGTCGATGGTAATAATTAAAACTTTTGGGACACTGCATGAATGTAGTAGATATTTCTAGGGTTCATTAACTTCTAAATACTGTAATGAAAAACATTAACCCCGTGACTCATTCAGCTGAAAATATAAATATGTGTATACAGGGTAGAACAAACAAATGGGCCCCGGAGGAAAAGTACCTTAAATCCGTAAGATAGCTCATTTTACTCAAAGAAAACATTATTTTATTTTTATTCTAAGTATTTTCAAATATAAAAATAACTGCTTTCAAAGATTTTTTTAAACTCGATTGCCTCTAGGAACCGAACCAGCAAAAACAAAACGGTCAAGTGCGAGTTAACTCGCGCACGAAGGGTTCCGTACCATTATCTATAAAATCGGCAAAAAAACATGTCTGTTGTATGGGAGCCCCCATAAGTAGGTATTTATTTTCTGTTTTTTAGTATTTTTTTGATATAGCGGCAACAGAAATACATCATTTGTGATCGACTGTTGTCTAACTACGAGTATCACGGTTCTTGAGATACAACCTGGTGACAGACGGACGGATAGCGTAGGCTTAGTAATAGGGTCCCGTTTGGCACCCTTCGGGTACGGAACCGTACGAATAAACAAACATTAGGTCTTACACTCGTCTCTCGTACAAGATATCCATAAAATCGAATATTTAGTACACAAGTTCTTTGATCAACATTACCCAGAACTGAGATAAACGTTCCATATTTTAACTTTTCATCAGAGAAACTATTCAGGTAGGTACTAAATATTCAATTTTATGGATATCTTATACGATAGGCGATTGTAAGAGCTAATGTTTCTTGGACTTTTAACTTTATCATTGACTGCATCGATTAGTGCAAAAAAAATGAAGTGTTTTTTTTTTTAGCTGGTTCGATTCCCGGGAGAGGCAAGCGGGTTAGGAAAAATCTATGAATGCAGTTTTGTTTTATTTTGAAAAAAAAAGTTAGTTTCCTTTGAGTAAAATTAGCTACCTATCATAAGGATTTAAGGTACTTTCCCTCCAGGGCCCATTCGTTTGTTCCACTCTGTATATAGTTTTCAAATATTATAAATGTATCATTGTGTCTGAACAACTATCTACAGTAGTGTAAGTTATAAGTAAATGCAGATCTTCCCCAGCCGCAGTCCCCGTTGTAATGTTTTGTTTTCGATTCTGTGAATCGTCAGTTTTCGCCGTTAATTTGTGATAATAAATAATTGTAAGAGAAGTTTGAAGGAAAATATAAAAATAAATGTATCCGTTGTTTCTATTATTTATTATTAGACACTTTTACCCCCGGTTTCCGAGACGCTGCTCAAAGGAAGGTTACGATTATGTAACTAATGAATAATGATTAGTCTAAAACAGCGGCACGTGATAGTCAGAAATTAGTTAATTGCTCTGTTTGCTAATCGTAACCTTTGATCAGCGTCTCGGAGGTTAATATTACAGAAAATTTATTCGTTAGATCAGGAAGACAGTTAGACTTGGATGTGTTAAACCATTTCACGAAGGTTTGACTTTGGTTGTGTAGCCGTGCGCATGCACATTGTGTTGTGTCAGTTCAGTCAGTGTGCGTACAGTGCTACAACATTATGGATGGCAAGGGTCGGAACTAACGCAATCGATCAATGTTGAAGTGGCGCCCCCCTGCCCAGTGTCATCTAAGTGCCAGTACATTAGTTATTGTTCTGAGCAATACACTATAGTCACTGTAGCACTATAGTCTCCGCTCTACCCTCAGAACAATAACTAATATTGTTCTGCGGCTCCACCGCTCCCAGAGACTACGCACACTGACACAATCCAAAGTCAAACGTTCGTGAAAAAATGGTTTACCTAACTGATTTCTAATGGGGATTTGAAAATAAACTACTTCACTAGTTCCAAATTTGTCACTAGATGTCGTAGGCGAGACGTGGCTTAATGGCCTTTATATCGTTCATCCTTAATTTGATCATAAAAAGGAGTTTAAACCTACGTTAAATGACTTATTTCATTGGTACATGAAGGGTCAGCACCGGCATTCGAACCTGCATCTCCTGCGTGAGAGGCAAGCATGAAATCCACGGAACTTTGGATTCACGGTGGAGACCTCATCCGGACCTCATTGTGGAGAATCGGGCATAGCAGGGAGGTCTGACTCCCGGTCATCTTTAAAAAGATTTTTTCCCCTCACACAAAAGTTTCAGCACTCTTGGGGCAGGAGGGTGAAATAATAAGTTTAGATAATAATAAAAACAAATATTTCCCACAATACTATCAATCCGATTTATTAAATAATTTACATCAGATACACATTATCCTAAGTAATAAATATACATTTGCATATTATTGAACATTTAACTGCATAGCACAGCGAAATCCACAAATTGAATTTAATACCTTCGTGAAAGTGTAATTATAATGTTCCTAAGTATTCGGTTGAAATAAAATACTGTGCTGTAATAGGTACCTAAGTTTTAGATACACGGTACGTATTCACACCTATACAGATAACTATCGATGTGATAGTGTGGCTTATCTGTACACAGTAGGCCATATGCGATGACAGGGACGCGAAACGGGACAGAGCTCTGCTGTACAGTAGACATTCAGTTTGTTTTTTTTTTATATATTTTATTTATTCTAGTTAGGTACCTCTCACATTCTAGTGGATTAAATTCTATTTGTGGCACCTCAATCACACCTCTAAGTATATAAATTAAATAAATATATAGGTCAGCAGTAGTCAGCACATAATGTAAATTTTAATGATAAGCACAATATTTTGGTATCTTTTTCACAGCAGCGTAGGTATGTTTTACTTCTCAAACACCTATACAGAACTTAATTGTAAAATAATACATTAAGTATTTAAAATAAATATACAATACACGTCTTATACATGTTCCACCAACACTGAACGATATTTACTTAATTTATTTAGCGTTAATACTCAACACTTATTACAATATATTTTTTTGTATTTTATATATTAATTTTTGTTTCATCTGAACAGATCTATCCACCAACTTCATATGGCTACTTCTACTGATAAAACTGTAGCATTAGCATCAAGCAAACAAAATATGCATTGATGTCAATGTTATCTATGTCCCTTTCTTCTTCCCTGATTGTTGGAATAATTAAAAGTTTAAAATTAAGTTACATATCATCTAAAGGTGTTTCTTTCACACTTAAATTATCGCCTTGTAGATTCATATGTAAGTTTTAGTAATAAATACCTATTAATAAATAAGGTAAGTACATAAGTACTTACCCATGTGATATTCTTGGAATATTGCGTACGAATTGCAGTACGCTTTTTATATAAAACTGATATGACAAGGATCATAAAGGTACCTGACATTATTTTCAGGGCATCAGTTTTTTTTTAAGAATCGTTTGTATTGTAAGTAGGTATATTGATATTACATACATACGAAACTAAATTAGCTGTGCCAGTTCTAATGTAATAAGTAGGTCAGGCCCAGGCCAAATATGCAATTTCAGTTACATTTCACAAAGTGCATGTTAACTGGGTCGCATTATACCGCATCGGATGCTGTTCGCAACACTTTGCCATACGTGACGTCATGGCGTCGATTTTTATATGGCTAAAAGGCTTGACACCGACTATGCTAAAGGACCCTTTACTTAACCTCCTGCCTACCTATCTGTCCTTTATAAAGAACAAATTGTGATTTTGTTCACTGCTAAGTCCTCTGTAAAGTGATTTAAAGTGATTGTGATTAGAATTTGTTCTTCGCTATGTTACGATTAATACATTTTGATTATAATTATTATGTTCTTTGTAAAGGACAGATTTAGGTAGGATTTTTTTTGAGAAATCCTCTTAGTCCCTACGTCTAACGACACAACTTAATTATTGCTAATATTATTTATTATACATCAACAGTGCAAGCTATAGGAAGTGAAGACTTCTACAGATCATAAGACAAGTTCTACAGTAAAAAAATGGGGCTTATTTTATAGTGCCATAAAGTTGTCTAAAAAAGATACTCCAAACGCAAGATAATGGATACCTATAAAATGAGCGTGGTTGTTGCGTCGTTGTCACTGAGCGGGTATTGCGTTAACAGAATCAGGCCCCAGCCCGAAAGGAAATTACAGGTTGCTAGTGACTAACACACAGGCTAATTTAATTTTTATATACAGGGTGTAACAGAAAGGTGTAGTCATATTTTAGGGGTTGTTAGGGACATCAGTCTGAGAAATTTTCACTATGAAACCGATTTGATCAGAACAACTTTAATTTTTACTTCTCTATACAAATCACCGCCCGCCTGGACCAAATCGTATGGAGCAATGAAAAATAAAGTTGCTCTGTTCAAATCGGTTTCATAGTAAAAGTTGCTCAGAATGGTCTCCCTAGCAACCCCCTAAAATACGGCTACAACCTTCTGTTACACCCTGTAGATACTATTAATTAGATTTTGCAGTTATGATATTCAAGCGATGAAACAATGGGTATTATAGATAGATATGTATGTAGCTCAGCGTCCAAAAATAAGCCCCATTTAACCCTATATAAGGCATGCAGAATTTTTCATAGGACTGACGCGGTTGAAAGGTTGGCATATAGTGTACAGAGCCTTACAAAGGGTTAATAAGATCAAGTTACCTAATAGCGACAGGAGTATAGACAATAACATCCTACTATTATAATCTTTTAAAAAAATACTATGACCTCAATAAAGCGCTTATATCTAAGTAATATAAGTATAATACTGATTGCAGATCTTTGTTATGTGATTATAGTTTCATATATGAACGTTTCATGAAGCGTATTTCGTGAGATTAGTAGGTACATAATGTTATGTATTTTTTGTCAACACTTGAAACGTTTTGTCAACTTATTTTAATTGCCAAGTGTAGTCTTGATTTTTGATACTGTACCATAACATATATTTATTTATTCTAGACACCAATCTGTTTGTATGTTTTGCTCCCAACGGGGTATTTTGTAGTTTTCTCTATCGTTGCTCGTGATATTAAGGAATATTTGTTTTTTAAATCATCATGCATTTTCAGTGCAGAAGGTGCAGACTAATGTGTTAAATACTTAAATAAATTAAAATCGTGTTTACATAACATCCTATCTATACATGGTTAAAATATATCTTAAATCTAATGACTGATTTTAAACTGTTTCTCGTGGAATTGAATTTATACAAATAAAAATGATGATAATTGTATAAGTATTAGCAATTATTTCATATATGATGGCACAGAAACACTGCCATAGCCATGGAATACATACTTAGGGTCTATAAAAATAACAGGGGTGGAAGCGGTATCAAGGCCTAAAATTACTGACTTTACTGACCAAAACCAAATGATTTACTGACCAAATACTGACATTTACTGACCGTTTTACTGACCAAATTCTACCCTTAATCGGACTGTTGTAACCTTCACTGTGTGTACCTTATGTGCTTAGTAATAATATTAAGTGCTTGTTAATAATTGGTAAGATATAACGTTGTAAGTACAGACAGCAGCACATCAAGTGTAACAGTCGCACTACGAAAGTCACCACTACGCTACGCCGCACGGTATATTTATTTATTTATTTATTTATTAAGGTTTACCAACAGATCTTACACAATACACACAAATGGAAAAAAACAGTACATCTAACTATGTGTAGACCCAATTATAGGTGAACACAACATACCTACATTAAAAAAATAAAACAGTTCAAACTACCTGAACCTACCGTTACTAACTATTATTTGCTAAAATAAAATATATTTTAAAACTAAATTACTTGGCAAAAGCCGCTACAATGTTATTTTTAAAGGCTATCTCAAGGTCTAACTGATACGCTTGATGTGTTGTTGCCTGTACATGTGAATAAAAGAAAAGATTTTTTTTTGTTAGGCCTCCACCATCCCCATAGCCAACCTGCACCACCCTTTTATTAAACATTCTAGAGTTAACAATATAATTCTTATTAGTATCTATTACATTTTTTTTAAATAAGCGGTAATGACTTTATTTTTCTTTTTATCAACATGTTTCTGCATTTTTTTCAGCTTCTTTATTTTTTTCTTCTTCTTCCTTACGTTCGTCGCTTAGTGTTTTAAGCATTGTCTTTGCCATATTGATAGCCACCATATCCTTTTTTTCCAGTCCTTTCTCTAGACATTCTGTAGCTGAATCCAGTAATCCAGTGCACTCAAATGTCAATTTACCGGACAAGCAAATTGAACAAGAGTACCCCCTGGATGTAGTAAAAAATACTACACAGAGATTAAGTATCATCAAATTAATAAACAAACACCAAATCAATAAAGTAAAAATGAGACACATCATTTGAAGAAGGCCGAGATCCTAAAATTACTGACTTTACTGACCAAATTTTGAAAAAACTGACTTTTACTGACCACCTTAAAAAAAACTGACTTTTACTGACTTTACTGACTTGTTTCCACCCCTGAAATAAAAATAATATCACAAGCTGGAAACTACAAGGGGTCAACCATTTTTGTATAAGATTCATGATATTTACAATTGTATAATTGGGCTGAATATATAACAGTAGGTATACAAATAATAGTATAGTATTGTCATAATTATACACGAAAGTACATTCTGCTTTTGAGCAGGTACACCTAAGAAATAGTGAGATATACTCAGAAAATGAATAAATAAGTACAGCAGCAAAATAAAACTTTGTAGCTCCTCAAAGGATGCATTATTGTGTTTCTACAGGCTGTCAAACAACTCAACTTCAGGCTGGTACCGAGATGGGCCATAAACAGAGTCTGATCAAATTAATCTCCATAAAAACATTGAAATTGACTGAATGTACCAACTTAGCCTCATAAAAGCCTAGGTGTTAAAACTTTTAAAAAAAAGTAAATAAAAAATAAAAAAGTAAATAATAGCAATTAATAGAGGGACTAGCTTGAAAAGATGAAAGCAATAGGTAACTAAGTGCTTTCGTAAATGATGCTTAAAAATATGTTTTAGGAATTTCATCAAATTTACGCCACATGTAGACCATGGACACGAGAATGACACAAATATCGCAATGGGTTATTATGGCTTATTCAAGATAATCCATCTATTTAACTAATTATAAGCAATACCCAAAGTATACGGTATAGACGGAGGCAAATAAGTGCAATAAGGTTGCGTTCGCGGACGATCCGCGAGCCAGCTTAGTAGGTGGTGGCCGTGTAGTCCATGTTGCCTGGAATGAGAAGAAGGAAATCTTCAGAAACTTCAGAAAAGTGACGCATATCAAGAATACTGGCGGCACTATGAGTTCCCGAGTAAGAGACAGTGACAACATTGACTAGGGTTCTTAAAAAAATAACTGTCGATTTTGCACCCGAGCCTTTGGCGCATGAAATAAACACGCTACAAACTGGGTAAGCTCGACGTTTCCTGCCAAAAAAAGGCAGTGAAACAAATTCTAAAGGCGTCAAAACTAGCTATAGTCTTCCAACGATCTATTCGCCTTTACAGGGGTGCGCCACTTCTACGCAACTTAATGCAACGAATCTGTCATCAACACCGACCTTTCATTCCTCATTGGTCAATTAGCTTTAGTCCCGACGTCATTCTGCCAGAAGATCTTTGGAAAGCTGTAACTAATGAACTACATTCAGGTGGGGTGGTGTACCTTGTTGCTGCTGGGAGAAGGGCGGCTGCGAGTAGGCGGGGTCCGGGTCGGGGGCGCCGGGGTAGGCGGGGAAGCCCCCCGGCGCGCCGCCCTCCACCTCGTACGAGGGGGCGAAGGCCGCGTCCGCGCCCACTCGGAAGCGTTGCAACGCGAACAGGACGCAGGCGATCTGGAACGCGCGGAAGATATCTTAAACCTAGCTTTATTAATCTGTGGACTTAGGGAGAACTCTCCCTTGCTTGGGAGGCAGGTAATAGAAGTTAAAATAAAAACAATATGAACATTTATGTCCCGGTACTCAGAAAATACCGGGACCCAACACATTAGTTCACTATTTGTTGGTGTAGCGGCAACAGATAGGTACACATTCTGTGAAAGTTCCAACTTTCTAGCTATTACGATTCGTGCGATATAGCCCGCTGACGGACAGACAGACAGCAAAAGCTTAGTAATATGGTCCCGTTTAGCACCCTTCGGGTACGGTACCCTCCTGAGCCCCGGGGTATTTTGTCCTTTATTTAGAACATCCAAAAAAACTATATACATGTAAAATGACAACTCGTCATGTAGTGCGGATTTTCTTATTGATGCAAACACATGAACTCTGTCAAAATTGTTTATTTTAAAGTGTCGCATTATTCATGTGCCTGTTATAAATAAATAAATACAATTACTCACCCAGGCAAAGATGGAGAAGAAGCAGAAGGCGATGGCGCCCTGCATGTTGTTGGCGGTGCCCATCGGCGGGCTCTCGGTCTTGCCCCACGCGTTCGCGAGGTACCCGAACCCGACCAGGTACAGGAACGCCCAGAAACCTGCCAGACAAGAATCGTGAACAGGCGGACCCACACGGAGCGGCAGCCTCGTGAGGCAGCTCGGCCTGTGTGGACGCGCCTCGGCCGAGGCAGGCAAGGCGGCGCCAGAGCCGCCGAACGTCGGTTTTATAGCACGGCCAAAAGCTTTAGTTACACATGCTGATTACAAGCACGAAAGCATGCCACTATTGGGCAACCTTTACTCAGTAGCATGTGTGTCGAATAATGAGCATGCTTATAACACTAAAAAGCATGCTCAATAGTAGCATGCTTTCGTGCTAGTAATCATTAGCATGTGTAATTGTAGCAGGTCCCCGTCATGCTACTCGTGCTGCTACTCTTCCTCGTGCCCGCGCATTTACGGTCGCTTGCGCCTAAAAGTACCTATACCAGCAGTATAGAGCGGGATTCACTCGTTAGTATGACCTGCGGACCTGCCTGCCCGTATACTTTTAGACGCAGGCGACCGTACTCGCGAGTAGTGTGGCCGCGCATCTCTACTTCGCGAATATTTAGTAAATAATCACGAGTTCACGACGCTCGAGCGTGCTCTAGGTCTAGGTTACTAGGGTCCTTTTCCTTTGGATCGCGCCAAAAATTCTGACAAGGCGGCAGCGCGAGGACGAGGTCGAGGAGCAGGACGATGAATGTGGCCACACCACTTCCCTGCCTCATTCCCTCGTCAGTGAATAAGTAAGTACAAGTATGGTGATGGGCGACCTAGGGGTCACGCAAAGTGGGCTCAATTGTGTCCCTGCCACCTCGTGTGGGAAAAGGCGTGACGCTATGTTATGGAAAGTACAAATGAGGAAAATACCTAGTAATTTTTGTTAGAAGATTAGTTATGTTAGTATGTCAGCATGTGACAGCGAGTAACAAAAGATCAAGATATACCTACATAGGTCAAATTATTTGACCTCTAATTACGAAGAATCTGGTACCTATCATATTAGTGTTTCTTGCCATCATAATGTCTTAAATTTCAAAATTGAAGACATTATTATGAGGGACTTTTTTTACATATTCAATAGGTACATAAATATTTAATGTATTTTTTGGAAATGTATGTACTTATTGAATATATACAAAAATAAAGCTTATTTTTTTTATAAGTAACAGAATCAATTTACTTCACTTACCAGATAGTCCCATATCCAGCAACACATAGTGCTTCCTTGTCTTCACGGAGGACATTTGCTCAAACACATACTCTCCAACGATGAAGCCAACAGACAGGATGAAGGCAAGTACGGAGATCCCAATGCCGTAGTTGCAGGCGTCAGTGTCATCATTGTAGACACAATACTCCTTAGGGTCATCCTTCTTGGTGTACCAGCCCTTGGCTGATATGCAGCCCATTACGATGACACTGAATAACTGAGGTAAATATAATAGGTCAGAATTGGTAATGCCTTTTGTAGCCCCTAGGGGCACATTTTCTATTTGGTACAATCCTAATAATGGCATCTCACTAAGAACTCATAAAAAAACTGTTGGATTCATGTTTTATATGTAGGTACGTTTGTATTGAAAACTCCACATAGACTTGAAAATTTTATAAAACAAGTGCAGTGAAATGTGAACTGATATGCACGCATCAGCTTTAAGCTGCTTGTGCATCATAAATAATAATATTAATAATATTAAGCATAGGTAGTTCAAAATACAAAGTTTTTTCATTTTATGTTAGATGAAAGGCAACAATACACTTAGCAAGGATATCTAAATGGATTACCTTTATGTAAGTATATTGAATCTAGTGTTTATTTGAAATAAGGATTAGATGAATATTTGTATTATAGGTAGCTAGAAATAGCAATAGATTCGAGATCACGAAGAAATACGTCATGATGAGGTCCTGTATGACTATCTACTTAGAATCTAGATTAGTATGATCAATCTTACCCAACACACAGATCTCACAATCACAGGAGGGCGCTGGATAAAGGTTTTGGGATCGAAAGCTCCTCCTGCCTTACCGCCTCCATATGCCCCAGTTGTATCCATTCTCGGGCTTCAAACACTTTTTACGAGACACACCAAAACACCCCGCAACACATCAATCGTTCAATAAAAATGACCTCAGCCACTTTGAGGTTTTTATCGATCGCGAAGTCAACACGAGAACGTTGACAATCGGAAAATACAGAGTTTTCCGACAACAACACCATTTTCCGTTTTGACATCGATCGACAGAGCGGCTGTATGATTGGTCAAAATATTTGTTGGACTTGCTATCGGCCAATCATAGCGCGTTTCAGAGCTTTTCGTGGAAATATCCGCGGAAAATTGAAAACGGTCTGTCAGTGTTGCCATACACGAAAATATTGGATTGATTGAAGGTTACGCTGCGTTCAAATCTTAGAAAAAATGCTCATGAAATCGTAAATTAGGGGTGTGGCCAATATAATTACTGCCAAGCCAAGTGTGCCTTTTTTTCATGTACTATTACTGCGGTAATTAAATTCCATCCACTACTTTGCTCGGATTCCTGGGCGCTGATTAATTTAACAAATCAGTTAAATCAGCCCCAGCCAGCCAATCAGGTGCCGCTATTTTCAAAATAGGTGCGTGTAATTGGCCGAAACTAATTTAACCAACCTGTAGGTGAAACCGCACTACACAGGCGTAAACTACACTTCAGCGTCAGTTTTGTCTAGTTGGCCAAATTGTAGTTTCGTTGCCGCGTAGATAGTACGGTTTGCTCCATAGGTTTGCCTTGAACTAATATTTTGCCTCGTGTCATCATGTCATGTCGCGCGTGCAGGTCCGCTGAAGTGCAGTTATGGCCTGTTTACATTGGCCAAAGACAGTGGACAGTGGCGATATAATATGAATGCCAAATTGTCTCGCCAATGTCCGATCCGTTTACACCAGTACTGTCTACTGTCCACCCACTGTCTACTGTCCGTCTGGCCCTTACGCCTACGTCTATTCGTGATAAGAATGCAGTGAAATTTAAATCTGTAAAAAACACACACTCACAGGACAGGACACAACCTTCGCGTTCGAAAGTTTGCCTTCAACTGGTCACTGTGAACTTGGCTTGATAAGTGGAAACGATTTGATTGGTTACGGGGCGTGGCTAGGCCGCCGGACAGTGATGACTTTACTGCATGCTTATCATGAATAGTTTATAGTGCGGTTTCACCTTCAGCGCCCAGGAAACGAGGCGTTAAGGCTGAGGCGCCCACAGTTCCGTATCGCACGTAACGGATTTTAGTATGCCTTGTATATAAACTGATACAAAAGCGTCCACTGATGCGCATCGTACTGATAACTTTAGCGATGGGTGCCGATGACGTCATACGATACATACGATTGCTGGTACTTGCGTCGGCTGTCGCTGCCGATACAGTGGACGCACTATAAAAAAAACGTTTGATGAGATCCGTCCGCTGCGTACGATGCGGAACTGTGGACGCTTACCATTATCCTCAATTTCGTATGGTTAGATGCGTGGGGTAGGGTAGGTAAGAATACTTACATGAAAACCAACTGAGATATTACAAATATATTTATTAAAATAAAACTGAACTTAAGTAAGAATATTCCAAAATTGATTAATTTCAAACAACTCATAGAATACAATAAAATGCCGTCACTTCAAAGAAATTTTGACTAGTTTAAAGAGGAAAGACTCCCTTTAAAACAGAGTAGAAGATGTCACGCGAAATAACCAATTTGACTACGTACTGATGTGGTGTTGGCCTAAGAAAATAAACACCATGTACTGTCTGTTCTGTATATAGTGTGTTACCTAACAAGTAGATAAGGATAAATTATAACGGCCGATTTTTAGGTGACTGTGCTTGACTGAACAATAGTATACATACATAGGTAAGTACGTGTAATAATTGTGTGAGTATACCAACATAATTCGAGACATATTTGTATAAGTATGTATGAAAGAAGTCTGTATATAAAATGTAGAAACATTGATCTATTACGGTATGTACAGGTCAAAGCTTAGGTATACTTTTATTGCGCTAAATTTTTAGTTTAGTATGCTGTTATTTTGTTAAATGTTGTTAATTAGTATCACTTGGATTATAGGTATGTACTAAGAATCCTAAATTATTCGATAAGTAATGATTTGTTTCCCTCGTATATTTTAGATCACAAATGATGTACAGTTTTGCAGGTGTTAATATCTACTAGGTAGGTACAGTATTATAGACGTTTTGATATCTTTGTACCCAAGTTTTTATACTATGAGTTAAACAAATCATTACGACTACGAATTCTCTTTACTTGTAAACGTATGGCCTCTAGATATCACGTTCTCTATTTGGACATTACATAGCTAAAAGTGAAAAAGTATCAAGGTAAATTAATTAATTGCTACACGTCAAAATTTACTGTACGTATACTTACAGTAGGGTGCGTGCATATTTTCATGTCATAAATCAGTAGTATACAAAGTCATGTTGTACTATCGTCCACGTTATTACATAGTTCTATTTTTAAGAGGATTTGAGATCGAACGAAACAATTTGTAACTATAGGATCGACTTAAAATATGCGTGTTGAAGCAATAGTTTTGTAGCGATTTAGAAGTCTGGAATAGGTACCTACGTCTGTTTTGAAGCACAAGGTTGAATGGGAAAGTATGGAATATGAATGTCAACAACAACATACATGGTCTAAATCTAAATTATATGAAGACTATTTTACATTAATGCATATGTTCCTCCTAAGTTTCACACTATCACTATTCTACCTATTATTTATTTTTGTATAAACTCTAACTATGTCTATTCTACGTTATAGTACCCAAGTATTCTACAATTTTATTGTACACAAAGAACTAGCTAGTAGATATAATTTTCGTCTATGTAATAATTTATGTTTATACGAATCTATTTACAAAAATAGCCACACCGTTCCGTTTTTTGGGACTGTTAACTAAATCCTATATTAGCCAAAACGTTAACACAATTTTAGTGACAATGAGGAACTATAATTAACAAAAAAGAACAATAACACACGGAATACATAAAACACAATTGTACACGAAAATCATTATTTGTAATAAATTAAACTTCTAAATAACAGACTGGGCAGATTTAATTCATGTTTTCATTCAAGCAACTATTTTATTGGCAAGACTGTTTAAGTAATGTAATAAAAATGGATAAGTAGCAAAATCTCCCTCGATCCTATACACACTATCTGCGTCAGCAAATAAGGCTGCCGGTAGACTAGACTGGCGTCTTCCACCGGCCCGCAAAGAAATTGTAGCTCAACAAAAAAGTCGCTTCGTTTTAAGAGTTGAGGCCCTGCCGTTTCTCTTCTTCCAACATGGCGTCCAGTTCGTCTGTTAGGTTGGCTAACATGTTTCCTATGTCGTTTAGGACGTCAACAGGTTCTGTTGACTTGGTCTCGTCTTTGTGTTCGGGGTGTGAGTGTGGGGTGGTGGGTTTGATGTCCGGCCGGGGACTGGCGATGATGGATCGGCTGTAGTCGACTGTGTGCGGTCTGCCGCCCATCTGGCTGCGGTTCTGTTTGATCGTTCCCGCGTTCTCGTTCGCGAACGGGATGCTGTCGGACTCGGTGCTCGAACTCGACTGTGAAAACCACTGCGCGGTTAGTTTAATTTCATTAGCAAATCAATTTTTGGAGAAGCATACACTAGGCACTCAAACGATTGGTATTAAATTGTACTTGGCGCCCAACGTGGCCTCAGTCAGTAGTCTAACTATACTTGGCGCCATGGTACAACATTGATGTAGAAAATACATTTGGCGCCCAAACGAAGTCACTGTTCCCGAACGAATAGAACTTGGAATGTTGTAAGTGACGTGGTCTAGCTACGTATTACATTATCTCATTGGTACATGGTCAGCACCGGGATTCGAACCTGCATCTCCTGCGTGAAACCAACTAGACCACGGAGCTCGTACAATACTTGACATTAAAATTAGGGGAAGTTAAGCTTTCATCCCTTGCCGAAGCAATTAATAGACATCTTAGTGTCACCTGTCAGGCAGTGTCTTTTTATCTTGACTTTTTATCTGGCTAAATTATGAATTATTATGAATTATGAGTGTTTGTGTCTTATCGAAATCTAGGGGTAAACTTCCCCCAATCTTTCTTTTGCGATCAGGATAACAATCCAAAGGTTCAACACAGTCAAATTTGTGGCGCAGCGGTTGCGCATCTGCCTGCCATGCGAGAGGTCCCGGGTTCGAATCCCGGCTGGGGACAAAAAACCCCAGGTCTTGGATGTTTACAACATGTTTGTGAATCGTGTTTCTGTTTGTGGTTCCCACGACACAGGGTAACCTAGAGTGGGGTCGGAAGCAATGTATGTGCCTGTATGTAAATATTCATGTTTATGTTAAAAAAAAAAATAAGTAATGAAACATGGACCTAGGTCTGGCTCACCTTAAAGCTGGCATCGGAGCCGGTGCGCAGGTCGTCATCGTAGCGGCGCGGCGGCGACGCGGGCGCGGGCGGCGGGGGGAGCAGCCCCGTGCTGTCCAGCGAGACCGACAGCGAGTCTGACGACGGATAGGCGGGCAGGCTGAGCGGCAGGCTCTGGGGGAATCATCATGGTCAGTGAGACATCAGTATAGTACTTTAGATACTACAATAAATATACCTACCTATACCTACGTTAGGTATTGCACAAAAACACAATACAGACGCCTAATTGGTTCGCCGACACATCTTATATGTATAACAATAGTTCGCCATTGTTCGGTCGTTCGAGCGGTGTTTCTGAGAGTGAAGGGGTTAATAATGGAAGAAACATTTACA
Organism: Argyresthia albistria; assembly: GCA_963457715.1. Lineage (NCBI taxonomy): Eukaryota > Metazoa > Arthropoda > Insecta > Lepidoptera > Argyresthiidae > Argyresthia > Argyresthia albistria. Next base: position 9,323,009 of record OY735264.1, on the reverse strand, counting down.
AAGGCGAGCTTATCTGTAATAAGATATCTCTTCCAGCAAACCTAGGATTGACAGGATTATTTAACAGTAGGTAGACCTAAATATGTGCAGTGGAGTTCTACAGTACCGTTCAGTGTCAAAGGTGGGCTTTTTGCGAAGTGGGAGTTTCGCTAAGTCGACGTTTCGCTAAGTGGATGTATCGCTAAGTGGACGTTTCGTTAAGTAAACGTCTCGCTAAGTGGACGTTTCGCTAAGTATACGTTTCTAGAAGTGGATTTTTGGAGAGCGGGCCGTTTCGAGACAAGAGTGTGATTTGATTCATTGGATCAAATGAGAACCACTTCTCATGCACACAGATTGCGACGAAATGCCTTTCGAGGAACCGAACTGTTGATTGAGTACCTCTATAGGCCTCCCTGTAGAGCTTGTCTAAGCTGAAATGACGCGCCCCACTCCTTGGTTTTGTATGACAAGTAAATACAAAACCAAGGAGTGGGGCGCGTCATTTCAGCTTAGACAAGCTCTACTCTGTTCCAACTGCAGTTTTCTCCCTTGCTAATTGCCCTGCCTACTTACACGTGGTGGGCATAGGCATCTCTGCCATCCCATTATTATTATTTTTTATTTTTTTTCTCTTTATTTGATTCACTAACAATTTGTACACTGATTACTTACATGAATAAGACTTAGTACTAAGCAGAACTTAATGCACAAATCAGTTACAAGTGAACACCACATTCGTAAAGCGTGTCAAGAGTTGCAAATACTTACTAAATATGAACTAACAACTACGAGTATTTATATTAAACTATCAAACTATATTTTCAATGTACGATAATATATGGCCCATCAGTCTGATCTGATCGTCAGTGAAATGATGCCTCTACAATCCTTCTGGGAAAACATCGTACATGTTTAGGAATTAGCTTGAGACCTCTCCGGGATGCAGTTGCCGAGCGCCGCAATAATGAGGTTTGAAACTAAAGGCTCGTTTTAGTAATAGCAGCACTGTGAAGTCAACCCAAGAACTGTCTAACAACTGTCTAAGTTACATCTGAAGTGAGCGATAGCACAGATACTATAATATTATACTGATACAGATAGACCACCTAGAACTAAATATAACACCGGCGTACACTGAGATGCTACGGAAGCTTCTTTAGTTCGAGGCTATTATCGCTTGATGCAGCACCATCGAAAAATTGCAAATACCACGAGATGGCGCTAAGATTTAAATGATTTATTCTAAGATTAGCGCCACCTAGAAGTATGTTAACTGAAACCATGGCGTTTAAAGTACAAGTCTTACTCTTCACGCCATCTCTTTTTTACGAAGGGTTACTAATTCTAATTTATATGGGGCACCCTGTGGCGATAGGTAGATTTAAGCCCAATAGAGTCTCAAGTTAACTCGACCGAGTACTTATCCAATTAAGCTTACCTTCTCCGGGTGTATCTCTACAGTGGTCTGCCCCCGCCGCGAGAAGGGCGCGTACTGCGAGCTCTGTCGCTTGGGCGGCTCGGGCGGCGGCTTGCGCGCCACGTGCGGGCTCGCACCGTACGCAACACGCGCCAGCCGGGCTGAGTACGCGAGCTCGTCGTACGCGTAGTCCGTCTCGCGGTACGCCGGGGTTGCGGCGATTTTTGCGACGGGACGCGGCCGGACTAGGCCTGGGGGGAAACGTTTTGATTTATTAGGCGTTCGCATTAATATTTATGTAAGGAACCCGTGCTGAACTTCTTACTGTTTTGATGCCAAAAAATAGTCTCAATCGGTTGTCACCGTCTGAGCGCGACTAACTGATATGATAACAGTGCCTCAAGCAAGAAAGTTTGACAGCGCGAAAAAGTGTTCGAGTTCAGATGAAATGAACCTCATGACGTTTCACAAAAGAGCCTACTGACATTTCAATTCGAATAGTTTTCGATGCGTAATTTTTCCTGCTACCTACACAGGTTACTTTACCAGTTTTCCAGGGCCGTAAAACCTAATCCAAAAAAAACTCTACCAGTTTTGACACAGATTTAGTGGTGACACTTTCATGTTGGATTTGGCATCGAATTGGCCACCAGTCAAATGTCAGTGAGATACGCTTGGTTGCGAAATTTTATTTGGCGCCCAACGTGGAACACAATTGACAGGAAAATTATAATTGGCGCCCAACAAGGGACATGATTGTTAGTAAATTATAATTGGCGCCCAAACAAGAAAAAGTAGCAGGAAAAATCGTAGAATTTCATATGGTGCTCAACGTGGGAGTAATATCAGAGTATTGTTTCAATAGATGACTCATCAACATTACTTTTTTTATCTGTCCATTCGTTGAAAAATCTGGCTACAATTTCTCACATCTCGTCCAATCTCAGTGCGGTATGATTGGTAGAGTTTTAATGTAACGCCCACGTTGGGTACCAAATGTAATTTGGCGCCCAACGTGGGAAGAAAATAGTTGGGAAATTACTGTTCATTCGTTGAAATAATCTTGCTACACAGCTTCTCACAGCTTACCTCTCGGACGTGGCAAGGTCCCGCCGCCTTCATAACTGCTATCATTAGTCGGCGTGATGTCCCCGTCGTCGTACGACCGACGCCATTGTTGTCCCGCCCCGTAGTAAACCGTCGCGTCGGGAGAGAATGTGGTATGCGAACTGCGCTCCGACGGGTCTTCGAGGCTTTCCAGGGACTTGCCTCTTGGGTGTCGGATCTGGAAGATTATTTGTTACAGGGTAAGTTTAGGTAGATATTTGAGGATACGTAGGCTTGTGTGGGAGTGGCTGTTCAATCAATCGACACTTTTATTATCGATATTCGGCATTTCTATGATAGGTCATGTTAGGAAAGGGGACACGTGCTTTAAAAAAAAAACTTTCTTTTTTGGATTATTCTAATCATGTCTTAGATCTTTCAAATAAAGATATTGAAAAGTAATTTGAACAAAACAAATGGACATTATTTTTCGAAATTTGGTGGCAAGCCTTCGTGATATAATGTTAAACAGATGATTTGTTTATTAGTATAGATTTTAAATAACAAGTTATATTAGGTGTTAAATACAAAAATAATTTAAATGTTTTTGACATGCCAATGATACTTTACCTAATAAGTTATATACAATTTACTTATTATATGTTATTAACGGTTAAACTGCGGTATAGATTGTAAAACTCATGCCAATTAGATATTATATGGTTTCATGCTAGTTAATATTAGTAAGCATGTTGTTAATAAATTAAGTTATTGTAAATGTAAAACTATGAAGCAATCAGTTCTATCGTCAAAAGTTACCTAACTAATTATTAATTGCCCTCTAAACTTGTTGCTGTTGCTGTCTAAACAGCAGAAACAAAAATTTGCTTCAGCCAACATGTTTTATACATACCTACCAGCCGCTTGCTTCGAGTTTGCCGCTACCTCGCTCACGCTAAACCCGGTCCGCTAAAACGAAACCGCTAAGTAGCGGGTAGTGGTAAATTCAAAACAAACGGCTAGTATTTTATGACTGTAGAAATGTTTGCTTCCGGCGATGCAACTCATTTACTATGCCGTATTCAGGAGCTTACGAAATCCTGTGTGTTTTTCCATCATATTTTATTAGAAAAAGTGATGAGAAAATACATAGAATGCCTGCATCTTGTGACGAATAACAGAGCTCCAAGACCCGTCTATTCAAAAACACACACAAATCAATCCGAAAACACTTAGATAAACCAAAACAAAACAACATCAAAAATGGGTGCGATCACTAAAAATGGGTGCACAAAAAACGGGTGCACATAAAGCCTTGTGCTGTGCAGGTGCGTTCGAAAATCAACAAGTCGAGTGCGTAAGGACGTTCACTTTCATACCTGAATGGGGACGAGGTCAGTGGCACTTAGGGGCGATGCTAACGCGTCAAAGTTTAGGTCGGGGGGTTTACGGTATGTCCTCTGCTGCCATGTGGCCGGCTGGTATGCATGTAGCTCCATCGGATATAAATCCTTTTTTGCAAAGTCCGAAGTGCGGTTTTGGTGGTTGGAAAAGAAAAAAAAAGAAAACATTCACATGCTGCTCGGCTAGTGACGGTAATGAGGAGGATGCAGCGGAGTGGGGGTGAAGGTTGGCCAAGGACGGACGGTTGATTAAGATTATGCATCTCTTTCTAGCTTTTGAGCAGTGAAACGAGTGCAAACGATTTTATCGCAATTCGTCTAGCGTCCATCCTGTGACGACGGGTGACAAAATGGAGGGTGACACAGACTTCTAATAAGAAGCGGCTGGTATCGACTTATTTTGGAACGCATCGGGAAAAATATTTGTTTTAAATGTTTAAATTTCGATTTCCGGATAGGATACCTTTTTGTAACAGCCAATTGGTAATTTTGTTTCCTATTTTCCCAAAATGTGTCCAGCTATTATTGGCTTTGCAAATAAACTTCAGCTGGTTGACGTGTGCTATTGTTATTCAGACAAAGAGCTAACAGAAAAAGCGTAATTCTTTATTAGCTCGGCTAAAATTAATAAAAAGTTATCGTTAAAGTGTTACGCTGCAAATAGCATTGTTATGAAGTAAACAAGCACAGTTAGTAAAATTATACTTCTAATTTCATATAATAAGTAATAAGAATTAGAATTAGAAGTTCAGTCAACATTTAGTTTTTTTTTAGTAGATCATCTAAGTTATGTTCTATCAAATTCAAAAATGATACAATGAGAGATGTTTGATGTGAATTGAGACATGTTAAAATAGAAATAAATTAAAATAAGTAATCATTAACATCTTGACAGGGAACGAAGATCTTTTCATTGTGATAGAATATCTTAAGGTATTAGACTATTTAAAACATCATCTATGACAGGGTAGAACAAGATTACTGTGGTAGCGGCCATTTTGAATTTATACTAACGGAAAATATTGCATAGCTAAGTATTTCAATAATTTCAATGTGTCTGTCATACAATATATGGTAGCCACCACAGTCAAACACACCATACAGTGCGTCCACGATCACAATTATCTACCATCAAAAAGAAGTATCAAACGATGACTCGGCACGGCAGCCATTTTAAATATGGTCCTTCGACCGGACATTTTCACATTATATTCGTAGACGCAGAGCTGTCTAGGGCACGTCTATCACACAACGCTAAGCAATAATATGGTTTCTGACCTGTCCCGGAGTCAGACGAGTAAAGTCCAGGGATCCTTGGTTGCTGATGCTTCGTTTGCCAGCCCTAATATCCTTTACTCGCTTTATCGCAAGCAGGATCTTCTTTTGGTGTCCTAGGCGGACGATGCCCATGTCTTCTAGGTCCTGGAAGTTAGAAAATTAACATGCATTTAGACAAAATTTACATACATGCACATCTATTGCGACAACCAGCAGAGACGGTAACTAGATGGGTGACCGATTCTATGTGTCACTTGTTTCTTCCGCTTTTGTGTGTCAGTTATGATTTACATCCGACTACCATCGTCACTTTCTAGCATTAATTGTACAGATGTATCGCAGCTTGTAAACTTCTGCCAGTCGAGTTTATCTAAGCTTACAACAACCCCTACTGAGCCAGCGCAGCAGTCTTAATCATTCTGGGCCTGTGCATTTTGTCGTAGACATGTAATCATTGGTCGCGTTCCGTGACATCGCAGTCAGCGCCATAATCGATTACAGCGTCTTCCGAGTCAGTTTTGGCGATACAAAACGATGGCATCGTGCCATCGTTTTGTATCGCCAAAACTGACTCGGAACGGTTTCGTAGACGCTGTAATCGATCTTGGCGTGACTCGGAACAGGGGGCATGAAACAGGGGGTCGGTGGTCAAACGGCCTTATACAATGGGCGAAAACTAGAGTGATGACAATTCATTCTTACCTCCCAAGCCAGCTGAGTGACGTCATGTACTGTCCGGTACCCCTGAGCCACCAGCGCTGGTCCGTACTCCTCCAGGCGAAGCAATCTCAGCCATTCTTCGAGGGAACCCTGAAACATGATGCAGTCGGTTGTGATCTTAGCTTAACAGAAGCAGCTAATATTGCTGAATTTATAATATTGGAGATTGGAAATGGACTACAAGTTGGCACTTCTTATGGAAAAAAAGGCGTGATGCTGTTAGATGTTGTTGTATTTATTTATAATATTGGCGGACGGAAGAGGAGGCTTATATATCATATATATAATCTTATTTGAATGAAGAGATACTAGCTATCTAGATTTTGTAACAGTTTCTTCAGTAAATGCACCAAAGTGGGCCATTCCACTGTTATATTTATGTGAACGAGAAGCCTAGTCTCTATCGGCCACCAAGCACTGCAAAAATACCACACTGCAAACAAAGGGTTGTGGAATAGACCAAATGGTTCAGCAATTGTTTGGGCCCTTACCGGTATATAATCAGGTAAGTTATCCGGCACATTTAAATTTGCCAGCTCTGCTTTCAACCGCTTCCTGTGGTTGGGCTTCTTAATTCCGACGGCTGTTAGGTCTTCTGGAGTCATCCGTGTTACTGTGGGTAGGTCATAGCCAGCCTCTATGAAGAGTCGCGCGTATTCCTCCATTTGTAGGTCAGCTAGCACCGAGTGGATTATGTCTGCGTCCTGAAATATTATGTGTTTAATGCGTTAGTATGTATAAATATTATGCATTTTTCAAACCGTTGCTACTTTCGGTCAAGATAAGAGGTCTAATGATACAGTCATTGTTGGGTAGCAAATTCCAATGGAAACTCTCAGTACAAAATCAGGTATCGGATCCGTTGCGGGGGAATTAATATACGAAGAAACGAAAACGGTCTTTCTATTTACGAATTATAGTGCAGGCATCGGGGAAATGCACAAAGGCCCTGCTCAATTGGGCCAGGTTCAGGCACGATGAATCCCTGAAGAAGAATAATAAAGCAGCAAGTATACTCACAGGCAGTCCCTGCGCGATCATCGCCCGCACCCTGTCAGCGGTGTCCCCGCACTGGCACGCGCTATGGTGGTGGTGCGGGAGGCGGCCGGAGGCGCGCCCGCTGTCGAGCGAGGCGGACGAGTGGCGGGAGCCCGAGCCGGCGGAGCCCGAGGACGAGCCAGGGCTGTCGCGGCCGGGGCTCTGCAGACCGGAGATAGCGGTTTTATAAAGGCACAAACTCGAAGAATCAAAGATCCGTGCTGTGATTCGATTCAATGGCGGCCTAACAAGTTACACTCCGGCTATCTTTTGGCGCGGCTTCTATGGAACAAAACGCAACGAACCTGTCATCAACCGCCTGTAAAGCGTTCCAGGGATCTTTTGGCGCGCGCAGCTGGAACTGAAGCTTTTTGATTTCATTAAGTTGCATAAACGTGGAAACGTCACTCACGCGCTAAAATATCTTTGGAACACTTTCAAATGTTTTGTAGATTTCGAGAGCTTGAAAATGTTAGTGTTTATTTGTTGCTCGAGGAAGGAGATGAAGAGCTGTAGGTACCAAGTATTTCCTTCGGACGTTAGCAACTGCCTCCCCAGGTCCTGTGTTAATGTCTTAACATCTGCCGTACCCACAGGCCGTACCTCAACACCATAGAGAGCTCTCATTAGGGAGGTTGTTAGGATGTTAGGAGTAACTGCATGCTATGGAAATGAGACAATGGAAATTAGTCATCAGTTTCAATTCAAACTTCAATTTAACAACAATTAATATTAATAATATTAATTGGCCTTAGACGCCTTATCTGTCCGTCTTTTCAGATGCTGCGAGTTCTGAATACCAATTTTTGGTTCATGATAGTAAACACTGCTTCTCCGAACAAGTAAACTCAATATTCTGGACGTACCTGCGTCATATCAATCCCCTGATCGTCGCTCAGCGCCAGCTGATGATGGTAGTACACCGCCGCCTTATGGGTGAGGGGCTGTGCTGGCGGAGGGAAGGTGAAGGTGCCACAGCCCGCGGGGCTCTTGCCGAGGCTGCCGCTAGCGCCGGAGACACCTGATACACCACTGACAGTGCTGCCATAGTCCGAGTGGTCATCTGGAAGCGGAGAAGGATTTGTTCATGTTTTGGTCAAGATTTAGCAGCTATTGGAAAAGGGGAATGTTAAGGCGTGTTAGTCGTTAAGTAGCTTTCAATCTGGATAGCCTTCAGCATTCGCTGTTGATTAAAGGCCTCCTCTGATGGCTGAATTGAAGTGCAGGCGCAGGGGAAATACACAAAGTCCCCGCTCAAGTGGTACTTCAGGTACCATATCGAACCCCCTAAGAAAAAGAAGAATTGGAGAAGAAGAAAGGCCTCCTCTTCATAACGCCACTTATTGCGGTCTATAGGTCCTCTTCTATCGGTCAATGACCTATTCTACTAGGTAATTTCGATTGACACGGCCTGTATGACCGCTTACGAAGCGAAGGTAAGACTTTCACACGCTTTCGATCAAGAAACAGGGATCATTACGTTAGAAATGTACTCAAAACTACGAACAAAATTTACGAACACTAATTTGTTATGGAACGGACAGTGATTGGGACGCCTCATGTCTTGCACCGCTGGCTCATCATCGTTAGTCTTCTCTTATACAAATTATGCTTTATGTTTTAAGATTTACGGCATTTTAGTGGTGGAATGTTTCAGAAAAATCGATATCTTTGACTCATTGTGGGTTTCACTTGATACTTGATAGGTTCTCTAAATACAGCACAAATAGTGAAGATTAGACTTGAGCAATGCATTTGGGCCAATAGCCTTGACAATAGTGTGGAGTTTGCGGCTAACGTGTAGATACTAGATGCAGCATCAGTTGTTGTCGTGTTCAGACATCATCATGAAAATATTTATTCATAGTAGTTAAAACTATTGTGGCCCCTGAAACTATTGTGGTTTGTGTGTGTGATTCCTGTGCCCCCAAAGGCCTAGGCATAGCATGTATCGTGGGTGCCCTCTTCGGGTACATACAATTTGTTGTGTCTTACAACTATTATTACAAGCCTGCACTGCGGGACATCCATTGATAGGTAAAGGCTTCTCTCCCCCTCTTCCACTCCATCCGATCCTGAGCGGTTTCCATTTACTCCTTATCCCATAGACTCAACTCATCACTCTATCCCTACATTGGTCGGCCACGCTCTCTTTTTGGATTTGCTGGGATCACGTGAACTTAATTGAAATGCACATTTCATCATAATCAGCATCATCACCTCTAGTATGGCTCGGCGTGTCCGGCGGCTGCGGGTAGGCCTGGTCTTCGCAGCTCGCGTAGCCCTGCGAGCCGAAGCTGGAGCCCGAGTGGCGGTGCTGTGGCGTGGCGTACGCGTCGCCGGGGATGGCGGGCGGGGGCACGCGCTTGGCCGTGGCGGCTTTGCCGGCGGAGCCGCCTCGGGACATGCCGCCCACTGGAACAAGACAGTTGAAAGATTAGTGTTGAAACACATTACATGCGGCTGCATCACCTTTAGTACAGAAACAACCTAACTAAAAAAAAAACTTTATGGGAAATGCCAAAAAAACAGGTTGAAAAGGTGGTCGGTTTAGCTAAAAAAATCCAAAATTTTTAGTTGTGTCCACAGACTTGTATACTACGATGGTTGAGTCGATACCTGTAAAGGTGTATGCTTACTCCGTACTTCGGGCTCCATATTGGGATAATGTCGTCGTCTACGTCGAAATGGGAACCAGAAATAGCGACGTCTGAAACATGTGAACATCCTAGACTTGGGAATTGCTTTTTCAAGAGATTTTAATATTAAATTGGCAACAAAATTCAATTTTTAATTTATAATTTATTTTCAGACATAATTAGTCCAATATACACAAAACACATGAAATGTTTATTAAGTTCTAACTAGCACCACAGATACTATAATCTAAACAACCTGGCTAAAGGGGTCAGACTAATAACTTAGGTAGGTAGTAAGAATAATGGTTGTCAACAAAATCAAACTTAAAATTGTGTTGGAAGCTAATAGTCTTAAAAAACACAATTTGAAGCACAATGCAATGCAAACAAGCAAAATGCGGGCTTGCAGCTGCAAACAGCGAACACCTAATGATGTTGATGCTCCCGAAAAAAATGCAGACTTAGCAAAGCAAAACTTTCTTGGCAATGGCCAATAGGAAGACGCCATTTTTTACAAAACAAAAATGTAACCGGCCAGTGTCTTACGTAAATAGGTGAGTGAGAGTATTTAGACAGAGACTGCGAAGTTGCTAGAAAAAACTTTTTCGTCTACTGATTTCATAATAATAAGACGCATCGATGGGGGTGCGTGAAGTAATAAGAACACCATCCAATCCATCATCTTGTTGGTCGTTCATTGCACTGAGTTGATCGGAAGACCGGATCGACTAATTGTTCGCCGAATCGATAACGCTAACTAATGGGCGGGAAAAATCGACAACGGAATTAATTGCGATGCAGGTCTGATAAAGGAGGTGAAAATACTCCTTGGCAAATTCCGTAAGACTGGCCGCAAAGCTCTTTATTATGAAACAAATAAAAATTTAGGTTGTGTCGCGGTTAACGTGATCATTTGGGCTTTTTAGAAATGTGGAATCTTATTATCTTCTCTGATTGAGTTTGAAAAATGGTTCCTCTTACTTTCGTTCGTCTGATTTCTTCAATTACTCGCAAGATACAATTATTTGAGTACAAGTAAAAGGGTTGTCCAATCGTTTGTTACAAAGCATGCTCAAGATGTCTTGATTATTCTTACTTACGACGACCGACGACGGTTTGCGAAGTACGTGCCTATAATAAATACCGTAAACTGTTCATTTAATAGTAACTTGACCCACTGTCGATCGTGAGCAATTTAGTCTATAAATTCACATGCGTATGGCAACATTAACATCCAATTTTAATAATGATTTGACTCCGCTTTGGAAATTGTATATTTAAAATGCATATGTATCTCACGTCGGTGTCAAGTAGCTTAGATATTGGGTAAAACTCGTTTTTCAATTCACAAGATTAATGAATCTGCTTTGAATAAACTTGGCAAATTAAATTAAGGATGGGAATTGATGGGATATACATACAATATTATTTTTGAGATAAGTACCACAAGATTATGTTTATACGACAATATTGTGTGCCCCCCCTGTCACACATTTATTTTCTCTTTTGCTAATAAGTAGTCTGTTTATCTTTTCCGGGTAAGTTCGTGAGTCATCGGTAACTGGTAACAATATTATGTTAATACTATTTATTAATTTGTTAATTATTGTTATATTAATTGTTTTTCGTTTGGTTCGGATTCGAATGTCCGGCCAAAAAGAAAGCAATTAGCCGTTTACAGAAAAGAAATAAATTACACGTTTTTCAAACTAGGAACAAACACGTCCAACAAGCATACAAACGCGGATACTTCACGTTTGTAACGGCAAAATTAAAAAGGTAATTAAATTTTCCGCCCAGCCCGTGGTGGCGCGACCTCATTAACGGGTCAGGTAATTAGCAATTTCGTAAATGGAGCTCCTCATTAATTACACGAAGTTGAAGTGCGATACTACGTTTAAAACAACGATAGCTTTCAGTTGCGGTGCATTTTTTTCACGTTTCGCTTTTTAAATTTTACTTTTTACAGCGGCCCGTCTTTTCCTTCCATTACGGGTTTTACGAAAAGGCTCATGAAATGACATAGGTTTAAAAATTAGCATTATTCGCCTGGACACATTAGCTGAATTTGTGCGCCACGTGGTGCGAGGTGACTGTGGGGCAGAGCCTTTAAACTAAAATAACTGGGCCGATCTACACACTTTTGTGTCGGGACGGGAGCCATAACCAATAAGCCATAATTCTACAGCTAACAAAGTAATACCTACGCACTAAGTGGACTCTATAATTCGTCCCACTTCCGACTTATCAGTCATGGACAGGGGTTCGTACGATAATCTCACGAGATTACATCTCCTGACGACTTTTACATCCACCACTCGACGATCGCCATGTGACATTATCTGGAGAGAGTATACGCGACATTGGTAACTGTCATTCGTGATTCATTCATACTCTTAGATAGTAAGTGCCACTACCTAGAACATAAGTTAACTCTAAACTCGAGTTTTAATAACTCCAAAGTATGGAGTAGTAGTAAGTACTTAGGTATTACCGCTCTCAGAGCTGAGCGCGGTTTGTTACTACGGACGGGCCTGTTAGACTTTGCGTAGACCCCACTTTGGTCTGTATAGTAGCAAGAATTATCAGTTTTGCGTTCAGAATACGCAGCAGATTTTTATTTGTGAACCATTTGTAAATAATGATTTAGGACAATGATGACGATGAGAGCTAAAAACAGATGGCGCTGGCTACTTGTTCGATAATATACCTAAATTTTGTCACTTTTTTAACTAAGCGCGTGGCTCTGCCGTCCGCTATCAGCTTACCGCGCGGGAGGCCCGGGTTCGATCCCTTGCTTCAATTTTGTTTATTCACTCCCATTGGAATACCGGTGTTGAGAATACATTCTCTGTGCCTTGAACGATGGGACATATAAACCGTTGGAGCAACAAGTGGGACAGTCCAACGAGACGCCTGCTTCCGTTAACCTTCGTACATTTTTTTTCTATTTCAAATAATATCATGGCAGTTTATCTAGAGCACTTTAGTTATGTTTCTTTTATACCTACTGCTGTTCTATTACTCCGCTTTCAAATTTACGAGTCAATTAATCGAGTCTGACAAAAAAAAAACTAGTGTCATGCCTTTTTCCGCTTTTCCCGTACAATTTGCGCTAGGAGATTTTCTATCAAACTACATAGATTAATCATCAGCATAATCAATCAGCCTGTTTAGTTAGGGAATCTATTGTTAAAGGCTTCCTAAAATTAACGTTTTGTGTAATTTAAGTGAATTCGTAAGTTATTTTTAGGGTACCGTACCCGAAGGGTGCCAAACGGGACCCTATTACTGAGACTTCGCTGTCCGTCTGTCCGTCCGTCCGTCCGTCCGTCCGTCCTGTCTGTCACCGGGTCCGTCTGCACGAACCGTAATAGCTAGAAAGCTGAAATTTTCACAGAATGTGTATATCTGTTGCCGCACCAACCACAAATACTGAAATACGAGAGATATTGCAAATTAAAGGGGGCCCCGATACAAGAGACGTGTTTAGATACACTTACGCATTTCAAAATGGAGATCTTGACTGAAACTGTTTATTTATTGTCATAGCAATGCCATGTCATAGACACATATACTACACATTTAAATATGATAGCATATTTCGCGTCAACCCACATGGTTGTGGTAGCTCAGCCGGTATGATGTAGACTCTCAATCCGGAGGTCGTCGGTTCAAATCTCGTGAAGGCATAAACTTTTTAAATTTTCTTTTTGTTTATTTTTTTTATTGTTTTGAGTGCTTTTGATTTGTTGTACGATGGTACGGTACCCTTCGTGTGCGATACCGACCCGCACTTAACCGATTTTTATTAATAAACCTGCTAGGTACTAATTTGTTATTTCTCCTTACACGCTAAAGTAGAGTGTATTAGTTCAAGTGTGAAACTTACATTAGCCGTAAAGTGATGTTTATCAGTACTGAGTACTTGTGTTCTAAGTGAAGTGTTACACTGTCTCTTCGTGATAGTGATGTGTGTATTGGGTAACAAACTAATTGTCATCGCTTAACCAATTAGCTGGCAACTCCCGAGTATTATTATGAGTATCTATAGATAGTATACTATACTCGCCATGCTAGACACTCGTGTACAGAAAAACCAATAACTATTTCCAATACAAAACGCTACGACCACTGCTGTAAACGCGTTTTAAAACTATTCTCTGATAAACTTTGACAAATCCATACAAACTCATTTGGAGATATTCAGAGAATAATTTTGACACGCCTTCGAAGTAGTGGCACTTAGAAATAAGTGTATTTTTGTGACGATTAGACGACCTCAGTGGCGCAGCGGTTGCGCATCTGCCTACCATGCTAGAGGTCCCGGGTTCGAATCCCGGCTGGAGACAAAAAAAACCCAGGCTTGGATGTTTACTTGATGTCGCTGTTACTGGTTCCCACGACACAGGGTCTCCTAGTGTGGGGCCAGAAGCAATGTATGTGCCTGTATGTAAATGTTTATGTTTATGATGGGTTAGTAGCCCCATGTCACGTAATACAGAGTATCGTACAACTGGCTAAAAGTGGACACAAATGTGCTGTGACCGTGCCTCTGCCTTCCTGCTTGGGAAAAGGAGTGACGCCATGTTATGTTTTGTTACTCCAGTAATACCATACATTTCCTTATTAAGAGAGTGAAAGCTAGACTAAATAATCTCTGGTTACACCCGCATGCAGTACCCTGTATTGGACTGCCGACGATATATAATTGAAACAAAAAGTAAACTTTAGAAAAAACCGACTTCCACAAACCCTATTTGATTAGATTGAGTTTAATACAAACTGTAACCCCTTATCCCCCCACCCTTGGGGAATTAATTTTGTCAAATCCCATCTCAGTGCTACCCCACGCTACTAAGGAACCTCTGTACAAAGTTTCATGGCTCTAGGTCCACAGTTTAGGCTATGCGTTGCCCGTCAGCCACGCATTGTATTTGTAAGTACCTAGTATTGAGCAGATCTGGTGGCCATATGTGGTCTTCATCAGCAGTTCCGCATCACAATATTATGCTTACCATGTGCATTTGCACGAGTTATTATGAAAAACACAAAAATCACTATAGGTCTGCCTATAATATTTGAAGAGTTCTCTCGATTTCTCCAGGATCCCATCATCAGATCCTGACCTGGTGTCAATGGGACCACCCTTGAGGTATTACCTATACGCCGAAAAAAGATTTGTTCAAATCGGTTCATAATTGGCGGAGCAATCGCGTAACAAACATAGAAAAAAAAAAAAAAAAAAAAAAAAAAAAAAAAAAAAAAAAAAAAAAAAAAAAAAAAACATACGGGTCGAATTGAGAACCTCCTCCTTTTTTTGAAGTTGGTTGAAAATACAATGTTACGTATCAGCTTTCACCCTGTTTAATATGTTGTGTGTATAATAATGTGGTTTAGTTTAGGAGACGTGTTGTACACACAGTTACAGAATAAGGTCTAATAGTAGATAATAATTTGAGAATTTTATGTGGCCACACCGAGGGTCATCTGATAGATATCCGTCATTTTACATAGAGCTTTCCCTGAGAGCTTTCTAACAATCTTTTGGCTTGGGGAGGCAGTCGCTCACGTCCGAAGGAATTACTTGGAACCCACAGCCCTTCACGTCCTTCCCGGGTAGTGCTAACGAGCGACAAATCATCATCATCATAGTATTCATAGTCATCAAATCATCTCAAGACATTATAATTTTTTTAGGTTCTCAAATGAGAACCTGACCACTTGACACTGGCAAAACTAACCTCAAAAGAGGTTAGGACGCCATTAATAAAAAGAAGAAGAAGAATCTTTTGGCTTGTGTTGACAAGTGACACTAACATTTGATGATGATCAAAAGTAATGAACAGACCTTTCATTCGCTGTTCTTTCGTTGATGTAGTACTAGCGCTCCCCTACACTGAAAAAATGCTTTGGTTGATTTTACTAAATTTTTACTAAACCTTACTAAATTTTTAGGTTGATTTGGGACCTACACACAAAAATTGTTGATTTTACTAAACATGAATGATTGAGTATTTACACAATCAGTATCGTACAATCAACATTCTCTTTAGTATAGTTAACGTCTGCTTCTTTAGTATTTTTTAGCATCTAATTTAGAAAAAAATACTAACCAACTCTTGTATATTTTACTGTTGCAAGTATCGTATTTTCAATATTATTTTTTTTGTAATATTTACTACCTCTCTTTAGTATAGTTAACATATTCTACTTTAGTTATTTTAAGCATTTAATTTAGTAAGAAATACTAACCAACTCTTGTATATTTTACTGTTGCTGGTATAGTATTTTTAATTTTAATGTTTTGTAATATTTACTACCTCTCTTTAGTATAGTTAACATACGCTACTTTAGTAATTTTAAGCATCTAATTTAGTAAAAAATACTAACCATCTCTTGTATATTTTACTGTTGCTAGTATAGTATTTTCAATTTTAATGTTTTGAAATATTTACTACCTCTCTTTAGTATAGTTAACGTATGCTACTTTAGTAATTTTAGGCATCTAATTTAGTAAAAAATACTAACAACTCTTGTATATTTTACCGTTGCTGGTATAGTATTTTTAATTTTAATGATTTGTAATATTTACTACCTCTCTTTAGTAAAGTTAACGTATGCTACTTTAGTGATTATAAGCATCTAATTTAGTAAAAAGTACTAACCAACTCTAGTATATTTTACTGTTGCTAGTATAGTATTTTCAATTTTTATGTTTTGTAATATTTACTACCTCTCTTTCGTATAGTTAACATACGCTACTTTAGTAATTTTAGGCATCAAATTTGGTAAAAAATACTAACCAACTCTTGTATATTTTACTGTTGCTAGTATAGTATTTTTAATTTTAATGTTTTGTAATATTTACTACCTCCCTTTTGTAAAGTTAACGTATGCTACTTTAGTGATTATAAGCATCTAATTTAGTAAAAAATACTAACCAACTCTAGTATATTTTACTGTTGCTAGTATCGTATTTAAAATTTTTATGTTTTGTAATATTTACTACCTCTCTTTAGTAAAGTTAACGTTTTCTACTTTGGTGAATTTTACTAAACAACATTTGTATGTTTAACTTAATTAGTTTCGAAATATTTACGAGTTTCTTTAGTATAATTAACACATACTTTAGTATACTATTCTACTAAACGGCTCTTGTAATTTTAATAATTTTAGTTTTTGTTTTATACGAAACATACTTTAATATAATATACTAAATTAACATTGGTTTAATATACGAAATAATAATAGCTGATAGTATGATAGTAGGTATGTAAAAACAACTTCGTATATTATACCAATCTTAATTTCGTACATTATATCAAACTATGTTTCGTATAAAATGCAAACTAAAATATTTAAAATTACAAAAGCCGTTTAGTAGAATACTATACTCAATAGTTTATACACACATCACAAAAGATACATACTAAAGTATGTGTAAATCATACTAAAGAAACTCGTGAATATTGGAAACAAATTAAGTAAGGTCAGTATAATACATAAATTCAAATTATATTTTAGATAAGTAGATCTATAAAGTAAACACAAAAGCCGCTTATATTTGTACAAAAGTATAATAAGTAAGTTGGCCCTAAGCAATTTAGGTAGTAAACATACAAAAGATAAAATCAAACAATGGGGTATATCAAATATCAATGAATAAGAAAATAAATAAGAATAAAAATTTATTTTTCTAAAATATTACAACGTTGACAGCTTCTGCTGCTCCTACTGCTACTGCTGTAACTGACCTCATCAACTGGGAAACATCTGGACGTGCTTTTCCACCGGCGAAGAGAGAGACTTCAATGGCCTAGACCAGGCCTCTACACGGCGCCAGAAAAGCACATTCAGCTAGGCATAGAAAGCCATAAACAAAAAAACAAGTTATGCCAGAGGGCATTTCTAACAACTAAAGACACAATATAACAAAAGCTAACAAGAAACACGGAACTGCTGTGTCTTGCAGTGAAAGTTATAAAAATATACAACGTGTGAATGAATTAACGCAAAATAAGAAAATAATGTTAGGGACATGATTCTGAGCAACTTTCATAATGAAACCGATTTGATCAGAGCAACTTTATTTGTCACTTCCCAGTGGATCAGCTGATTTCTATGGAGAAGTGAAAAATAAAGTTGCTCTAATCAAATCTGTTTCATCATGAAAGTTGATCGGAATGATGTCCAACAAAGTGGTTTCTCATTTTGCGTTAATTCATTTACATGTTGTATAACAAAATTATAGTATTCGTCCAGTTTTAATGAGGCAACAAATATTTTGCTTACTTACGTAAGTAATGCAAATGTTTACTTAAATTATTAACCCCGCGTACAAATAAGTGCATATAAAAATACTAAATATGTTCACCAGAGAAGAATGGACATGATTATACAAAATTTACCCAGGCCCGACAGGAACGGCACATATCTCAGTTTTTTTGTTTTTTTAGGTGTAACAAAAATATTAAATATTGAATATCAGTGCCTAACATATAAATATATTGCTTTGAAGTTTCTTCAGGCGCAGTATGAAAAAATGTAAAATACAATGTGTAAATTAATTAACGCAAAATAAGAAATTACTTTGTTAGGGGCATCATTCTGCGCAACTTTCATTAAGACATCGATTTGATCAGAGCAACTTTACTTTTCACTTCTCTATACAAATCAGCCAACCCACTCAGCCCAAAATGTACTGGAAAGTGAAACATCAATTTGCTCTGATCAAATCGGTTTCATAATGAAGGTTGCTCGGAACGATGTCCCTAACATAGTAGTTTCTCATTTTGCTTTAATTAATTTACACCTTGTATTTTACATTCTTTCATACTGCGCCTGAAGAAACTTCAAAGCAATATATTTTTAAGTTAGCCACTGATATTGAATATAAAAATTTAACATTTTTGTTACACTTAAAATAACAAAAAATAAATAGATGTGTCTCGTTCCTGTTGGGCCTGGGTCACAAATGCCCATTCTTCTTTAGTACCACCTCTATTAATATTCTAACGTGTTCCAAATAAACTGTAACGCTAGCAATAAAATGTAAGTAGTTATAGACCAAAATTTAACTATACAACTTAATTATACAAATTGAGACATTGGGATACCTAGAGTTGAAATTCCCTAAAATTACGGTTTTTCTGTGTACTTTAAGCATTGGAATACTAAAGTACATCGAACCTTGCTTTCAACCTAAAGTGATGCATTTGTCGTGTACACCTAAAAAACATGTCCATTGATTAAGAATTTGATAACAAACAACAAACGTTCAAAGTATCGTAAATAGTAGGGTTTCTGAGAGAATTCAGTTTTAATATCTACCCATATAAGTAAATACATAGCTATCCAAACCATGCATTATATCTCAGAAACGCTACTTTTGACAAAATTGTGTTGAACATTCGTTTTTTTAATTAAATTCTCTGTTGATTGACATACCTTTATGTTTTATCTACATATATTTTATCCTACAGTATAAATCCCCATTACACATAACATGAGAAATTGTCGGTGCGAAAATAAGATTTTCTGGTATAATTAGCTTGCATGAACCAGTCTCATTAGGATTAAGCTGGTGTGCCTGCAAATGACAATTGAATCCTATACTATTAACTTGTTCGGATAGAAAATATATGCTTTTATCTGATGACGACACAAGAATAAACTTTATTCTAAAAAACTGATAACTCAGCTCATCAGATAATATTAAAATCATCCCAGGCACATATTTTATACCATTACAATAAACCCAATTAAAATGAGTTGTTAAATTTACACCATCAGGAATGATAACATTTTCCATTAAATTATCCATGTTGATTTCAGAATAGGGATCAGATATACGGGAACCTAACTCTATTCTTGTTTCACAACCTTTTTCTGTGTAAAGTCTGTGCGCAAAAGACAACTGTTCTTTTATTAATAAAGTCAATGGCAAGTTTCTCCTAGACGTTATAAGAGATGCCGTTTTTTTTAATTGTTTATGTTTAGCTTCGAATCGCATACACCATATTAGTCTCAAAGGCCCTATCTGCCTTATGATATGCGGATAATGAAGCATAAAATGATGTTTAGGTTTTAAAGTGTCGTGAAACAGTTTGACGTAACTTTCGTGATGTTCGCTTATTAAGGATTCTAAATACAATATTGTACTATTATCTATATCTCTACAAAGAAGAATATCAATTATTTCTAGCAGTGTAAGAAAAAATAACCATACTTTATCATCTTCGGGTACTAAATCTCCTATCAACAAGGAAAAGATGTGGACAAAAGTCATCATTTCGGAAGCGGACATATTAAACTTTCTTTTCATTAAATGTTCCTGTTTTATTATTCCACATTTATTATTGACCTCACTACATGAGAAGTCAAATAATTGTAGCCTATTATTCAAAGTGTTTAAATTTAATATTACAATGCTTTCCGTAAGATACAATATAATATGAGTCAGGTCATAATGACAAACTCCTTCGAATATGTCATGCATTATATCAACACACAAATTATCAACAACATGAAAAGTATTAATATCATTAAATACACAGCGCTCACTTATTCCTGTCATTGTTACATTATTAACTTCGACATCAATGCTATAATTGTGTTGGTTTCGCAGCAAAAGGACGTCTGGCTTACATTGTACTCTCATAATGTTTTTGTGAGCTCTGCATATTCGACAATAATAGTTACTTGAAAATGATTTTGCAAATCCAAGAACAGTGTTAAGTCCCAAATTGTCTCCAATAATCATTCCTAGTATAAAATATACCTTGAAATTACCTTCTGTTGTTTCTAAGTCTATGCCAATTTCTTCTAAATACTTTAACTCCCTGATAAGTTGGTAATAAGTTGCAGCATTTCCATGAACTTTACTGGATGACTTATGCAGCATTGCAACGAATATATTATCTAACAGTGAGGAATATTCTCCTTGCAGAGTAGGAAATTGGTAATACGTGGCGGCAATTGAATGTACCCCAGCATGACTTCCCAGAGGGTTATTACATTCGAAATCATCAAAATACAGAAAATACGGAATGCATAAGCTCTTGTCGTTTTCGTTTCCTTTTCCAGACACTTTTTGTTTCCAAATATTACCTTGGGTATAGTTAGAAATAGAGATATTGTTAAATGAATTTTTCAAACAATATTTAAAAAAGTTTGGTAGTTCAAAAATTTTCCTAAATATTATTTTTAAAGGTAATATTGCTCCAGTTTCCGACATAGGTCTTAGCATTACCGTGGAATTTCCTGTAGTTACAGTCACATTTTCATTAATAATAAAATTTCTCGGAGGTATATACACATTACGTTCTGTAAAATATTTAATTACTTGACTCTCTGTATTTAAACCTTCAAAAGATTGAAAAATCACTTGAGAAATGTTATCTAAAGCATCATCTTCATGGGAAACACTCGGTGGTAATTCAGATAGCACGGTTCCAATAACACCAGTAACTAGTTCAGAAACGTCGTCAATTATTTTCTTAGCACATTTTCGATTTAACGAGGGATTGCTATACAAAGATAAAGCAAATGCTGCGGTGGACTTTTGTAAATGTTCATTATTTTTTATCAATCTTTCGGATGTATAAATAGATTTCTGGTTACTAAAGCATTCATTAATGTCCTGAACTTCTCGAATACTATCGGTTATGTCTAAATTTAAATGACATTCGTTGATATTATCTACGTGTAAATTTGGGGGCATACCTAAAGATATGTTCGGTTCCGAAACATTGTGATTAACTAGATGACGACGAAATGACCTTAAACTCTGAAATGTCCTGAAGCAATTAGATTGTGCACATTGATAAGTCGAATCATGACCTAAGCCGTGGCTAGTTTTGTAATGGTGAATAAGATCTTGGTGGTTGTTTGCCACCATTGAGCAAACGAAGCAAACAAACATAATTTACTTAAAGTTCTGACATGAAACATGAAACACTCGTAATTTTTTTATCAGTCCTGCAGTCTAAATTATAAAAGTATTTTTGTATGAAGGTCCAGACACTTATACATTCTAGCGGGTACTGAGCGTTGAGGACGTGTATAACTTTGAAGCACACGTCGACGGCTTTGAGCATTGAATCTATTTTGTACAGTATGTTGTCGAATGCTACGTAAAAGTCCTTGATATCCTTAGTTGTTGTTCCGACGGCGATGATTATGGGTTGGAATGTTGTTCCTCTCGCTAGATGTACGTTCTGGCATTGTTCAAGTTTGTTTTTAACTTCACTTTGGTTCTGTAACAAAAAAAATATGTAAGTAAATAACCTACTCTTCTTATACATATTTATTTATTTACATATAGGTACATACATTGCTTCTGGCCCCACACTCGGATACCCTGTGTCGTGGGAACCAGAAACAGCGACATCACAAACATGTAAACATCCAAGAACTGGGGTTTTTTTTGTCCCCCCCCTCTCGCATGATACGCAGACCTGCAACTGTTGCGCCACAGAGGTTTTCATAAAATAAATGATTATAAAATAAATATATGTGCAGTGAGTGAACAAGTAGAAATAAAAGGCTCTGTCAATCTGGCTGGACTAGCTTCAGTGCCCTTTCCTCAGGTGACTGACCGATAATTTCTGAAAATTTTATTTAGTAATATCAAAACTGAATTATCTCAAAAACCTTACTATTTACGACAAAGAATAATTGTTGTTTATAATTAAATTCTCAATCGATGGTTTTATAGGTGTAAACAAAAAATGCAACATTTTGGGAAATTTTAACTAATATAGGTAACCCAGAAAGATTCGATGTCTTTTATTACATATTCTCTCAAAAAACTATCTTAGCACATTATGACATGTATTTTGCACATCTTAGCACATTATACATTGAAACTTTGCCCAAACTTGGGACAAATTATTGACCCAACAATTAAAAGTTGTAATGACGACTCCACTTTCCGCCTCTGTTTAGGTACACAGTTCAGGTATTTTAGCTCTACCTATTCCGATCACTGGTCATTTCCACCTCTATCGATCATTTTATTTCAACAGCTATATTGGGATATTGAATTAACAGGGATATTGAATTTAAAATACATGTCAAGTAATTCCCATTCACGTCATTTAATATTCTAATAGTTGTACGTACCGTTACGTGTAAAATGAACGCACTCTGCGACTCCACGATGCTGGGTTTGTAGAACTTCTTTTTCTTGTCGTCACTTATTGGCACTTTAACCGTAGGTGGCATTTTCTGAGACATCAATTTAAAAAATATGTAGTCTCTGGCATCTGAAAGAAATATTAAGTACAAAATAAGTATCAAGTGTTGACTCGCTACCAATCGGATGATTAGTTTGTTTATGTAATCGCCATTTGGTTAAATGATACACTTAATTAATAGTTGACTCACTGAACTTGTCTTAAAACAATAATATTAATTTAGTACCTTCCATAGGATTTTCATCAAGTATCTTCACATCGCTTGATTTAAGTTTTTTCAAAAGTGGTAGCGCCTTGTCCATAAATAAAGGCCACTTTTTCAGTAAGTTCAGCTCACAATTAGGATGCATAACATTGAAGTCAGCTTCAATCTGAAAATAAGATAGGTTGGAAAATAGAATCTAAGGCAACCGCGTAAGAGCTGAGGAGTTATGGTTGTCAATTATTTTTTCATAGGTGAGCCCTAGTGATAGTCTAAATTAAACTAATGTTTTTACACATCATAGCCCTCATTGACATGTTTTAAAGTAGTACACACAGCATCACATATAAGTATGCCCAAAGAGTATACATATTATAACGGTAGTATGCCCATACATTAATGCATAAAAATGTTCATACCAATTTGTAGCCTAGGCTTGTTTTAAGACTTGGCCATTCCGAGAGTATGTCGTTTATGGTGTTTTTAGCCGAAGCTAAATAGTTCATTCTGCAATTCCGTGTCTTATTCCACTTATCAGAAATTTCTGGCCATGGCTCCTTGTTGAATTTGAGCCACAACCTGTGCTCCTCAGCCTCTTCGGTACTCAGAGACTCTACTAAAATCAAAGACAAAATTAAAAGTTTAAGGTCAAACGTCACGGTCTGGGTGGAAATTTTAAATTTTGGCTGTTTTCTCAACTTTGTGTGTAAACAGTGACACTGTTTATCCATTTGACTCAAGCCGCGGTAGAAAAACACTGTTACACGTCTTAATTATGTATCAATATCTTAGAATAAAGCATTCAATTGTATGTACTTGTGTAAATTCATTTTAACACGAATCTCGACAAGTGTGTAAAAATGATTGCTTTATTTTAGGATATTGATGCGTGAAACAGTGTTCACATTCGCCAACACTTCGTCACATTCGTCAAACTGATAAAAAGTTTAATCACAAAGTTGAGAAAACTGCCAAAATTTTAAATTCCCGCCCAGGCCGTGACGTTCCACCTTAATTTGCATGTCACTTAGATGGTAATAGTACAGTACAAGTGTGGAAATTTAATAGCATGCGAAGCGACATTACACACACGAGCCGCTAAGCGAACACGGTAAGATAGCCAAGGGTGTAATAATCAATGCACACGTATCATACGACGTTTTTCAGCACTTGCGAGGAAAAAACAGACTGTCTTGTATTGATATAACCACACAACATAAACGTAAACATTTGCAGGCATAAAAATCGGACCGGAGATTGAAAAATAAAGTAACAATAACCGGCCAAGTGCGAGTCGGACTCGCGCACGAAGGGTTCCGTACCATTATCTATAAAAAACAGCAAAAAAATAAAACATTTTTTATGGGAGCCCTCCCCAAATATTAATTTAATTTTAATTTTATTATAAATTTTTAAGTAAATAATATACTCAATATATTGTGAACATTTTAAGCGTCTACCTGCTACTATTATCAATATCGAGCAAAAATGAGCAAAAAATCACGTTTGTTGTATGGGAGCCCCCCTTAATATTAAATTTCTTTTGTTTTTTAGTATTTGTTGTTATAGCGGCAATAGATATACATCATCTGTGAAAATTTCAACTGTCTAGCTACCACGGTTCATGAGATACAGCCTGGTGACAGACAGACGGACGGACGGACAGACGGACGGACGGACGGACGGACAGCGAAGTCTCAGTAATAGGGTCCCGTTTGGCACCCTTCGGGTACGGAACCCTAAAAAGCACTAGTGCGCAATAAGCGCTATTATAGCCCTTAATGCCTTGCTACAAAGAGCCACTTTTAGAGCAAGTGTGTTGAAAAAGAAAAACAATAAGTAATGTAACTACATTATGTGTTTGTGTACAAGTTGAGGCGCAAGAGGCGGCGCTCACAAACAAAATAAAACAACAGGCCAAGTGCTTGTCAGACTTTTGCACATTAAGGGTTCCGTATCATAGGCTAATGAGGGAATTTTAAATATATTAAATGTTTATACCTGTGTGAGTGTCTTCTTGAGCTTGAGAGACAATTGCTGCTACGTCTAATGCTTGACCACCAATAATACCAGATTTTCTTAATATTCTTCTCTGGTTATGGTAGCGGTCAACTAGCTTCCCTCTTGCAGGGATATAAGCTTTCGCCGCATATTTCCTACTCGGGACATAATATGTCTCCTAAAATTAAAAGATCGTGTTACAATGATTCCTACGTGTCACACCTTGCCGCAAAACCATTTGACGAATGCTTGAGACGCGATCAAGGTTTCGGTTCTGGATGAGTAAGTAAAAATATCAACCTTGTTTATACACTCCAACCAAAAAACATATAAATTGAAACTTCCCACACATAAACTCCGAAGAAGAAAGAGAAGATTCGGAAAGTTTCCGGGAGGAATCCCATCTATAGGCCACGCCGCGAGTGTGAGCACACTTTTTCCGTAAGTAGGTATCGGAATATTTTACAACGAAGTTAGGGAGCAGAGTCGTTGATAAATATTAGTGCATTAGTTTTCTTAAAAACTAGGAAACTACATTTTACGACATGCAAACTACACTATAAAGAAGATTTCACAGATTTAAGTTCACGGTCGCCACTTATGTCAAGGACATAATAAAATAGTCTTTTGTTGATTTCAGCGCTTTAATTTCGAGTAAAAAATATACAAATTTTAAAATTAAACCGCTGAAATCAACAAAAGACTATTTTATTATGTTCTTGACACTACAGCTTACAGGACATGCATGGAAACCGAATTCCAGAAAGTGTACGTATTCTTAGAAAACGAAAGAAGACGGACAGAAGGACACACAGACGAACGAAATTTTGGCCAATCTCGAAACTGGACACTTCGCTCACTCGGTCAATTCTAAAGGTATGATTCCGGGACGGACCGCAGACCGCAACCGCGACGCCGCTGTGCCGTCTCTGCGGCAACCCCGCGATTAGAAAATGCTACGCGACTGCAGACCGCAGTGCCGCCGCGCTTGGAATCAACTTCATAGAGATGCATAGAAACCCGTCGTGTCGCCAGCGGTCTGCGGTTGCAGTTTGCGGTCTGCAGTCCGTCCCGGAATCGTACCTTTATAATAATAACATGCTAAGCTCTGACTTGTCTTTCTACCATAGGGTAAGTTGGATGAGAGAGAGGTGAAATGTAACAACTTACTCGTAGGTACATCCCGTACGAATTTACTTGACACCTGGCCCCCAATTCTACAAACGGATGGCATGCCAGTTGCTAATAGCGCGGCGCAGTTTGTAGTGCGTGCGGCGCATCTGGGCAGACGCACCGTCTCGTCGACAAGTCAAAATAGGTTTTTTTGCTCCGCGCTATTAGCATCTGGCATGCCATCCGTTTGTAGAATTAGGGACCTGACCTATCATACCTGCTCCGCCCCACGCTGTTTTCGCCCAATGTATGAACTCGCACTAAACACTAGTTTCAAAACAAAAATGTATAGGATTTGACGTTTGTTTTGTGGTTAAACTACGCTTTATATTTTTTTGTGGTATCAGGGTAACCGCACCGAGCCAGCGTGGTGGAATATTGCTCAATCTTACTCGTGTCAGGGTAAGGGCTTGTGCCCCTCGGTGGGGACATTAATGGGCTATATTTACATTTAACAGGGTTAAAAACTTAAAACGCTTAAAGGAGGTAAACGTGGGCTTAAGACGGGAAGGGGCTAGCTAGACGTACACTTTCTGTTATTGGATTTCGTTAAGACTACCACCTCAGCTTAGTAGGTAAAGTTAGTAAAACCTTGCATTCAGACGGAAACAGTTGAATGATTTGATTGGACATCTCCTGAAAGTCTCGACTTGTCATCGAGCCATGCTGTTTGATGTAATATTCAACTATAGTCTTGGTAATGTTATTTCTCGTAGCCATGTCAATGATTTTGTTCACTGAGGTTAGACACAAGACACCACAATTTGTCGTCTTCAAAATAGATTTTAAATCAGTTTTTGCCTAGTAAAATGAGAATAAGCAAGGTTATTCATGTTAGTAATGTAATAAACGACAGTTTGATAAGTAGGTAGGTACCTTAATGCGATCAGATCAGGCACCCATACCCAAATTTTCACAGATGATGTATTTCTGTTGCCGCTATAACAACAAATACTAAAATACAAAAGAAATTCAATATTAAGGGGGGCTCCCATACAACAAACGTGATTTTTTCGCTCATTTTTGCTCGATATTGATAATGGTAGCAGGTAGACGCCTAAAAATGTTCACAATATATTGAGTTGATTATTTACTTAAAAAATAAGTAATTAAATTAAATTAATATTTAGGGGGGGCTCCCATACATGTTTTTTTTATTTGCGGTTTTTTTATAGATAATGGTACGGAACCCTTCGTGCGCGAGTCCGACTCGCACTTGGCAGGTTATTTTCATTGGCGACCATATATTTCTTGGGGGAAGTTGTTAATAATGATATAATTTGGTTTCTATCGGGCTTGGGTTTATTTTCCATGCATCGTGAGTAATGTCCTTTGCTATCTACTTTATTTAGAGTACTTTCCCTCCAGGTCGGGTTTAAAAATTCGATCATGTATTCTAAGTAATGTAGGTACAACAAGCAACAACTCAGATATCTTGGTGCAATCGAAGAGACATTATTCTGAACATGTATAATGGAAATGTGTGTCGTAGCAAGGAAATTATGAAAGATCCTGTGCCTTAACCAAATATTCCTGGGCTTTGTACGATAACCTCGATAACTTATAATTATAACATTAGTTAAAAACTTACTTGAGACTTCTCATTTGGCAGCTCGCTGCATCCAGCACTACCGGTGCTACTCGCAGATGGAGAGCTTGACATCAACAATTCGCTTGAACTCAAGCTATGTGTGTCGTCAGATGCTGTGTCCTATAAAAATATTAGTGGATAATCTAAAGCCATGTACAGATTGCTGCAACGCAACATGTAATGCAACACGAAACGAGCATCTACACTATGGGAACTTTGTTACATTACATGTTACATTGCGGCAGTGTGGACGTCTTTGTATGTTGCATTGCATGTTGCGTTGCAGCAATCTGTACGCGGCTCAAAATGTAACACGCAATGAAAGAATTTGCCGTCCGCGTAACACAATTCCCATAGTGAGGACGCCTTTCGCGCACGAACTGCGCACGCTACGCGCGCGAACTGAGCATTACACAATACAACTCGTGCGCGGCGCGATCCGCCGGTTGTCGGCTTTTCGACAAAGGGGCGCGGAGTGTGCTCGGGCGCGCCAATCTAGACGCTTGTTGCTTGTTGTGTTTTTGTACTGCGGAATGCGCGCTGCGAGCATGCCGGGAACAGATGCGAATAGGTACATGCAAGGTTCGTGCGCGCCAGTTTCGTACAGACTAGAGCGCGCTTCGTGCAGTCTGGTGAAATCACGGTGAAATGTTCCGTTCATGTTACGTTGCATGTTACGTTACGCTAGTCTATTTGTACCTTAATACTAGTGGCTCTGTGAGCTGTAGACCTCGCGAGTATGTCGGTGGGAAAGCTGAACTGCTAACACACATAAAAAAATAACCCAAATACCTAATTTTCCTTCAATAACACATACAAACTAACTTATGAATGTACCTGGTTACGTACATGCAGTATGAAAGTAGCCGCACCAATAACTTTGTAAACTACATTTTGCGATCTAAAATACAATCTATTGACTTTTTACTAAAATGATAGTCTATTTCACTCTCATGGTCTTTAAGAAACCAACGACACCTCATTTGTTAATATCCATCGAGCCGTTTGGGTTGTAGCGATTTTTTTACATTTTAAAACCCCCTATCTCCGCCATTTAAAAAAAAACAATAATCGGTTAAGTGCGGGTCGGTATCGCACACGAAGGGTACCGTACCATCGTACAACAAATCAAAAGCACTCAAAACAATAAAAAAATAAACAAAAAGAAAATTTAAAAAGTTTATGCCTTCACGAGATTTGAACCGACGACCTCCGGATTGAGAGTCTACATCATACCGGCTAACCACAACCATGTGGGTTGACGCGAAATATGCTATCATATTTAAATGTGTAGTTTGTGTCTATGACATGGTTGCTATGACAATAAATAAACAGTTTCAGTCAAGATCTCCATTTTGAAATGCGTAAGTGTTAGATACACGTCTCTTGTATCGGGGCCCCCTTTAATTTGCAATATCTCTCGTATTTCAGTATTTGTGGTTGGTGCGGCAACAGATATACACATTCTGTGAAAATTTCAGCTTTCTAGCTACCTATTACGGTTCGTGCAGACGGACCCGCGGTGACAGACAGGACGGACGGACGGACGGACGGACGGACGGACAGACGGACGGACAGACGGACAGCGAAGTCTCAGTAATAGGGTCCCGTTTGGCACCCTTCGGGTACGGTACCCTAAAAACTGGCTCGACAAAAAAAACTATTTAATTGTTCAACCTACCTACTCACAAAATTTCACGCGAATCGGTTGAGAAATGCGCCCTGTAGAGGAGAACAGGAAAACAAACAAACATACGAAAGCATTTTTGGCCAATCCTGAAACGGAGACGCTTCGCTCGCTTCACTCGCTCGGTCAGTACAAGGTATACTTCGGCAAGAAATGCTAGACATGATGAGAGATGAGATGATGGCTGCATTTGTAGCTTACTGCTTGTTAAGGCCAGGTGGGCCGGCGGACACAACCATATTGTAATAAAGTTTATATAACATCTCACACTGCAACATGGCTGTTACGTCCGTCGTTGCAGCAGAAAACTGCAAAAATATGTGTTTTTCCACAATAGTAATTAAGATAATAAGTTGGTCAAGTCAAACTCTACGAAAATATCTATAAATCTAATAAATAGCTATACAAATAGGTAGGTACTTACATAAATTATTTGTTGGATTTTGTCCAGCCCACGTTTAAAGAGAATCCTTTCTTTTAGATTCGGTATAAGTTCTTTGAGTTCTGCGTCTTTTATATCGTCCCATAACTTAAATGGAATTTGATTATCTAAAACAAACATAGACCCATGAGTTTCAAACAGGCAAAGTACTTATTATTATTACGCACAGTGTGGAATTTGCACACCAAACCTGTGGGGTTTTTTACAGGCTAATGAACTGAAACTGCCTGCGCCGACGCCTGTGCTGGTCGGCGCAGGTCGGCGCTCTGGTTCGTTCGGTACAAAAGTATTGTAAAGGTGCGAACGCACTAGGCGGAACTGCACCGCGCAGCGGAACTGAGCGACACGACGCGACAAAATATTCTTTCAAGGCAAACATATGGAGCAAACCGCACTACGCGGCAACGGAACTGCACTGCAGCGGAACTGCGCGGCAAAGTTGGGCAACTAGGCAAAACTGACGCTACCTCACGCGTAGTGCGGTTTGCTCCATATGTTTGCCTTGAAAGAATATTTTGTCGCGTCGTATCGCTCAGTTCCGCTGCGGTGCAGTTCCGCCTAGTGCGGTCTTACCTTCAGACTGCCTGTGCCGGCCGACTACCTACTTGCGCAAAGCGGCACCGATAAGCGCTGGTAGACCAGCGCTCTGGTAACCAGCGTTCTACGCACTTATGTCTACTCTGTGTGTCCGGAGCCTGGGCAAAGATTGGTCGAGTAACTAGGTACCTACTACACGTGCGAGCTTGACTTGAGACTCCGCTGGAATGCAATAGCAGCATACAAACGCCGCCGTAATGACGTCATTGGCTCAAGCCTCGCAAGCATTTTAGCGAACCAAATCGAACAAGATACACAGATTATAAAGAGTTAGCAAGATACAAAAAAATAGTAGGTATGTAATAGGTAGGTGTAAGTATCAACATACCTTGAAAGTTGTTTATGGTTGCTTCAGACAATCCCCATTCCGCAAGATATTGAAGTCCTAGGCTATCGTCACATAATAAAGCGTCTTCGTCTAGTGACGATGGCGGCGGGTCCATGTTCGTTCACACTTGCAACACAACACGAGAGTAGGTAGGTTACTTTACTACGCTACGACAAACACGAACTCACTGAGCACTGACCAAACTGGCAATGAAGAAATGAACGAGAGAGAGCATTGGTGAGTGGGAAGCGGGCGGGTGGCGGGCGGAGGGGTGGTGTGCTGGTGGTGGTAGATAGAGTTGCCTACTCCGAGAATTCTATCTCGCTAGACTCAATACGAAAAGTCGTCAAGGAATTTTATGAAAACGCTTCTTTAACTTACCATGATACATTTCCTTGAAAGAGCATAGTAGCATTTTAGTAACGAGCTTGGCATACCTACCGTCCGCCACCTTGAAAAAGTCATAAATTCGCCGGCCACTCATGAAATTTTGTGTCAATCGATAGCAAACGGCATTAAAATCATAAATTATTACTTAAATTAGGTAGCTACTCCCGTAGGCCAACAATCATGAGATTGGGTTTGGGTAAAATAGTATGGACCATTTTGGCGTAATTTTTAGGGTTCCGTACCCAAAGGGTAAAAACGGGACCCTATTACTAAGACTCGCTGTCCGTCCGTCTGTCTGTACGTCGGTCTGTCACCAGGCCGTATCTCATGAACCGTGGTAGTTAGATAGTTGAAATTTTCTTTTCACAGATGATGTATTTCTGTTGATGCTCTGTAACAACAAACACTAAAAACAGAATAAAAGTATTTAAGGCGGCTTCCATACCCGATCGTCTGTTAGTACTATGTTATAAACTCAACTAACATACTCAACATGTGAACTCAATTATTTTTCAATGTTAAGATTGTTTGAATCAAATCCTAGTTCAGTAGAAACGAGATGGCATTTATTCGTTACGTACAAATGCATTGTTGTAAAAGAAACAAAAGGTTTTCGTAAATGTGTCGTCACGCAAATGTCAAAGTAGGTACCTAAGTCTGGGATACTCTACCATCCCAAGCGCAATCTACGGGTAAGCCCGGCTATCCCAAACTCATGCGACAAGATACAACAATCGTGTTTTTTTTTGTTCGTTTTTGCTCAATATTGGTAATGATAACAGGTGGCGCTTGAAATATTCACAAAATATTGAAAACCCACCCATTTATTTATTATCTAATTAAAACTGCTCAAATCTTGTACCAGTTCGTAGGGTATGTCACATGTTGACTTGCAGCCGTGTTGAATTTATACCGCTTACTGACACAAAGGAGACAGATTTCGCACGCGAAAAATAAGTAAGTAATATGTTTAAGTAATTGTCGCTACGGCTGAGTTACAAGTCGCCATTTCCAGCGACAAAGTCGCTAATTTGGCAACTCTGGCACGCGTCACCTTGATGAGTTGATGATCGAGTGCGCTGTCGCTGGGCGCCGCTGGGTATGCCTACGCATTGGATTGACCATTTTAGTTTTGTAATTTCAACACACTTTCAACATAACCAATCTTGTAAATAAACAAAACCAGCAAAACATAGCGTCACGCCTTTTCGCATACGGGGTGGCAGAGGCACAGCTGTGCCCACTTTTAGCCCGTGATTCAGTAGGTAGGTAGGTACTCCATTTTGCGTGACAGGTCGCCGCAGCTATGGAGCAATGGGTTTCCACACGACGTTTTCCATCACACCGTTAGAACATCCGCATAACGTACAGCCTGCTTATCATTTCGAACCTACATCTGCTGCGTCAGGTACCTACCTACCTGAGTACTAAACAAGTACCTACTGATACCTAGGTACCTAGTCGTAAAATCCATCAATGGCTTCCATCAACCTGCATTGAGCCAGCGTGGTGGAGTATGGCCAAATGTTACTCGTATCCAGGTTAAGACCTGTGCCCCTCGGTAAGGACATTAATGGTACCTACACCTTAAATAAGATATAGGTAAAATCATGTATTCTTGTTGGAATAAAGACAGACAATTTAGGTGGCACCTTCCTAGGTAGGCAGGCTACAGTTTCGTTAGGTACCTACCTACCTACCTCCTTACCACTTGGCTTTCGGCCGCCATTATTACCTACAGGCACTTTTGTAATGAATGACTGATGAGTTATTTATTACTTACATAATTCAACGAAACGAAAAAGACTTCTTCTACGTTGATCAACCACCTACCTACCTACTTACTGGCTTCGTGTTCTAGCCTTACGGTTACCTACCCATAATTATCATAACATTTACATACAGGCACATACCTTCTTACCTACAGTGCTTCTGGCCCGACACAATGGCGCAGACTCTGTGTCATGGGAACCAAAAACAGTGACGTCTCAAAATTCTCAAACATGTAATAAACACATAAAAAATATGGACTCTATTTGGTAGGTAACCTATAGTTCGGGAAATATTAGTTGTCTTGTCCTACCTAGGTAGGTACAACCTGTACGGAACCTACTTGTTTCTATGCCTAATTATGTTGACAATAAAAAATAAACGGTCAAGTGCGAGTAGTACTGGCGGACCAAGGGTTCCGATTACACTTGGAGAGAGTCCGAACTGGTGTAATTAGGTTTCCACATAAAAAACTAAAGTAGGTATGATGTCATCTATGTAAACCAAATTGCATAGTTATGAAGAAAGACACTTTGCTTGTGCTAAGACCTTGCTTTGTGCCAAATTTCATGATTGTAGGACAACGGGAAGTACCCCATAGGTTTTTGGTCCATTGCGATTACTTACTATGATAATATCCAACAATTTTACAGCATATAAACGGTCGTAGCGTTCGATTACGTTAGCCTAGAAAGTTGATTTTTTCACAGCTTTGTGCGACCATAGACCTGAGCAATTGATATAAATTTCAGCTTGATACGTCTACGCGTTATCGATAACAAAGGTCTTGACTTCTTGACACACAGACGGACAGACAGACGGGCAACAAAGTAATCCTATAAGGGTTCCTTTTTTTCCATTTAAGGATCGGAACCCTAAAAAAATTACGATAAATGCCATTGCTGATAGGTACGTATTATATTCACGCCCAGAATTTAGTAAACCCAACGTCTGTTGGTTGTAAATTTAACGAAGAAGATTTAGTAACCCTACAGATCAGTGGTTCTTAACCGGTGGTCCGCGGACCACTTGTGGTCTTTGGAAGCATATCAAGTGGTCCGCGAGCCATGCCAATAAATAAGTGATGTCAACATAATATTACCCGAGCGCGTAACACGCCCGACTGCGACTCGAGGCGCGTGAGTGAGAGTGTTATTCATCGTCAAGCATTGATTGGCAGCCAAAACACTGCCGGAATGCTTTGCTCTCACGATGAAAACAGCTATAAAAGTAGTTTTAACTTTATTAAAAAGAGTGCACTCAATACTCGTCTCTTCAAGCAACTGTGCTCTGCTTCTCTACGCGGATGTATGTTGGCTTTCGAGGTTTTACGTACAAGGAAAACAAAGAGCTATTGGACCAGTTCTGTGACTATGCTGAGAACACTATACTCCACAAAAAATGCAGATGAACATATACTCCACTAAAAAACTTAAAAAGTGTATTCATTCGATACTTTCCTGGCTTAGAGGATAAAAGTATTTAGAAAGTGAATCGCAATACTTTTATTATCAACGTTTCTGAGGTGCCTGATGAAATTCAAGAAGTTATTGAAATGCGACACGATAGTAACTTGAAAGATTCATTAACTTGAAGACATTTGAATCAGGGAATTATGTAATTAAGTATTTTTTTTTACATAATAATATTTATATTACATATTAATATTACATTGAATTATCTCAGAAACGCTACAAATTACAACAATTTGTCAAAGGACATTTGTTGTTTGTAATTTAATTTTCTATCGATGTGCATGTATTTTATATGTGTACACGAAAAAGTGAAATTTTAGGGTATGCAAGTACCACCCCACTTGACCCCTCCCAGTATCCCAGGCTCAATACAAAAATGTTCGATGTTCTTTGTCAAATGCCCCCCAGTAATAAAATTATAAGAACCGCTGCTATAGATAAAAACTTTACAAAACGAAATGTGTTATTATCACCAAAATATTTTAATAAAAACCACCTTTACTGTTTCTTAATATTAACTAACAGATATAGTATAATTAACTTAGCTGAATATGTTGCATATTTACGCCCAGGATTGATTAAATCCAACGTCTGTTGGTAGTTAATTTACCGAATAATATCAGTAGCAACGCTCATGCCATCTATTGTTGGTTTAGGTCCTCTAAAAGTAGCCCTGACAAAACAAAAATGTAATTTTTACTAAAATTTTAACATAAAAACAACTCTTTTGTTTTGTAAAATTAATTAATGGATGTAGTATAATTCACTTTACTGAATGTGTTTCATATCCACGCCCAGGATTTATTAAATCTAACATCTGTTTACCGAATAAGATTTCTACTGTAACCCTACCTGTACATAAAGTCTTAACAAAATCAAATATTTTAATTTAACTAAAATATTTTTATAAAATGAACTGTCCCACTGCCTAAAATTAACTAACGGATATAGTTGAATTTACATTTAATTTAATTATTTAATATGTTGCACATTATTAATAAATCCAACGTCTGTTGGTTGTTAATTAAACTAAGAAGATTAGTAACCCTATAGATAATGTCTATACAAAACCTAATGTATCATTATCACTAAAATATTTTATTAAAAGCAACTGTTCTGTTGCGTAAAATTTACTCACAGATGTAGTATAAGTTACTATTATGAATAAGTTGCATATTCACGCCCAGGATTTAGTAAATCCAACGTCTGTTGGTTGTAAGTTTAATGAAGGAGATTAGTAACTCTATAGATAAAGTCTACAATACCAAATATGCTATGATGACTAAAATATTTTCATAAAAACAACTAAACTGTTTCGTGAAATTAACAAATGGGTGTAGTAGAAGTTACTTTACTGAATGTGTTACATATTCACGCTTAGGTTTTCATAAATTCAACATACGTGAGTTGTACATTTAACGGAGAAGTTTAGTTACTCTATAGATAAAGTCTTTCCAAAACCACATATGTTATTTTAACTAAAATAATTTCATAAAAGCAACTGTTCTGTTGCGTTAATTTTACTAACGGATAAAATATTATTTACTATAGTGAAAATGTTGCATATTCACACCATTATTTAGTAAATCCAACGTCTGTTGGTTGTAAATTTAACAAAGAAGATTAGTAACCATATAGATAAAGTCTTTACAAAACCAAATGTGTTCTTATCACTAAAATATTTTCAAAAAGCCACTATTCTACTGCGTAAAATTAACTAACGGATGTGGTTAAATTTACTATAGTGATTATGTTCTCTATTCACGCCCATTATTTGGTACATCCAACGTATGTTGGTTGTAAATTTAACGAATAAGTTTAGTAACCCTATAGATGAAGTTTTTACAAAACGACATATGTTATTTTAACTAAAATATTTTAATAAAAGTAACTGTTCTGTTGCGTAAATTTGACTAACGGATATAGTATAATTTACTATACTAAATATGTTGCATATTCACGCCCAGTATTTAGTAAATCCAACGTCTGTTGGTTGTAAATTTAACTAAGAAGATTAGTAACACTATCGATAAAGTCTTTACGAAATCAAATGTGTTATTATCTCTAAAATATTTTGATAAAAACAACTAAACTGTTTCGTAAAATTAACTAACAGATGTAGTATAATTTACTTAACTGAACATGTAGCATATTCACCCCCAGGATTTAGTAAATCCAACGTCCGTTGGTAGTTAATTTAAATATGAAGATTAGTAATCCTATAGACAAAGTCTTTACAAAACCGCATATGCTATTTTTTCTAAATTATTTTAATAAAAGCAACTGTTCTGTTGCGTAAACTTTACTAATGGATGTAGTATAATTTACCATACTGAATATGTTGCATATTGACACCCAGGATTTAGTAAATCCAACGTCTGTTGGTAGTTAATTTAACAAATAATATTAGTAATCCTATAGATAAATTCTTACAAAACCAAATTTGTTATTATTACTAAAATGTTTAATAAAATTAACTGTTCTGTTGCGTAAAATCTACAAATTCATTTAGTATTTTTTACTTATCGTACATCTTTGCATTTTAACTAGTACGGTTCTGTAATTTTGACATTCTTATTTGTTAAGTCTACAAAAGTAAATTGTAATCACATCAACAATTTAGATTTCGTAATTTTAATTATGTAAATGTTGTAGTAATAACTACAAATAGGGTAAATTCAACAAAAGTGAAATCAACTTACTTTAATTTAGTAAATTCAACAATGCCATTTTTTCAGTGTATAAACGTCGAAAGATCGTTAGAATTGAGACTGAACTCAGCTTGAGTCTTTGAGACAGAACCTGAGTCTTCGGGCCGAAAGTTCAAGAGCGAGTTAAATTATAATTGAAACAAAAAGTAAACTTTAGAAAAAACCGACTTCCACAAACCCTATTTGATTAGATCGAGTTTAATACAAACTGTAACCCCTTATCCCCCCCCCCCCTTGGGGAATTAATTTTGTCAAATCCCATATCAGTGCTACCCCACGCTACTAAGGAACCCCTGTACAAAGTTTCACGGCTCTAGGTCCACCGGTTTAGGCTATACGTTGCCTGCCCGTCAGCCATGCATTGTATTTGTACCTAGTATTGAGCAGATCTGGTGGCCATATGTGGTCTTCATCAGCAGTTCCGCATCACAATATTATGCTTACCATGTGCATTTGCACGAGTTATTATGAAAAACACAAAAATCACTATAGGTCTGCCTATAATATTTGAAGAGTTCCCTCGATTTCTCCAGGATCCCATCATCAGATCCTGACCTGGTGTCAATGGGACCAATGGGAAGGTAAACCCTTTCAAACAAAAAAATAATTTTCCAAATCGGTCCATCCGTTTAGGCGCTATCGGGGTGTAGACATAAAAAAAAAAAAAAAAAAAAAAACAAACATACGGACGAATTGTAAACCTCCTCCTTTGGGAAGTCGGTTAAAAACAAATAAATAAACGTACAGTTTTTCTTGAGTTTGGTGCGTGGATTTAAAGCCCTATGCAATCATCCTTCTTTCTATGACGATCTGTGTCACACCTGTGTGTGGTCTCAGATCAATGAAACTCTTGTGTTCGAGGCTGTGCGTCCCAAACAAGAGATCCTGGGTTCGAATCCCGGCTGGGGAGAAAGAATAATAAAACACTTGGATGTTTACATGTTTGTAATCGCTGTTTGTAACGACAAACCGCTGTTTTTGGTCACACACACACACACACGACACATGTATCCCTGAGGCCAGAAGCAATGTATGTGCCTGTATGTACTCGTTATGTCATGTTATTTATGAAGCTTTCTATGAACTAGCGTGGCTATTCGACGAAGAAGATAGTCCTTTGTAAATAAATGATGGTCGATTCGCTTGTCCGAGGCCGTTCCGTGTTCATTACCGTAATCCCCGAGATAACAAATGACTTCTTTGTCCTCCTTACGTTACACTAAGTAGGTATGTGAGTAAATACGCTCACTAAAGACTAAGGGAATGATGAGGAAGACAGTAAACCTCGCAACAATGGGAGCTGGAATCACCATCAATAGTTAGATCATAGAGATGACGCTCCGGCGTATTGTGACTTGGAATTTGGTTTCAAATACCAAATATGAACTGTCATTTGTCTCAATCATGCTATTCAGTTAATTCAACATGCTCAATCATGCTATTTAGTTAATTCAACATGCTCAATCATGCTATTTAGTTAATTCAACATGCTCAATCATGCTATTTAGTTAATTCAACATGCTCAATCATGCTATTTAGTTAATTCAACAAACGGTCGAAATTGCAATAAAAATGTGGTCTAGGCTTCCCATAGATCAAGCTATAGGCTGGCGCTAGTTATCTATTTGTGACATTTCCACCGAACTCTCAAATGAATGGTCACCCAGGCACCCTTTCGCTTACCTTCGGTCAAAGAACCTACCTGTCTGTTATCGAGTATGCATTTTCGTGTGTCCGTGAAATAATCTTGTATTCCCACTCTTGTAATTGTTTGGACGGGAACCATTTCTCTGCAGTAGAAGCCCTGTATAGGCTGTAACAGAAGGATGTAGTCATATTTTAGGGGGTTGTTAGGGAGACCATTCTGAGCAACTTTCACTATGAAACCGATTTGATTAGAGCAACTTTATTTTTCATTGCTTCATAAGTTTTGGTCAGGGCGGGCGGTCAGCTGATTTGTTTAGAAGTGAAAATTAAAGTTGCACTGATCAAATCGGTTTCATAGTGAAAGTTACTCAGAATTATGTCCCTAACAACCCCCTAAAATATGACTACACCTTTCCGTTACACCCTGTAGATTCCCTACGGCGCTTCCGATTGTAATTATTCTGCGGGGGCTGGCGTAAACCGGCGTAGAACGTAAAGTTTCACGGCTCGTGAGCTCTTAATCCGGGCCCACTTACTTTTATCACCTGGTTTTAAGAGCTTCATTACCAGGCTGGATTATTTCAAGCTCTCGGAGCTAAGAGGAAATGGATTTTTTAACGTGACAAAAGTTTACTGGTAAGTAAGTATTTTACTGAGCATATGCCATTTTTAGTCTATACGGACGGATGATCAATTGAAAAACTGGTAATGCAGGTCGGTGTTTTACTGAGCATAGTCTAGAGAGTATTATGTGAAGCAACTGAACTAATAATCACTTGGTACAGTAAGCAAGGCATTGGTTCTGACGGGGAAGCATAGAACATCCCAGCGTCCCACAAGAAGTAAACTTCAAAAATCACTTTGTAGAGCTACGTAAAAACTTTCTGTTTTACCTGATACTTAAAACGGCACAGGTATTATTTTGTTAAAAAGGAGGACTCCACTTAATTAATTGAAATAGTATGTGCTAAAGTTTCTTTTTAATATTTGCTTATAGAACAAAATTCTTTTCGATTCTCAGCGGATGGGATGTAGGTATTTATGTGAGATGGTTGGTACTCTATAATCATGATACTTACTTATTTACATGCAGGTAATTGGTAGATGGGTAGTGTCTGTTAAAAGGACCAGTCTTTAACGCATGCAGCGGTAAATAAATACTACCTACTTACTAGTAACGCGAAACTGATGATTGCTTTCTTTCGCAGTAAACTTTTTGGGATAAGTGTTAAAATTAAACATTGTTTTACCTTCGTTCAGTTTAGCACGTAAAGGGTGCACGCGTATTTTTGTAAAATTAAGTTTTAAAAACCTGTAATAATTAATTCGTTGAAATTCGTGGAATTTAGACAATCGATAGCAATTAGTCTAAATATTCCGAGTTATATCTCACACTGGACATAAAACATAGCGTTTAGTATAATAACTGGCAACAATATTGTTACCCAGTACCCACGACGGTAGCGCGTCGCGAGCGTAATAAATAAGTGCGTATCTACTAATTATCGACGATTAGTCGGCCATTACGGGCTCCGGCAACGCCATCTAGCGGCTCGCGAAACAATTATGTCTATCGGTGATCTGGTCGTCGGTAGATAACTAACTAATGACATTCTCGAGCCAATAAAAACAATTTACTGGCGCCGGGCTTCTCACATGATTATCTTAAAATCAGGAGTTATTGATACTTTGTTTACCGCATAGGATGTGATAGACGTCTTTCTTGTTTGGCACCGTTTAAGGTTCTTCAGCGTTGGGTGCGGGTCTCTATCTATTATTCTGTGTATGGTTATATTATTGCAATACCCATAGAAATATTGCCAGTGTCTAATGCAAGCGCAACAATAATTCCCCAGATAACGACCTATTTAATGTCATGACAGTTATTTATAATAAACTCTTAATGTCGGTTATGAATCAGATGCAATGTAATGGCGCCACCCAAGTGACTTTGTTGTTGAGAGATTGTGCATAGGATAATAATGGTTGCCATTAGGGCTAAACTATGACTGTAAGACAAGACATGATAGGTTAATTTGTTAATATTCGTTCGAATACTTCGAGGCATACTCGACGTCTATTTCGCATAGGTAACGATGAATTTACTTCACTCAATCAGTCGGATATGAATGTTTTGTAGGTACCTAAGCTTTATAACGGCTCTAGTTATAACTTTCCTATACTCATACTTTCGAATAACTCATATATACGCATACTTTCTTAATACTATTAATCTCCGTGCTTGTACTTATGGCGAATTGTTCATTTCATCTTATTAATTTGAAGTAGATAAGTAGATATTTAAACCGCCGTAATTTCATACAAACAAGGTACCAATTACTTAATAAGTTTTATTTATATCAAGGTAACTAGCACTAGACAGCTCAATATTCTAATCTACCTTATAAGCATAGTAATAAACCTTGCTAATAGAGACCTATTTAACGTTTAATCGTTCAACGAGCTTGCACTGTGTCCGTGTCTAGAAAATTTACGTACCACCTTATTAAGGGCGGTCGTTAGCTCGGTACAATACTTAGCTAATTTACGTACCACCTTATTAAGGGCGGTCGTTAGCTCGGTACAATACTTAGCTAATTTACGTACCACCTTATTAAGGGCGGTCGTTAGCTCGGTACAATACTTAGCTAATTTACGTACCACCTTATTAAGGGCGGTCGTTAGCTCGGTACAATACTTAGCTAATTTACGTACCACCTTATTAAGGGCGGTCGTTAGCTCGGTACAATACTTAGCTAATTGAACACAATACTTACGTCACCGATATTTAGTAGATGTTGGTAAAGAGGTAATTCTTATACCATATGTGTTAGAGTCGAAAATACCACAGTATAGTATATATATTTTTGGAAGATATTTAAAGTGATTTTCAACCGACTTTAAAAGAAGGAGGAGGTTCTCAATCCGACCCGTATGTTTTTTTTTTCTATGTTTGTTACGCGATAACTCCGCCAATTATGAACCGATTTGAACAAATCTTTTTTCGGCGTATAGGTAATACCTCAAGGGTGATCCCATTGACACCAGGTCAGGATCTGATGATGGGATCCTGGAGAAATCGAGAGAACTCTTCAAATATTATAGGCAGACCTATAGTGATTTTTGTGTTTTTCATAATAACTCGTGCAAATGCACATGGTAAGCATAATATTGTGATGCGGAACTGCTGATGAAGACCACATATGGCCACCAGATCTGCTCAATACTAGGTACAAATACAATGCGTGGCTGACGGGCAGGCAACGCATAGCCTAAACCGGTGGACCTAGAGCCATGAAACTTTGTACAGGGGTTCCTTAGTCGCGTGGGGTAGCACTGATATAGGATTTGACAAAATTAATTCCCCATATAAGGGGTTACAGTTAGTATTAAACTCAATCTAATCAAATAGGGTTTGTGGAAGTCGGTTTTTTCTAAAGTTTACTTTTTGTTTCAATTTTATTGTAACTCTTAAAACTTTCCTGAAACTATTGTCGGTTTGTCAAGACATCTTCTAACAACAACTTTAAATACATGTTCTATATAAACTACCAATAATTCATAAGTTTCTATGGTACCTAATGATCAGAAGAAGGCCTTTTTCGGCTAAGTACTTTACCAGTTAGTAAAGCCACCCAAATGCTGGCAAAAAAACAACGAAAGCTGTTTATTTTGATATTTAATCAGTTTAATCACGATCAATTAGCGACCAGCAACAACAAACAGCTATCCATTACCCTGTGCTAATATTTCGCTAGCAAGACTGGCGGCGATCACGAAAAAAACAATACAAAAGTATCGTTGTCGACGAACGACACGCACGACCTCCTTGTGTTACGAGGCTGAATTTTTATAGACAAGAACATTTTTTTTCCTATGATTCCATGATGGATCCCTCTGCGCTGTAGTCTTTTTGACCTTATGAATACTCAAAACAAAAAGACGTAAACACTGAAGACATGGCTGTACGGCTTTGATTGCCATTGCCTTTCCCAAAGGATAAAACGAAAAAAAAAAATGGTTGCCTGTAAAGTCGGTATACGGGCGAAAGTTTTACGTGACAACGACTTTGAGTGGTAAAATAATTTTAATGTGAATATTCATTCGTATAGTAGGAAGAAGGATGAAATAATAGTTACAATTTAAAACATTTATTTATACAAAGAATTATATTTAAAACATTA
Source organism: Argyresthia albistria (assembly GCA_963457715.1). Taxonomy (NCBI): domain Eukaryota; kingdom Metazoa; phylum Arthropoda; class Insecta; order Lepidoptera; family Argyresthiidae; genus Argyresthia; species Argyresthia albistria. The sequence goes on along the minus strand of OY735264.1, from coordinate 9,280,085 downwards.
ATTTATACAAAGAATCTCGCACTGAATTTCATATTAACAAAATTTTATTTTTACCTTTACACATACATACGTATTTATATACAAATATACATACAATAACTTGCAATACATTTGCGTACAATGAAACAGCGTTTACTACAACTGTCTCTCTCGCTCTTAGGCGGGCTAACCATGCCCGAGTGGAAGGGACGCGTGCCTCTCACTCGCTCTCATTGTGAGCGCATAACGTGAGCGGAGCGTAACGCAGTTTCTTGAAGTGTCATCCGGCAAACCAATTTATAAGACGTTGTCACGTCAAAATTGAGTCATTGGACATTCTAAATGGGTAGCTAGGTTAGGTATAGCAATGCGATATATTTTGACTTGATATTTGTAATCTTGCAGCTTTCGAACAATTTAGCTCAAGACGATTTATGAAACACCCAACTGTCTCGTCATAAAAGTCGCTCTATATAAACTTTTTGTAACCCTAATCATTTAATCGCGGTATCAAGTAATTTATTTGATACAGACAAATAATTAAAAAACAATTTACTTAACTAACGGCGGCGGCAAGCAAACGGAGCTCGCAATACATTGTTTCTTTCGGTACAGGATCTGTTATGTTACGAACAATGCGTAACAGCGGTCTTCTTACAAAATGCCCGGAGGGTCAAAGGCATTCCCTTCAATTACACACAGACATTTAATTGCCTCCAGTTTATTTATCTCCATCTATCTGTCTGTCTGTATGTATGTCGTTCATTGTTGCGAAGCAATGGACCGGGGTTCCCTTCTACTTTATCTATAGGCATCGTCTAATCTAGAAAGTGACAATTGGGTTGTGACTTCATTGAATACCTAATAGTTGTTAGAAAGTGTATGAACTTTGATTAGTTAATAGGTTAATCATTTGTGATTTCAATCTAACGAATAAGTTCTATTTACGTTATGTATAATTACTCAACATTTTTAGGATAATTTATTAACTTCAACCCGAACTGGGCCAGCGTGGTAGAGTATGGCTTAATCAACCAGGGATGGTGTGGACATAGGTAACATTTAGTATGAACTTGAATTTGCAAGGCATTACATTTTTATTTTACAAAATGAATTTCAATTACAAGACGTGAAACTTAAAATCTGCAGAACAAAAGTATTGTAGAATCACTGTATTGCATTGTTAAACGGACAGGTACGTAGATTTATGTTTAGCAACGTATGAAATTATATACAATTACTTTATGATACCTTTATGCATACGAAGAGAAATCGGTACTTCAACAAGAGTTCGTAAACAATCAATTAAGTCTTTTACAGAGCTTTTTTTATTGACTCGTCTCGAGTGAATTAATATAAACATAAACATTAAATATTATATTGCGGTTCGAGTCCACTGTGCAGTTTCATATTAACGATAATATTTGAGAAAAGGATAAATAATCGAATCCCCTTAATTAAAATATAAATAAATCTGTCGAATTTAATCTGACAAATGCCTGGTTTGTACTTGAGCGCCGCATGACACCACCATTACTGACGACATAATGGTATAATATTTTATGATATTGCTATAAAAGACAGACATTTGTTACTAATAGATTAATTAATTAATTTCTTAATTGAAGAAGAGTACCTATAACAACCAATTTGCTATCCGAAGTCTAGGAATTTACTATCTCTGACTTTCAAGCTCTTAATGTCAAACGCCGGCTTTATTCAACTGTGTGCACACAAAGAGTTTGGCAAATCAATATAATTTACGCTTTTCAATATCCTTATTTTACCGGTTTTAGGTAAGACAATAGCCCGCTATTAACCATTTAAAGAATTGCATCGGGGTTTTTCAATAATCACTCTCATGATTGTTTTTTTTTTGTGGAAACTTGAGTACTGGGATTTATAAATAATGTCTAAGGTATTATATTTTTATTTAATGAATATGTAGGTAAACAAAAACAAAGCAATAGCGTAGTGATTCACCATAAAAAAAGTTCTGCCCATTTAGATTATTTAATAGATAAGTATGTGATGTGCCTCTTAGCGGTATGGTGGACAATGACTATCCAATATAACAGGTGACTTGACAGCTAACCTAAAACTTCATAAAAACCACTTTTTAAAACACTAGGGATGTTACCAAAACAATCGGTAATTCGGCAATCGAAATTGTTTATTCAGTTGAACTATTTAACAGAAGAGTTGTTATCGCCATCACTGCTATTAGCACTTAAAGATATTATTATTTCATGTTCAACCATATTTAAGGTAACTGAAGAATCAAGAATAAAATGTTAAAAATCTTTCCGATTTACAAAAATGTTTAAAGTTTTTATCGATTCTTTAAATTAATCGATTTTTATGAGCAATATCCCCTTACTCACAGGCTAAGATTGACATCTGTCAAGCTTCCTGTTATATTGGATAGGGTATAGTAATACTCTTCCGTATTTTGGTATTAATTTAATTAGGTAGGTATAGATTAGATTGATCGATTTGATATTTGTGAATGTTGCGCGCATCGCTTATTGATGCAAACACATGAACTCTGTGAAGTGAACATTGTTTATTTGATGTGCCTTGTTATAAATAATAATAATACAAATAGTTATAATTTGTTATTGTATATAAATTGTTATTATGTGATCTAATAAAACTTTCGTAAGTAATCATTAAAAAAAATAAAAAAAAATAGGAACATGTAAATTGAATTGAACAAAAGAAAAAGTAAGGTTAGGATTTTTGGCGCCAAGCAAGCACTGATCATAGAGAAAGCGTGTCTTACTTATGACCGCCTGAGGCATAGATTAGTGTCAATGCTCAAAACAAAAACAAAAAAACTACTTGAGACATGGCACACATTGGGGTCATTAATAATAATATATTAATTCCATTAAGCAACTAGAATGTGGTTATTCAAGATTAATGTCACTAGACATTTTTGTTTTGTATTTTTATTCAGGTTAAATTATAATATTAATGGTACTAATACAATGCAACGACACGACTTGGGTTTTGTGTCAAATAATGTACACGATACTCCATCAGACGATGAAACGGGTCTCTTGAGTTTTTTTTACATAGAATTAAAAACGATTACCAAGTGCAATTGTGATTACTGATTATTGAAATAATTGATTGGTACTTTTACCACATTTTTTTTACAATTATGCTAAGTGCAGTTAACGACTGAGTACTACGAGTAGTCCTACCTAGCGGTACACAAAATTTAACTGCAAATGGTGTGTGAAGAAACCCTTATAGGATCACTCGTGCGTCTGTCTGTCCGTCCGTTCGTCCGTCCGTCCGTCACAGGCAATTTGCTTAGAACAAATTGGACCAATGAAGTTGAAAATTGGTACACATATCAATATCTGTGACCCAAAGACAGAGGTAAATGTAGCCCATTAATGTCTCCACCGAGGGGCACAGGCCTTTACTCGGATCCGAGTAAGATTGAGCCATACTCCACCACGCTGGCTCAGTGCGGGTTGGTGGAGGGATTTTTACGACTACTACATACTACGAAGTAGTGATAGTAGCCGGGACCTACAGCTTAACGTGCCATCCGAAACACGGAGTGTCCGATAATGTACTTAAGACAAATTAATCATCTCATTGGTACATGGTCAGCACCGGGATTCGAACCTGCATCTCTTGCGTGAGAAGCAAGGTGAAACCCACTAGACCACGGAGTACTCCAAAGACAGAGGTGCAATGTAAATATATAAATATGGAATATGGGGCCACTTTTGACGAGCCAATCTTCTTGTATCTTCTTGTATCTTCTTTAATGGGGTCAAATTGCCTGCACGTGGCCCACATGTGCGGGGCCTTTGTGCATTTTACCTTCTCCCGCTCATTTAGTTCAGCCAACCCAACTCCAGCACAAGCCGGAGCAGGAGGCCTGGATGTTCAAGGAGCTCATGGGTCGTTGTAGGTTCTCCCAGAATAGCCATTTTGAGGAGCCAAATAAAAAAAAAAAAACAAAAAAAAAAACAAAATATGCCGTGTGACATATCAAATGAAAGCGCATGGTGCGAGGATCTTGAATGTATTTTTATTTTGAAAAAGTTGTGCTCAATAATATGACCGATTCGCATGTCATCAAAACCTCTAGTGTACTTCCCGAAGTCCTAAAAATCTGAAATTTGGTATGCAAGTACATGTTTGCACCCATATCCCATAAAAACTGGAAATCTACAACTTTAACCCCCTTGAACCCATAAAACTGGCGTGCAAAATTTGTATGAAAAACTGAATTTTTGGGTACTTTTAGGATATTTTGTTGGTGCTAGTCCTATTATTGTTGTACGAAACCCTCTCAACGCGAGTCCAACTCGCACTTATTTTCATACAAAAAACAGATGACGTCATAACTCCCCAACTTTTTTTTCGTGCTACGACGAACGGGTCAAATTATTTCGTTTGGCCTAAAGTTGCCAGCTATTTTATGAATTTCGGGGTGTACCGCCAAGACTAAAGTAGGTACATAGAAGGGTACCAGTAGAGTGAGTTATATTGTTTATTCGGTCTCCATTTGTTGTATAATATTTTAGAGTTAGTAATTTGTTACATTTATAAGTTGGCATTCCACTCTAAGGAAATAAAGTATTTTAACAATGAGAGATAAATCCAAACCGTAAAATATTTTCGTTTGTGTTAGATAAAACGTGTAAACGCCATTTATTTGTCATTCAATTAATTTTAAACACAATTCTAGGAATGGCTACGCTTTAGGTACTTACCCCAGTTTACATTTTGAAATAACTTATGTTTCAAGTCGCAAAATTCTGTGCAGTGGGACAAAAATATACAAGGCAAGGCTGATTCTTAGTTTTAGTACAAACATATACGAAAGAGTTGTACCTACCTAATTTAATTTGTAATACGAGTGATGCAGGCTGGACATACATGGCGTCACGCCTTTTTCGATACGGGGTGGACTAGTCGCTACTCTTCTGTTTCAGAAAAAACTGTTCAGTTGCTAACAAAACTCTACCCAATACCTTCCTTGATTCTTTGATCATAATGTTTTGAATTCAAGTGCTCTATCCACAGCATACACAAATGTCTCTTCGCAGTTATATGGGTCAGCAAATAAAATATCGTGTCTCCATTCCATATATTTACAAGTTCACGAGCACAATTGTCTGTATATGGCTTGCTGGCAATGGCACCAGAATCTAGTCTGGTGATCGCCGCTTGGCCTTTCGTGGCAATTACTATGCTATGGATAGATAATAAAATATGGGTATACTCTATGTGGTTGCTGGGTGTGTTTTAGTTCGGTTAACTTTACTATGAGTACTACTATAGTACGCGTCAGTTTTCTTCGTCTCTGAGCGAGCTGGCATCTCTCTCTCTCTTACCACATTTAACCACATGCGAGAAAGAGCAGTCCTAGCTTTTGTTGGCACAACCTATATTTACATGCCTATTTTTTTTATTTAGTCAATAAGTGTCCCACAAAGGCATCCCCTTCTTTCGTCCACACTTCCTTGGTCTGTGCCACCTCCGGCCACCCCGGTAAAAACTTGTCGGGGTCGTCCCGCCCTCTCCGTTTAGGTCTGCCCCTACACCGGTCCTCCAGGGTACAGGTAAAGTGAGAATTTTACTCCTACAACTATGAAAGAACCCTAGCATATTAGGTACATTTGGTTGATATTTACAGGGTTTTGTAGATGTAGATAAAAGTCGATAACAGCATGACGCGGATACACCTCGCTAACGATCTATCTGCAACACACTCTGCACACTTGCTTGACTAATGATGTTCTCTCGAAAGTGTGTAGCCGTAGATATGTCGCAAGGAAATGAAAGAAACGGGGATTCAGCTAAATCCCTGGGAATTTTATAAAATCCCAGGAAATAATAGAATAAAAACATGATTATATCATTTCACTAGAGTCTAGAGTCTAGACAGATCTGGACAGATCTAGACAGATCTAGGTATTTAGCTAAATCACTGAACTAAAGTTGGCTTTTGCTGAATCGCTTTGGGGGTTGTATTTTTTTTTCAAAATATGCATGTTTCTTCTTCTTCAGCGTTTTTGCATATTTATCCGTACTAATTATCACTGACATATGTAACAAAGAAACACTTTTCAAAGCTTCTGTTATTTTGAATGAAACCTCTCCGCGAAAACTCCGTAGCAGCACTGTCCATAAGTTGGACAAATTGGCCAAGATTATCTGCAAACAAATTGTATGACATTCACTATGCGGCCGGGTGAGTGACCTTTGCTCTCTTATTGTACGACGATGTATAAATGTTATTATCTGCGTGCGAAATGGATATTAGATAGGAATGGGACTGTTGTGTGTGAGGAGAGGATACAGTCCGCAATACAGAAGTAAGATCATCGATGTCGGCAAGCGAATCATATAAGACTCCCGCCCCGGTCTCCGAGCCGCTGATCAAAGTTGGAATCACGTGGAATCACGTGCCGCTATCAACCGCTCGCTATTTTGAATTAATCATCGATTAGTTAATCGTAACTTTTGATCAGCGTCGGAAACTGGGAGTGAAGTGGGGGGATGTTGTAGTTGGTCCCACTAGCTACTCTTGACTTCATGGTCCTACCGCCCCACCCCCCGGGTGAAGACTTGTAGACAATGTAGTCCATTGTTGTAGCATGGCAACTATGATGACGTCATCTGATTGGTGATACCATGGAATAGTAAAGAGATAACTTGCATTGCGTGACTGGACGAATGAATTGGCAATTTTCAACACCATTGCTTGAAATCTAGACCATAATATTACACAAAACTCAACACTGATCATTGAGTTACTATAATTTTACAGCTTTGACTATTAACTCACAATATTCTGTATATTTACAGTCCATAAAATCGCTGGATTAACTTTGACGATTACTATTAAGTTAAGTAAATATAGAAATACGATTCAGCCTGGCCCACTTCATTAAAACTTAACATAAACCTTAGTATCGACAGAATTATAGGTACTGACAATCAATGAATTACAGAGAATCACTATAACCGACTGTCAAAGTGTGTTTTATAATCTGAAAAAAAAACGAATAGGTAGGTTTATTTGTTTGCCTTAGCAGAGGACCAATCGCAGTTGTATCAGCAATGTTTGTTACAAACTGCATCATGAAAACGATATGCTGCTGTTCAGATCTGAATCCCCGCTGGGGAGGACTAGGAAAACCCCACAAGCCTTGGATGTTTGCATGTTTGTGACTCCCTGTTTATGGTTCCCACGACACAGGGTATCATAGCGTGGGGCCAGAAACAATGATTGTGTCTATGTGTAAAAATGTTATCTTATGTTTGTGCACATTCAAAGATCAACCATTTAGGTATGGTTGTTCCGTGGTAAACACTGTTTCGAGGTATAATTTCAGCTATTTTCTGTGAATTGGAACTAAATAATTTACATTTATTTTATCCCACACACTAAAGCTAAAGCCAAATGTCGATGTTCTTCTTGGGAGATCACTAATAAATAACTGACCGTGTTATAGTGATTGTAGAGCATCTTTCTTCGGATGGGCGACGCGACGGATAGTGCACATTTCGTCACGTATTAGCTAATAATATCCAAGAACTATCTAGAAACAACAAATCACTGTATCTAATCTACGCACGTCGAAAACTATATCACATCCACATCTCAGCGACTTCCATTGCATTCCATACATCAACGGGATTTCAAGTTTTCTACTACGTGGGACGGCCCGACACGGATTTATGCAACACCCGGTAATGGGTTACACCGCAAACCGAGCACACTTTACTGCAAAACATACATTGTCTTTTCTCGTCTGGAGTAGGGTAGAGGGCATTAAGACAGCCAGCAATGGAATGGGATAACTGTGAATTAGCAATTGCGTGGAGCAACCTCAATACGGTAGCCTGCGGTTTAGTAATGCCAGTTGTTGTGTTAAATTATTATTTTTATTGCCTAATGGTGTTGTTGACAGTTAGTCTAATACTATAATCATAGAGCGACTACGACAGTGATATTATTGCTTGTAGAAATGAAACTGTTACGAATTTTTCAGATTTTTATCAGATTATGTTACAAAAATTGTGCAAAGACAAAAGTGTTTAGGGTCATAGACTGGTAATTACTAATTACCAATGTCTATTGTACAAATCAAAAACAAACAAAATGATTATGTAATAACGTACTTATGATTATACTAAGTACGATTTGTGCTGTCGAGTCGACTCTACTATTAATTCGACAATTACTCCATTATTACTTGTTAATTGTTGTCACTCGAACAGGTTAGGCAAATGTAACAGGTCCATTGAGGTGCAATTTCGATGTTTGCCTTATGTAAACATTTGGCTGGCAACCCAGTATTACGATAAGGTTGATAAATTGTTTTATTGGCGCCATACTGAGAGTCGAGTTTATGTGCAATTCTGTGACGTGTGGACCGGACGCTAGTGTGGCTCTCAAAACGTAACTGCGGGGTTCACCAAGAATTTCAATTGACTAGATATTAGGCACTAACCGACCAATATTTTCGAGAATTTTCTTAACCTAGTAACAATACACCGATTAGCAGCTTATTGGCAGTCGTTTAACTTTTAGAAGAACCTTATTCTAACCCACGGAACACAAAAAACAACAACAACTGCTTCCTATCGTTTCATTCTTATTTCAAAAGGAGTTGTCAATATTGTGTTGCAGACTAAAAAAGTGTCGCTTATCATTTTAACTTCCCCTCCCCTGCGACCGCCTTGCTTCCTGAAGGGGTGGGGGGTCACATAAAACGCGCCTGCAATTGTGATTTATTGTCATTCGAGCGCCGACCCGCGTGGGAGTACTATCTCCTCCGATAAACCAGCTTTGAAACTATTGTTCATACCTTGCCAACTTTGCTATGCATTTTATCTCCAGTGATTTATGGTGTCTTTATTTTCTATGTAACTATTAGTGACGACTTGACGAGTAAATTATGTATCACAAGGAATGTTTGCCTAAGTGTGGTGACTTGGCGGGGCAATTATAAAACTAATCTATATCTTGTCAACTGTTGAGTATAAGCGATTTACTGCCCTAACACCTAGTCTCTGAGATTTTATCTGTGTAAACACAGTTTAAAAATACGCAGGTTATTTCTGCTCTGAAACTAAAGGTCAGTAAGGTACAGTTTGCACATATAATTTACTCTATGGTTTGCGCCAAGTTTCTACGGATTTGAGCTAGCTATGCCCTCTCTTTCTCGCATAGGTAGGTGGGTTGAGTGAGAGTTTGAGAGAAAGAGACAAACAGCTCGCTCAGACAGTTCACTTTGCGCGGTATGTACGTAATGTTTAAAATGATTTAACAACTGAGTTTTTATTAAGATCGTATAGTTGACGTTTCCGTCTCAGTCAGTTAGGTTAGTTATTTATTAGTTAGTTAAGTATTCGTTTAATTAGCGAGCTGCTGGGGCCATTACTATAAAAGTTGTTTACAGACGCCTTCTCTATCCTTTAACGGTTATTATTCAATTAAAATGTGTATTTTAAGCACTATTTGTACAATTAAGTATTGTAGTTCGCGACAGTGTTGCTATTCAATTAAACTGGTTTTACTAATTGCACGTCGTTTTGTCTGAGCTAAATTGTTTTAATGTCGAGCGAGTGTTCACTACGGCTTTTATGTGCTCACTGGGCCCGATGCTGCTCTATTTGCGATTCTTTAGGTGCATACCAAATGACGCCATTTTGGGTGTTTTAGAAGCGGTAGCGATCCAATATAAGTGCGTTTCTCAGAGCAGCATCGGGCCCCAGTATAGTGAGATATCAGGAATAATTTGGTCAATTTTAACACTTTCTGCTTAAAAAACGAAAGTCCTACCGACAAAACAATAAACTTATGGGAAAAAGCGTGATGCTATGCTTAAACTGGTTCGCCGCGCCGACACATCTTATACAACAATAGTTCGCCATTGTTAGGTCGTTCGAGCGGTGTGCTTCTGCGAGTGAAGGTTATCTGAGTATTTTGTATAAAGACTTGAATTACTCGTATGTTGAACCAATGTTCATTTTAAAATGAAAATAAATGGGTTTACCATCACAAGATTATAATTAAAATACGTATAAACTAATGAGCTCCGCCTCAGCGTAACCCAGTAAGGTAAAAACCCATAATTACCCGCATGACACCTGGGGATCATTCAACAATTACGTGATCACCGGAAGGGGGGGGGGGGGGTCGGGTGCTTGTATATACATCGGATTATTGGGGGGGGGGTAAGAATCCATGATTACGTCATCTGCGCTTCGTTTCCGACGACTAGACTAATGAAAGTATCTATTTTATTGATTTAACTTTATAGTTCTTACCTTATGCATTTTGACAAAATGACACACCCTCTTCCCAAATTTAGGTCATTTAAGACCCATAGAAACATCACATACGTGTCAGTGCTAATAAACAGCAAAAATTTCAAGCACGGACGAAGATTACGTAATCAAGGCGAGGGGGGGGGGGGGTAAAAACAAAAGATTACGCTGTGATCACGTAGGGGGGGAGGGGTTAAAAAAACGGCCAAAAATGATCACGTAATTGTTGAACGATCCCCTGGTAGTCGAGTAGAGCAACGGAAATATCATACATAAACCAGGCAAAATGCCCAGTAAACAGACACACGTGGAGGGTCAATGATCGCTTCGTATTTTATCAACCTCATTAGGCCAAAATATTGCCTTAATTGGCAATATTGACAATTTAATAACTTCATAATTGAAACAAAAAGTAAACTTTAGAAAAAACCGACTTCCACAAACCCTATTGGGGGTTGTTTTTTTATTATTAAATTTAAATGGGACCACCCTTGAGGTATTACCTATACGCCGAAAAAATATTTGTTCAAATCGGTTCATAATTGGCGGAGTTATCGCGTAACAAACATAGAAAAAAAACATACGGGTCGAATTGAGAACCTCCTCCTTTTTTTGAAGTCGGTTGAAAAAGTATCAGTTTAATTTAAAGTCGGCTAAATATGGGAGCTACTGCGCTGCCACCCCATATGAAAAAAAGCTAAAGCTTTTATTGTTTGGTCTACATTTTATTATGTTTTAAGTATACGCGCTAGTTATTTAATTAAACTTGTAGCCTAAGTTACATGTACAGCCATTATACACGCGCATGAGTTAAATATGCTAAGTAGCCAGTAATATGAATCTAAGCTAATCTAGCATGATATCGAGGTGTTGACTGGATATAATCTAGTGTTAATTCAAGGCTAGCTCTAATGATTCTGATCCTAAGATTATAATTCTAAGAAAACTGGAGACCGCTACTGCACAGACTTTTAGTTTAGGAGACTTTTAGTACGATACCAGACATTAACAAAGATGGGTTCTTGACAGAGTCTCGAACTTACATGCAAAGTTTAGCAAAAAACCAACCGAGAGCTCTTAAAATATGCCCAACAATAAATTCACCAAGTTAAAAACAAAAAAGAAACGACTTCCGTCCTCCCCGCTCGGTACACTGTCGTCTGAATGTCGTTTATACATAGACCCGAAAACGAGCCCACGAAATCTGTCTCCTGGCAGTAAATCCAAACGTATCACTTACATAATACAGGTTGTAAGCCGAAACAGGGTTGTTAGGGACATCATTCTGAACAACTTTCACTATGGGACCGACTTGATCAGAGCAACATTACCCCCCAATTGGTGACGGCGAGGCGAAGCCGAGCGGTAGCCATTACCTTAAAACGAGGAATATTTGTATGTAACAAAACGATGTAGTTTGTAACAACCGAATTGATAACCCCCTCATTTGTGAAGTCGTTTAAAAAATACCGAAAAGTGAAGCTGAAGTAAGGTGTTACCAGAAAATCACTCTTGATGATCAATCACAAATACATACATGCACACGCCTTTTTCATTTCTCGGTTCCTACACATTGAAAGTCTCTTCATACATGCTCGCCGGTTACTGGCACTTATTATTCGCCCCTTCACTAATAAATCGCCAATTTGGTCTATAAAGGACCTTCTTGGGCGTCCCCGACCGACGACGACGGTTCCATTCACTCCCGCTGTATAAATCTGTTTCGTCAATTTCCTTTCATTCATCCTTTCAACGTGACCAAACTTTCTCTATCGGAGTCATATCTTCTTTCAAACCGCAACGTTCCCTTAAAACCTCATCGTCGTCGCTGATGTACAGATAAAGATAGGTTGACTTGCCGACGACGACGCCATAGATACCATAATCATAAAAGAGACACACATTTGCGAGCAAACACAAACAAGGAGCAAATCGTAAAAAATAATTGTTATTGCAAAGGGTCAGCTCATTCGTGTAAGTCACTATACGGAGGCTATTCGCATTGTTGGTGTCACTAGAAACTCACGATGTGAAATCATGGGATGTTTTGAGGCTAACTCTTGAATGTGGCTGTGATAATGTTAGTTATTTATTTTTACATAATTACAGGTTTATATACATTTCAATTTTAATAATATTAATTTAATGAAAAAGTTAATTTAAATAGAAAATTTGAGCCAGATCACTGCCGCCGTTCGCTGGGCATGGTGCCCAGAAGACTGGCGGCGTTGCTCGCTGTATGGCAAGACTCAGCCGTTGCCAAAGGTAGGCTTCAGCCTTCCGGCTTCCGGTCATTTGGGGTATCGACCAGGCGCGATGAGAGTTCTTTGAACAGTACTAATGGCACAAATATGTAGCCCTGGCCAAGGGTTGCATATTTGCGCCTTTTGTTGCCTTCTGCGGTTGCCGCTGCCGCATCAGCCTTGCGAGCGGTCGCTTTGTATTCATTTTTCATTCATTTCATTTATACTTTATTGTACAAAACATAAAAAACACGTAACATTTACAAAAAGGTATGTACAAAGGCGAGCTTATCTCTAAAAAGAGATTTCTTCCAGCATACCTAGGCATGACAGGAAAAAACAGATACAGAGAGGGAAGTCAGTGCACAATAAATGACTAAATAAATATACTTCAAACATAATATAATAAGTACCTATACCAAAAATACTAAATAAATAAAATACACAATACACAAATAAATACACCTAACTACATAAATACGTACATACAATATCTATCACGAAAGAGAGAGGAAGTGCTCTTTTACCCGGTTTTTAAATGAGATAATTGAAACAAAAAGTAAACTTTAGAAAAAACCGACTTCCACAAACCCTATTTGATTAGATTGAGTTTAATACTAACTGTAACCCCTTATCCCCCCCCCCCCTTGGGGAATTAATTTTGTCAAATCCTATATCAGTGCTACCCCACGCGACTAAGGAACCCCTGTACAAAGTTTCATGGCTCTAGGTCCACCGGTTTAGGCTATGCGTTGCCTGCCCGTCAGCCACGCATTGTATTTGTACCTAGTATTGAGCAGATCTGGTGGCCATATGTGGTCTTCATCAGCAGTTCCGCATCACAATATTATGGTATGTGCATTTGCACGAGTTATTATGAAAAACACAAAAATCACTATAGGTCTGCCTATAATATTTGAAGAGTTCTCTCGATTTCTCCAGGATCCCATCATCAGATCCTGACCTGGTGTCAATGGGACCACCCTTGAGGTATTACCTATACGCCGAAAAAAGATTTGTTCAAATCGGTTCATAATTGGCGGAGTTATCGCGTAACAAACATAGAAAAAAAAAAAAAAACATACGGGTCGAATTGAGAACCTCCTCCTTTTTTTGAAGTCGGTTGAAAAGAGTGGAACTGTCTCTTATGGTGGAAGGAAGTGCGTTGTATGTGAGTGAGACTGTGCCAGCGTATCGACACAAGTCGCGTTCCACACAAGCGACCGCCCGTGATAATTAGCTAAGTTGCATAAATAAGATCGGTAAATAAGATAAGTAACAACTTCCGTTGTCCCTAAAACGAAAGCTCATGGACATGTGCATTCTCCCCATCCTTACCTACGGAGCCCAGACTTGGTCTTTGACTGACGCGCAAAGGTTCAGACTCGGGGTTTGTCAGAGAAACATGGAGCGCAGCATTCTCGGTGTTCGGCTTTTAGACCGGATCCGGAATTCCGAGCTGCGCTCCCGGACAAAGATTATAGATGTAGCTCAGAAGGCTGCCCAATTAAAGTGGGACTGGGCCGGTCACGTTGCTCGAATGCTGCCAAATCGTTGGGCTAAGAGAACCACAGACTGGCTCCCAGTAAATGCAAAGAGAAAGCGTGGCCGACCCAGGAAGAGATGGACTGATGAGTTGGGTCTATGGGATAAAGAGTGGAAGGAGACCGCTCAGGATCGAATGGAGTGGAAGAGGGGGAGAGAGGCCTTTGCCCAGCAGTGGGATATTGCAGGCTCATAATAATAAATAAATAAATAAATAAGATAAGTATATCGTATATAAGGATGGACCGACAAAGCTTCAGCTAGAGATGTGTGGGCTCGAACCGGTGAGGCCTTTGCCCAGCAGTGGGACTATATTTAGGCTAATAAAAATAAAAGAAAATATCGTATTTAAACTATTTTTAATTAGATATAGTTTAGTGTAGGTATTATATCAAAGACCTTGCATACGATATGGACATCATTTCCAATGTCATGTAAAGTCATGATCAAAACAATTAGATAAAAAAAATGCGGCTGGTATCCTGGAGTAACGTATCTAATAATCCAACAGACAGACACGAATAACGTCTACTCATGTTAGACCGAAGAAAACGAAGAAATCGAAATCGAAGCGAAGTGATGTGAAACGAGAATTGTGTCCCCCCCCAGCAATAACTGGGGTCATTTGATGGGGACCTAAATGAACTCTTTATTTATAGGGTTGGTGTGTCCAATATCATTGTAGCCATCGTAATTGACGATAATGACACTTTTTATAACGGCTTTACGAGTTTGTGTCATGGAATCTCCGTTAGGAGTCCTGTTTCTATGAGTAGATTAGTATACAATAATAAGGGACCCATTTTCCATACTTATGTTTTTTCATACCTTCACCTTGATGTGGCTACCTAGATTGAAAATCGCGGGCCGTGGACTTTGACTTAACGACATGGTTTTAGGTAAGTGTTTGTTTTTTTATCAGAGCACGACATGTGACAACTGCACTGACCTAATCAGAGTTGATTTTTAATATAATTATGGTAAAATATTGTTAGTTCTATCAAAATATTAGTATGACGCTTGTAAAAACTCGAATAGCAATTTCGCGCACTTAGCCATCGATTTCGATCATGTCTCCCATGGATTATTTTATTACTTTATACTTTACGTTATACTTTATTGCACAAAAACAGAATACAGACACTTAATAAAGAAAAAAACATGTACAAAGGCGAGCTTATCTCTAATAAGATATCTCTTCCAGCAAACCTAGGATTACTCAATTATACCAATTATTTGAGTTAAGTTTCGTTTGCGCCGGGCCTGGGTTTTTTTTCATACATTCGTAGCATTGTCCTTTGGTCGTAATCGAAGGTGGAAATGATTTAACAATTCTGAAAATACGAAAAAAAAACAATAAAATTGTAAAAAAAATAGGACATGCTCTATTATAGTACGAGTATTTTTTAGTGTACTGTCAGATAGTCAGATACTGTTCTGTACTTTTTACAATCCTCTATGGCCAAGTGCGAGTTTCATTATCATTAAATAATAATATCTAAAAACAGGTTTTGGGGTTTATAGGACATATTATATTTGGGGTTTTACGGACTAACCCTTGCGGTGGGTTGATACATAGTACATGCACTGCAAATGCAAAATACTACAATGACCTTGAATTGAACTGACAGGACTATCCTATCAGCATTTCAAAAACTTAATACCGAGTCAAAATGAAAAGCTAACCAGCGTTCAAATTGTACAAAATATTAATCTTCAATGTATAGGTTGACAGAAACAAAACCATACCGCGATGCAGGAGACATGCAACGCCATCTATCGTGCCCACATGTGCCCACAGAGTACATTATTATACTGATAATGGTGCCTTAGTTCATTGTTTTAGGGAACTTTTATACGACCACTTGGTTTTCTGTCCGTCTGTCTGTCGGTCTGTCCGTCTGTCTGTCTGTCCGTCTGTCAAGACCTTTTTTTTATCGAGAACGCGTGGTCCCTTATAGCTGAGAAAAAAATCGTTCCATGAGTAAGTCAACACGATCAAACGCTACGACCGTTTAGTTTATTCTTTTATCTACTTTCATGTCATAAAGTTCCGATTACAAACTTGAAATTGAATTCATAATGACGTACTTTATAAACGCATTACAGTAATCAAATAAAAAAAAACACTACTTCTGGAACAAAACTTATGTTATTATTAAACTTTTTTCCATAACGATACAGTTCTACTTTTTTGGGAAAGGCAAGGGTCTTTAAACCGTACAGCCAAGGTGTTTGATAGTCTGTATCGTTGGAAAGTTTTTTTTAACTATAGTTGACAACTAAACAGCTACTCCAGGAAGATTTAAACAGGGAGGTTCATTGATCTGAGGTTTGATAAGGTGGCCCATGCTCCGCGCATGCGCTGTGATAATTATGCTGGGTTTTGGCGGCAACAAAACGTCAACATGACGTGACAACGTTTTGTTTGTTGTGTCTAAGCACTGATTTATGTGGAAATATTGTTGTGTAGCCACACTTTTACCATTTAAGAGATTTTCATGATTCTCCATACAAAAAAAATTAACTTTTTTTTTACTGTGTAAAAGTACTTTTACAGAAAAACGTTACATAAAAAAGTCATAAGGGTCACTTTACAAGCAGGTGTGTTGAAAATTGACTGTCATGGACGAAGAGAAAACACCTTTGTAAGAGCAACTTGCATCGAGTATTATAGAACTCTTTATTAATCTGTGGAGCGACATAGACACGCCATTTCGATCGTCTCGCCGCAGCGATGGAAATTGAAAGTTGTCCGGATGTTTTCCATACAAGATAAAGGGATGAAATTAAATGACCTTCAAAAACAATCGTTTCCCCAAACAGCCTCATCCAAAAAATATATAATATGTACAAATAAACGAAATCTGTACCAATATCTTTCGGGTTTTTTGGGTAAACAATGATTTTTTTTATATTAATTTACTTTATTAGCATAAAATTGTGTAACATAATTGAATATTTTTTTTAAATAAAATGCGAGTGCATATTTGCTGCATGCGTGGCCTTTTTGGGTAGCTCAGCGATTATTCTGAAGATACTTGCCTTGTTTAGGTTAGCAGACTTTACGTTTATTGATGATAATTTAATATTAAATTGGGGATTAAATTCTGGTAAGTACTTACGATTTTTTGGTTGTTATATTTCATTATATCTGCTGATTGCTTAAACCTAAGCCCAAGATAAATGACTTATCTCATTGGGACATGGTCAGCACCGGGATTCGAACCAGCACCTCCTGCGTGAGAGGCAAGCATAAAACCCGCTAGACCACAGAGCTGCACAGTTTACGCGCCGCTAGCTCGTCTTTTACGATGTTGTGTGTCAAGTTGTCAACTGTTAATTACAAGCCAGTGAACAAGGGTGGGTCGAACAGACCCACGTGTCGACGAAAATAAAGAGGTACACGCAATTGGGTTGTGTCTGCATGCAATTGGCTAGAAACAAGTCTGAAGTTGAAGCAATAAATGCAAAATGGCTTGACAATCTCACAATTGTATATTTTTAGCAGTTGTATTTTATAAAATCATAGTGTAAAAGATACAAAGCAAAGGAAAAGCAATTGATGCCACACTCCACACGTAGTGGCGCGTTGCCGTAATATTACGTTGGCATTGATGGTAAAAATCCCGAACATAACAGAAGCGTTACGCTTTTCCCCATACGGGGTGGTAGGGCCACAATAGTTTTCCCCAGTATTGCAATGCTTCATTTTTCGTGACAGCGACAGGTAAGCTCAATGTCCTCACCGAGGGGCACAGGCCTCTACCTGGATACGAGAAGGATTGAGCCATAATCCACCACGCTGGCTCATACTGTCAGTGTTGTAAAAATTGTATCATTTTGTACCATACTCAACTCACTCCCTAACAAAATTATCATGCGCAAACGCAGGCTGTCAACTCACGCACCGCCCGGGGTTATGATTTTCGCGCATGCGTCATGCACCATTTACTGTGCTAAATTGTACGCCAGGTTTCATCTGCCAAAGCGAGGAATGCCGTAATACCAGAGGGGGTTACCACAACCTATTTAGTGATTCAGATGAGGTACCTAACCCGATCCAAAAAATCGGCCAAGTGCGAGTCGGGCTCTCACACGGAGGGTTCCGCTCCATCGTACCAAAAAAGTACAAAAATCTCGTTTCATGTGTAGGGAATCATACCTTTGTTTTTAGGGTTCCGATACTTAAAAGGAAAAAAGGAACCCTTATAGCATCATTTTGTTCTCCGTCTGTCCGTCCGTCCGTCCGTGTGTCAAGTCTTTATATCAAGAACGTGTGGACGTAACAAGCTGAAACTCAAATCTTCAAGGTCAACGCAATCGAACGCTACGACAGCTTAATCTGTAAAATTGTTAGATTTTCATAGTAATCGCAATGGACCCAAAACCTATAGGGTACTTCCCGTAGGCACCCGTAGATACTACAATCATGAAATTTGGCATAAAGCAATGTCTTATAGCACAAGTGAAGGTAAAAACCTGAAAACTGCAAATTTCTGCCTTTCTAAAAAAAAACAATTTGGGTTACATGGACGACATCACACTGGGTTTTTTTTTTAAGTAGAAACCTATAATTACACCAGTTACGACGTAACAATCTCCAAGAGTGATCGGAAACCTTCCTGCTCGCACTTGACTGTTTATTTATATTTCGTTTTGCGACAGATAATACACATTTTGTGAAAATTTCAACCTTCTAGCTATTACGGTTCGTGTGACAGAGCCCGCTAACGGACAGACAGACGGACAGATAGACATTGGAGGCTTAGTAATAGCATCTCGTTTGGCACCCTTCGGGTACGGAACCCTAGAAATGGTCTCATGCCCGCTTTAAGGTAAAATAAAGCTCATTATGTGGTATTGGCTTGAAAATCGTAGGCATGGTGATGTTGATAATTTGCTAGATAGACATCTAAACTGTATTGGCATAATGGTGCTCCTAATCAGGCCATATTTTCCCTGCGATATGTGGCCGGCAACTATTGGTATCTTTTTCTAACATGCGAGTAAGAGTGGGACACCAATAGTTGCCGGCTACATATTGCAGCAAAACCTGGCCCGTTAAGGAGCACCATATGACGTTGTGGTTAGACCCAGGCTTCATCTGCCGAAATGAGGAATACCGAAATACCGGGTCGTACATTTTTTGGCCAAATTGGTTTGATTATAGCTTTTGTGTTATTTTGTAATGAAAATGTTAACGTCTTATTTTTTACTGCACAATGATGATGATGGATTATGGGAAGGTAAAGTCTTCACAAAATAAAAGGCCCGTTTTGGCAGTTCACGCCCATGAAGTTTTAAACCCTAACTCGTAGGTAATAGAAGCGGTTTTCCTAGGTACAACTTGTACGCAACAGTTGGCTTTTATTACCTACGCATTAGGGGTTAAATGGGCGTGAACTGTCAAAACGGGCCTTTTATTTTGTGAAGACTTTAGTGATGTATTTATTACTGGGCTTTCTTTAGTCGTTTCCTCATGGCTGCGGATCGTGACCGTTTTAAGGTTGTTGGTGGGCTTGACCAGGGATCTCCAATTGGTTCTGTCCTGGGATGCATGTATTGCCTCGTGTGGACCAAGCTGCAAGTATTCATGCGTTGGCTACACCAGAGTGCAGGCAGCCTTCCCCTAGATCTTGCTCCTTCTATTTTTGCCTCCATCTATGATCTGCTTCTCTCAGCACTCAGGGCCTCTACGAGCAAAATGACCAAAGTCCAGCATTGTTTGAGGGACGAGTGGAGATTTTTAAGCACTGTTTGAGGGACGAGTGGAGATTTTTAATTCTTAATTACTATGTTACTAAACTTAAAACTAATAATTGAAACAAAAAGTAAACTTTAGAAAAAACCGACTTCCACAAACCCTATTTGATTAGATTGAGTTTAATACAAACTGTAACCCCTTAATCCAAATCGGTCCATCCGTCTAGGCGCTATCGGGGCACATACATAAAAAAAACATCTGGACGAATTGTAAACCTCCTCCTTTGGGAAGTCGGTTAAAAATAGGTATTATCCTTCAATGTTGAATGCTTATCTGATATGTAAAACGCATACCGATAGCGTATCAATTGCTCTCAAAAGCTCAAAATTCCGTATTTGGCTTGTCGGCGGGGCGGCTAGTTTGGAGACCGACTGCCAAATACGGAATTTACGACCGATTTAAAAATGCTATCGCGATGCATTTTCCATTAAAAATTGGTTCCCAGATAGGATGTCTCAATCGCATTATGTCCATAGAAATAAATATAGATGGTTAGCTATATTGTTATCTAATATTATAATGAGATGTATCAGACTTGCCACTTATCAGAACTACTGGATCCCCCCCGAAACGCACACACATACACCCTCACACACACCCTGCACATATTACTGTACACTGTAGTCATAAGCACATATCTTTAACTATATCTATATTTTACTGTTTTTCTCAGTTACTTGCCTACCTGTCTCTTGAATGTACTCTTACCGTCCTTATTTGACTATTTACATAGCGAAATCCTTAATTGGCCTAGTTATTTAATCTATATTCTTATTTAATTTTTATGTACGGCTGTGGATTTTTGTTCAATAAATAAAATAAAAAATAAAAATATGTAGATTCCCCAATAAGACTAGCATAAGAGTTAAATCGCCAAGCAAATGGTAGGTACATGAAGAGGCCGCATCACAAACGCGTCACGTACACAATATAATATGCATTGTTGCACTACAAGGGATGCCGCGCACGCGTCCAAACGTGTGCTGAATGCCTAATCAACACGCCATAAATATGAGCTGTGCGACAACCCTGCTTAGTGCCACCAGCTGGAACCTGAGTGACGTTAAACTCGAGTTTTCACAACTCATTTTCTTATTAATTAGAGATGAGCTGCTGCTGTAAACACAGGAAAAGTTCTAGGCCAGGGTTTAAGTATCAGTAATAATTATGCAACCTGTTTTGTCTGTACAATACTAAACTGACATGATCAGGGCCAGGCGTTTTATACGAGGCAATCCGCCCCGCGCCGGCCTTTTTTCGGTTATTTTAAACGGCCATAAAAAAAACTAATATAGATATCTACCTACTTTTTAGGGTACCCAAACGGGACCCTATTACTGAGACTTCGCTGTCCGTCTGTCCGTCTGTCCGTCCGTCCTGTCTGTCACCGGGTCCGTCTGCACGGACCGTAATAGCTAGAAAGCTGGAATTTTCACAGAATGTGTATATCTGTTGCCGCACCAACCACAAATACTGAAATACGAGAGATATTGCAAATTAAAGGGGGCCCCGATACAAGAGACGTGTTTAGATACACTTACGCATTTCAAAATGGAGATCTTGACTAAAACTGTTTATTTATTGTCATAGCAACCATGTCATAGACACATTTAAATATGATAGCATATTTCGCGTCAACCCACATGGTTGTGGTTAGCCGGTATGATGTAGACTCTCAATCCGGAGGTCGTCGGTTCAAATCTCGTGAAGGCATAAACTTTTTAAATTTTCTTTTTGTTTATTTTTTTATTGTTTTGAGTGCTTTTGATTTGTTGTACGATGGTACGGTACCCTTCGTGTGCGTGTTTGTTATTTATATTCTCTATTTATGAAATAAGACAATTAAATATATTATTATGTCTTCGCATGCTATTATCGATGTTTCTAAGATCATTGCTCTTCTCTGATTTTCACCACATGCCGACTTAAATCAACGTTTTCAACTCTGTGTTGTCACATAAAGAGGACACAAACGAAAGTTCCAAAAATGGATCCAACATGCTGCGTGTAGGCGTGTCACAATTATGAGCCGTGCCGAAAACCCCTCGGCTGTCGGAGGTTCACTTTGAACCCGTGACTAACACGATGGGTTTACAAAATCGCCTAAGATAAGAACTGTGGTCGAAAAGTCTCTGATCTTTGGGTTTTAATTTAACTATGACCAAATGCTTTGTGGATATCGGTGCCACCAGTATTATGAGTAGACTTTTAATTGATGAAATCTCGCTCATTCGATAACTCAAAGTTAAACGGACGCTTAAAACAACGTAATTAAAATTTAATCAAGTTAGGCATTTAATGTTCACATATTCTTGAGATGAGAACACAACATAGTATTAACCACCAAACATCCTAAACCACCATTATGTCTTGTATGTCAACGATGTTGACGTTTGATGTCCGGAAAGGCAGTGGCCATGTTTTCAGAAGTGAATTATACTGTTTCAACAAGTTTCAGAAGGAAAATGCGTCCTTGAGAAGTACAAGAATAACTTTGAAATGTCTGATACTTTTGCCCAAAATACAGGGGGGACGCGATAAAAGGAATTTCGTGTAATCAATTTTCAATCTTATCGTCTCTTAAAGATCCAGTATTTCATTGCTAATCAAGAAGTATTTCGGAGGCCACACCACAATGACGTCGTTGTCATTGAGTCGCCATTTTGTTAGTGGAATCTAAGTCCAGCCTATCTAAATATAACCTTTTTAGCGATTCAGATCCGATATAGTTTAGAGTTTTAGATACATCGCCATGACAACCATTTTCAATCCAATAACCCATAGTCAGCTTTATTATACATATGCCGAGAGTTGTTGACAGTCAAGGTATTTATCTATACCATTTTTCAGAACAGTAGTGGCATGATTCTCGCGCATTCGTTAAACGATATCTACACCTATGTCTCGATATCCTTACATCGAAGGCGCGAGAATCATGCCACAGGGCCTTCATCCCCCAGATCAGGTACCTAATCAGTATCGCTAAAAAGGTTGAAGTAAAGCCCCAGATCTCAACCAATTATGTTACCATCAAAGTGAATACAGAGCTGCAATAAAATAGCAGCTAAGTGGCTAGCGGTTCAATCGATCAGCGGAGACTAATTTGTGTAACGATAATCCGCGTCATGGTACTTTGTATGGAGTGGCGTGCACAGGGACGTACCCAGGCGGGGGAGGGGGATTACGCTAGCTGTAGAGTGTGTGCGAAAACCGGGCGGCGCGGCGGCGGGGCGGCGGCGGCGTGGCGTAAGTACATGCAATCTAATGCAAAGTACGACGACGGTTCCCTTTCCGCACGGTTTCTATTAACATCGACTGTCTGTATCCCTAAAACCATGTTTGACTCTGTATATTAAAAGGTAAAGGTTTGGTAGGAAAATATAATTTTCAAACAAATAACTGACAATTAATGATCGGGTGTTAACTATATGTACATAAATATTAATTATTAGCTATGGTCAAAACTATATGTTTTTACATTTGCGGTAAATGGCATGAGTTTCATAACCATAATTAAACACAAGTGGACCTATGTTGTTTCACTCCTGATGCCTGGCAGCGTCCCTGGATCTCTGCACAGCGCGCGCGAGCTCTCGTTTCGTCACAGAAGCCTGCGCTTGCGATCTAGACTCGGCTGCGCAAGCGCAACCAGTCGCGGTATATTAGATTATGTAGATGAGCAACTCAAAAATATAATCCAGCTTGGGTAAATCTCTCTCACTGACGGGATTAGAAAAAAAATTAAAAGCTATGCGATCTAAGATGGTCTTTTGTCATTGCCTTGAGCTAAAAATAGGGAGCACAGGTGTTTGATACAATGACATTCTAATAGCAATGATAGTAGATGCACAGTTGCAAACAAAAATAAAGTGTCAGACCTTTTACCATATGGAGTGGCGGAGGCTATTGTGCGTATGCACAGCTATTTTAATAATATTAGTTATTGTTTAATGACAATTCATTGTATCCTGCCGCAGTATTGACACGTCGTGACCACGAAATATACAATTTTGGAATACCAACAAGGGGACCTACGTGGAAGTAGGAAAACCACTTCCTATCCTGAGTGTCGGCACTTAAGAAGGTCTTTGAAAACCGTGATAGAAATGAAACTTGAATTTTGGTATAACATCTATAGACGTTTATATTCTCTTGGAACATATCATTAGTGGTTGTGGGAATGTAGCTGAAATCCGAATAAACCACCAACAAAAACTGCGATAAAAGTCACACAAGAACAAATAACAAGCTGGAACCATCTCATAAAACAAGAAAACATGCACGAACTTATTAAAAAGCAGCTTCCTGGGACTTTAAAAATGCGTCATAAAATAGATTCAGACAATTTAAGAACCGTCTTGTTAACGCTTCAGAACCAATTAATAATAACAGTGAAATAGCTGCTGAGATGATTTTTGAGAGTGATGATACCACGAACGAACATAATATCCAAAAAAGAAACGTGAAAGTTTTAAGAATTTTTATCTTCGAATCTTCCGTCTTTACCAAATCCGTACCCTATTTGAACAAGGAAGTCTTTCTGGGGGACATCGCAAAACTTAATAAAGGATAAGCAGGTAAAACAATAAGCCGTCTGGATTTCTCTTCGTGTTCCGCACATGACAGACAATGGGGTATAACCGTAAAATGGCGGGTGGGTCCGCGAGGCCCATCGAGGTAATTTGCAAGAAGGCGTCAGAGGTCGCAGGCAAAGATGGCACATAGAATTTTATACGCGAGAAACGGGGACCGGCCTCATCTTAATATAAACTGTTTATGAGATGCAGGAATTCCCGGCTGTGCCACAGATTTGTTCTGGGTGGATGTTTCATTTCGAAATATGCGAAAGAACGGAGAACTGAAATCAATCTGGATTTTAAATTACCTACCCGACTTAAGTAGCGTAGAGGAACATAGGTTCATAAAATAATATATCATTTAACGATATAAATAGCATCTATATTACCCCTTCAGGCATTCTACGATTTCGTGTATTTATGACACACTAAAACAACAATAAAAAGAAACTTCCCGTAGCCCAATATGAAAAAATAACTTTACGCCTTTAAATTCCATAAGAAGCGTCGTCGTCTGTCTGTCCGTGTTTAGATTAGAATTTTTATTACCAGCCATAAATTTTAACTGACAAAATTGATTTTTAAGTTCTGACTTCAGAAGGTATTAAAATCATAATAGCTTTTACCACTATTGACATAAGCAGATTGTAAATACCGTTGATGATGTATTTGATTTAGGGGCCATTTTTAATCAAGTAGCTGCGTATCGAATTGAACCATTTATAAAAATGAAGTAACGGTAAATTTTGGCCTTTACATCTGAGCACGGGTTGAACCAGTTACTCTTATTCTTCTGAATATTTAAAACTACTTTTACCAAGACCATTTCAACAACTTAAAGTAAATAACGTAACGGTATTTATGTTGTCATTCCTAATACGTTTTTAGTTTATAGAGAACTGAGGTTGTCAACGATGATAAAGTTTTAAACTCAGTAGTAAATTCCCGTCTAATTACCGAGTGTGAGGATAAATGGCCGATGTGGAGATAGGAGCCATTAACGCGATAGTCGATCTAATGCATTGACCAACTCAGGGTTTGCTAAATTATGTGTAAATAATGCGCACAACTATGTAAGAGAGAATGCTCGCTTAGCGCCAGTCCACAGACTTATGCTGAGTTGTTCGAAACTATTTTAAATATTTTAGGTGTCGATTCCACTTAACGAACAATGAGAATCTACATATTGTGTTCTGGTGACTAAGCTAGTTCAATCACTACTTAAATTATCAAAGTTTCGAAAAACTCAGCATTCGCTGGACTGATCTGCTGCATATCTCTACTTCTATGCCTAAATAACTAGTGGCTCTGTGAGTTGTGGACCTCGCGAGCGACACCGGTAATTAGAGTATTTTCTTCATTATTTTCCATCCCCTCACCGCTCACATCGTACTTGAAGTTTATCGGATGAACAGATAGGATTATTATAAAATCAAATAAACCGACTGCATTTTTTTTCAATAACGCGTACAAACTTATGAATGTACCTGGTTACGTTACGTACATAGAGTATGAAAGTACCAATAACTTTATAAACTACATTTTGCGATCTAAAATACAACTAAAACTATAAAATTGTATAGTCTGTGTCACTCTCACGGTCTCCACAAATCTAACGACACCTCATTTGTTAATATCCGTCGAGCCGTTTGGGCTGTAGTGTTTTTTTTTTCATTTTCAAACCCCATATCTCCGCCATTTTGAAAAATATCCAAAAACTGAATCGAAATCCATCAATTATCCAACCTGCTCACAAAATTTCAGGAGAATCGGTTGAGTAATTCGACCTGTAGAGGAGAACATACAGACAGAGACAGACAGACAGACAGACAGACAGACAGACAGACAGGCAGACAGACAGACAGACAGACAGACAGACAGACATACATAAGAAAGCATTTTTGCCCAATCCTGAAACGGAGACGCTTCGCTCGCTCTTTTAATGAGTTTTATTACAGTCGCATACATGTGTCTGTACAATATATTATGTTATTGTACCAAAAAAAACCTATTTTGTGATAATTTAATTAGGGCAATGGAGTGTAGCGTGTTATCGATGTAATTAAATAAAATGCTAATTATTTGAGTGACCAGCAGAAAAATAACACGACATGCGTATTTTGTTGATGAATGTCACAGTTGTATCAAGGATGTTGTATGTAAAGTAAACCAAGAAAAAAAAACAGCGCACTTATTTTTTTCAGACTGATCAATAAAGTTATACAAATAATTAAAGAATCTCTAGGAATGGTTTATTATAAATAATAATTAAAAAAAATTGTGTACCTATTGCATAACTGGTTAAAATTAGGCATAATTGAATTGGACCTCTGCCACTCTGTATGGGAAACGATATGACGATACGTTGTATGGAATTAGATATGAGTGTTTTGTCTTTCCTTTGTTGTGTTGGTTCATATACGCAGCTAAGTTTCATCCCTCCGTGTTTAATGTGTAGATATCATCGTCTTCAATGGCGCCGACACCAAGTAATTAATTTCACAAATGAGTACACTGTATCATCGGGACTTCGACACTGCAGCGGTTAATAAGCGATAGCGGCCATTATTGCGTACCAGGGCCAGTGTGCTAGAAGAAATTACCCGATTTATTAAAGTGTAAGAGATAAACAAGTCTACCTATTCAGTTAACTAACCGATACACACGTGCAGCGAAATTAAATCGAGGCGAAAACACAACGATGTGCGATCCGATTTCAATAATACCTGTTTACATTTTACATGTCCGAGATGCAGTCGCGGCGAAAAAACAACGTTGTCGTTATAGGATGCTTTTTTAAAGGTTTTTTAAGGTTACGCACAGTTAGGAGGACTCAATTGAGTGCAAGTAGGAAAGTAACGTTGCACGTTGTATTGGGTAAAGAAATAAACCTTTTTCAGCATTCTACAATTTAATTAAGAAACCTACTTGTCTTTGTGTTAGTTATATTTCCTGAGTAACCTCCCCTACAAAATCACAGAAGAATCGCGACAAAGAAACTAAGTAATTCCACTATTCTAAAGAATTCAAGGGACTTCTACAAAGCCGGGAGTTTCCCAATAAAGTGTTGTATCCGCGGGGCTCCAGTCGACGCCATTTCATTTTCGTGCGCAAAGTAATTTGTGATGAAATTCGCGCGAATGACTCGCTGACAATAGGATTCCTCGCTCACGAACGCTGTAATAAGGAATAAACCCACCCCCAACCCAGCACGGGTGCGTCGGATTAAATCAACTAAAATTGTGGACAAATACCTACTTGTAATTGTACGTAATTGAATTCGGTCGCGCGCGTCGACAAATATTTGCATGCTACCACAGATCTAGAGACAAAAGTACCTAGTTTTTTAGGGTTCCGTACCCGAAGGGTGCCAAACGGAACCCTATTACTGAGACTTCGCTGTCCGTCTGTCCGTCCGTCCGTCCGTCCGTCCGTCCGTCCGTCCGTCTGTCACCAGGCTGTATCTCATGTTCAGTTCAGTTCAGTTCAAAAATTTTATTGACCATAAAATCATACATATTACTTAGTCAACGTCAATACAATATTAATATTTTTGTATACTACCGCCCGTTCGGAAGTTGTGGGCTTAGGGATGGAGCAAAGAAGGGCAAGAAACCTCCCCCGTACCTCTTTTAAAATATCAGAGCCTTAAAAATACAATGTTATGTATTTCTACTTAAGTCTAAGGAAATACACCGAGGAGAGACGTACTGACTCAGTCCATCGCCCCTCTTTGGATTTCTGTGCGCTGAGATGGTAAAGACCATGCAGTTTTGTCATCTAAATATTCTTTTACACTGTAATATGACTTCTTCAGTAGGCCGTTTTTGACATAGTTTTTGAACCTCCTTTCTGGTAGGTCCGTTGCTTCATTAGGTATTTTATTATAAAAACTAACACATACTCCCATAAAAGAGTGAGCAACCTTACTGAGTCTGAACGCGGGCATAGCAATCTTATTTCTATTTCTAGTGTTAATACTATGATTATGACCTAAAGTCTTAAATAAACCTATGTTTTTTCTGGTATACATGATATTTTCATAAATGTATTGACAGGTAACAGTAAGTATATTGATATTTTTGAATTTGTCCCTTAGTGATTGCCTAGCATCTAGTTGATAGATAGCCCGAATGGCCCTTTTTTGTAAGACAAATATTGTGTTTATATCTGCCGCTCTCCCCCAAAGCAGTATTCCGTAAGACATAATACTATGGAAATAACTAAAGTAAACCAATCTGGCAGTTCCTACATCTGTGATGTGTCTGATTTGCCTGACCGCATAAGCAGCTGAGCTAAGTCTTCGTGAGAGACTAGTTACATGAGGACCCCATTGAAGTTTCGAGTCTATAGTGATTCCAAGGAAAATTGTTTCTTCAACGAGGTCTAGTCTTTCCGTTCCTATGCTTACACTCGTGTCCACCTGCCGCACATTCGGTAAACAGAATTTGATACATTTTGTCTTCTTCGAGTTTAATAAAAGGTTGTTTACATTAAACCAACTTAACACATGAGAGAGCGTACTATTTGCATCGTCTAGAATTTCTTGTTGTCTTTTCACCTTAAAGATAATGGATGTGTCATCAGCAAATAGTACAATCTGAGTCATTTTCTCCACCATATACGGCAGGTCATTCACGTAAACTAAGAAAAGGAACGGACCCAGAATAGAGCCTTGGGGGACACCAATATTCATATGCGTCCCGGTAGACTTATTTCTATTTATATCTACTTTTAGTACTCTGTCTCCAAGATATGATTCCATTAATTTTAAAGCATTGTCTTTAATACCATAGTGTTGCAGTTTGAGCAGAAGGGTTTGATGATCCACACAGTCAAAGGCCTTGGAAAGATCACAGAATACACCAACAGCATCCTGTGATCCCTCCCACGCACTATAGATGTGTTGTACTAGTGCTACTCCGGCGTCAGTTGTTGATCTGCCTTTAGTGAAACCAAATTGTTTTTTGTGGAGTAGCCCTGATGCGTTAAAGTGAGATTGTAGTTGATTCAGTATCACCTTTTCAAACACTTTGCTCAACACTGGCAAAACAGATACAGGTCTGAAGTTCGCAGGGTCTTCCTTGCTACCGGATTTGAAAACCGGACCGGACATGAACCGTGGTAGCTAGACAGTTGAAATTTTCACAGATGATGTATTTCTGTTGCCGCTATAACAATAAATACTAAAAATCAAAAGAAATTTAATATTAAGGGGGGCTCCCATACAACAAACGTGATTTTTTTGCTCATTTTTGCTCGATATTGATAATGGTAGCAGGTAGACGCTTAAAATGTTCACAATATATTGAGTATATTATTTACTTAAAAAATAAATAATTAAATTAAAATTAAATTAATATTTAGGGGGGGCTCCCATACATATTTTTTTTGCGGTTTTTTATAGATAATGGCACGGAACCCTTCGTGCGCGAGTCCGACTCGCACTTGGACGGTTATTTTTAAATATGCGAAGTTTTCTAAATTCACTGCCACTAGCTAGAGCGTGAGGTAATCGGTATACTCTTATAAGGACATAGGCCGAACAAACTTACAATGCATTCGGAGAGAGAGTAAACAATGCCGATTTCGCAGGCAGGGTAGGTTTATGGTAAATCTCACACGTCACTCAAAGAGAGGTATTTAAATCGTGATTGGGCAAATTACATTAATAGCGATTAGGGGACAAATCGTATGTAACAATTGCAGTTATTGTCAGACGTAAATCGCAGATCAAGGCAATGGAATTATACAATATTTTAATGCCCACTGATAACCTCATATTTGGTCAAATATTGTCGCTGGCCTTTGCTCGGCTAAAATGAACTTAATAAATATTACATCATCTTGTCCATGAGCTTGTCACATGTTTCTTTTTCTATTTATTTATATGTTTTATCAGTATTATCAATCACCATAAGTTCACTGCAGAATATCAGCCTCATTGGGTTTCCTATCCTATAGGCATAGCATTATGCTGAGTTTTTTTGCTATCGCGGCATGCGCACATGGCAGCAATGCTTACACTTGACTTGCTTGACTAAACTACTATTACTGTAATGGTAGCTCAATGACTTAAGTACTACAATTTTAAAAGGTTTTTTAAGTATTTAGTGTTGATACAGCGCACAAATCTTCTTTTCTGTTCTATTCCTGTCATCTGCTCGTTTCATACCACTTTTAGCCTTTCGGCCTATCATTCGCTCAAGTCCAAGATTGGCTCTACCCTCTATAGAGGTTCTCTCTCTATTGGAGTTAGTTCTAAAATGGCTTACTTATCTATATTTTTTTGTTTAAGTAAGTTGCCGTATAATAACTGGCTTGTCCACTCGTCGACTGAGTGGGTGTGTTATTTGATATTTTAATTAACTTTGCAAATTCAATTAGAGCAAAAAAAAACGTAAGTCGTCAACCGACGTTTTTCTTCGGTTGATGAAGGTACGCCTAAATATAAGCAAATGTCGGCTTCTGCATAATTTATTCGGCAACGAAGAGTCTTTCCCTTTGCATTTGAGAGGTCTGTTTGTATCACAAAAGGGCTTTCTGACTGTTTGGGACTACAATAAAGAATAACTGCTCGAGTGTTGTCCGGGGACATTTAAACGAAGGGACTGCATCCTAAATTCAATTACGCATTGTAAAAAAACACTTCTTCAACACTCAGAGGTATCGGTTTTGTAGATTATCTAAAATTAAACGGCTATAGAAAAGAAATAAGTGTTTTACCGGTTTCAGAGGGGATAAAAAGCATGGATTTTAAGTGCCCCCAATCTAATTAGAGATCCCACGTAAAGACGCAGTATCATGTGCAGTTACTGTCTCCTGTCAGGACCCGCTAGAACACAAGACGAGACAACAAAGGTGCACAACAGACGGTCATTACCGGACCGTCATCAATCATTAGCACACGGTAACGATATTGTCGTACTCGGATGCGCTTGCGCAGCTAACGAGCCGTCGCGTCATATTTCACACGCATCGCTACATTGTGCATAATGCAGCAGAAAGACGCATGGTTGGGAGCGGGTCTCAGATCGGTTGCAAGATCATTTGCCTCACGCGATGACGATTTGCTATGTCATCATTATTATCATCATACATATTAGATTAGAGGAATATCTCACGTCAACTAGTATAGCTCTGCTTTGTACACTGCTACTGCTTTCTCTACTATTTTAAGGAATTTGTTAAACAAAATGATTCACATAAACAGACATTTCATTTGAAGATAGCATCGGGCTTATGCATCATTTCTGAGAGGAAGAAAGTTACACAGGTAATGCATAATTAATTAATAAAGGCCACACATCAGTGGATAAGTTGCCACCGAAACAGCGAGCCGATAGGAAATAGAAATAACATCAATAACAAGGTACAGTTAATGTAATTAATGTTATTTTATCGCGAATTAGATTCTCGTGAAACAAATTACTGCTGCGTTACTTGATCTGTCAAATTCTTGAAGTTATTTGAAAGATCAATATATTTAGTAAATTATTCTTAACAAAACGTTGCTCTAGAAAAATTTACCTCAAAATATGTATTACCTCTGTTTTCGTACGCCATTTATAAAAGTAGGAGATAGTTCAAAAGTTTCGTGAACGAGCACGGTTCGAACATGTATGGTGTTATAAAATGTTCGGAAGGTAATGTTGAGGTTGAAGGATATTCGTTCCTCTCCTTATTAGAGAACACCTACACACATGGATTCGCTACGGGGATTATGTGGTTTAAGCTTCGCTTACTCTGGGGCGCAGAGATCATATACACAATAATATTACTGTCTCAGCTTAATTGAGAGAATTCAGTGTTTAATATAACTCATATTATTTTAGATGGTGGAGTAGGATACGTCAAATAACATCTTATAAATAATAAGATTTAGAGTTATTATGATAATTTCGACGAAATCACTTCAGTAACCTTGTCACCTGTTGTTGTAAATGTAAATTCCAAAATGATCTATCAATAGTCTGCAATATACTGATTGAGAGGTTTGTTATTACATACTCATCACATATTTTATTTCAAAAAGTTACTGCAAATGTTCAGATTAAAAAAAATTATACATATTTGCATCTGCAGAATCCCATGCGCAGTGGACGTTGCCGTTAATTTCTGCGTATCACATAAGTCTCTTTACGCGTTTCGTTTCTACTTTATGGACATTTGGACTTGCGCCGTTTACGAGTTCCCAGTAACCGCCTACCTTCCGATAGGAGCTTATTCTTTACTTGAAAGTGGAAAGCAAAAGCAGCGTAGACCTTTTGCGTTGGCAGTCACTAAGCGAGAGGTTTTATCGCAGAAATCTATATATATAAAAATTAATTGCTGTTCGTTAGTCTCACTAAAACTCGAGAACGGCTGAACGGATTTATCTTATCTTAGTCTTGAAATGTTCGTGGAGGTCTAGGGAAGGTTTAAAAGGCGAGAAAAAATCGAATAATTTCCGGGAAAACCCAAAAACAGCCCATTTCTATTTCCCATACAAACGTTTTCTAGAGTCAATTTGAACTTTATTGCTATTCATAAAGTTCATATTAAATTATAATCACTCACTGTTGTCTGAGCAATTTAGGTGTGTTCCTAACGTCAAAGAGTCCATTTGCAATTTATTACCGCTGCATAAAGCTCAAATTCAATCATATCTATGAAAATAGTCTTCGCGTGCGCTTTGGAGGATCTAATGTCGCGTTCCGAAAATAAACAAAAGTGAATCGCGAACGCGACAAAAAATGTAATAAACTATTAGTATGTAGTACTGATTTACAATTAATTTGGTCGGCTTCGCGAAACTTAATTTTAGCTAACTTCAGTTGTAAACTTGAAACTGTATCAGATTTATTCAATACATTTTGTTTGTTTTGAAATTAATTTATACAAAAGTTTAGGTCTTTTATTTATCGATTGAGGCAGTACGAAGTCTGCCGGGTCAGCTAGTATTAAATAAGATTAGCTGACTCACTGCGCGAATGGTGTGTGTAGTTTCCAACTTACCTGGAAAAATAAAAATATGTTAGAAATAATAATACAGGAATAATTGGAATGAATGGAATTGAAATAATTTCGAAATACACATGGTGCCTTTCCCATATAGGGTGGAAGAGGCATAATCTTGTCATCGTCTAGTCGTCGTTGCTCTTTACCCTTACTTACCCTATGACACACCTCGGACACTCCATAGAACGCTCGTAAAATAATCACCTATTACTACTACATAACAAAATGATGTGCAAATGTGTGCGTAAACTTTGCTAGGGCTGGTGGCGCGGCAAATGCAGCGATATTTAGTAATACGCGTCGTCACTCGTCAGGCGTTCAGCCCTGTCTATTGATCCTTTAACCAATTTTTTGACGCCAGGGGCGGGGTGCGGTATCTGAATCAGCGCGGGGAAGGGAGTGGCCGTTCTGTACGGAGTACTATTATCTCTTGTGCCTATGATATACATAATTGTGCTTACCCTATGATATGTGTTTCAAGAGATGTATGCCGACAAATAAGCGTGTCATCGGGCCTGATGATAACCGCGCGTACCAGAGCTATTTGTAATTAGTCCGGCTTATCACAACGGCAGGTGACCATTACGCTACTTAAATATAACGCATTGCAGCACAGTTTTTGACGGCATTAACTAACATAAATTGTGTGCGGCCTGTAATTATCGTCCTACGCTGGAAAAAGCTTGGTTTTCGTTTCACAATCCGTCTGCGGCCCACGCGCATTTTACTATTTGCTCGAAAATTTTAAGATTGGAACGCTCGGATTTGCATTGACGAGATAAGGGTGTAATGAGCGTTGGGCATGCGCCGGCTCCGCGCATAGATCACGCTAGGTGGCGCCGGTGGGCTCTCTTGCGCAACTGCAAGATCTAAGAGGCTGGCACGGGCCAGCAAATCAGATAATGTTGGCGGAGGAATAGAAAAGCCGTGATGGCAGATAATTGTACTTTTGTTGGGCACTCGTTTTTGAATTCCGAGAAAGTTGCCTGTGTAAGGTAATGTGCCTTGGCTACGTTCTATCCGATGATCAGTTAGCCATAACACTCCAGAGAATAGTTTAAAAAGAGTATTATTACCCAGTGGATCTTGGAAGGAAATTAGAACCATATAAACTGATGTATTTAATTACATGATTTCCGTAAACTGTCATAAAGTTATGGCCCTAATTAAAAACCAGACGTAGAACTTAAAAACCTAGTCACTGGCGAACGACACAGAAGTCACAATTTAGTAGCAATGAATATAGATAATCATAAACTATGTGGCCGATTCTCTAGGTTACACTTACTAAAATTAGTTGACAATATTAAGTCCGACAGCTCTTATGAGGTCGCCATAGATTCCATTTTCAAACTTACTTTTGAATGATTTTAATGTACTGATGAACTAATTCAAAAGTGAGTTCGAAAATGAAATCTATGGCAACCGCGTAAGAGCGTCGGAGCTAATATTGTCAAGTAATTTTAGTGTGTGTGCCCTAGAGAATTGGCCCCAGTGACAACTTCCAATCATAATAGTACCCGATAGTAAATAACTGGAATGGAATACGTCAAATTGACAAGTCCATAACGAAACGGCAATGGTATTTATTGTCATTATTTCATAGCGATTAAGGGCTAAAATACAGTTGTTAAGTTAACGATGACGATATCCTTTGCGTATGGTTTAATGACAGGTTGGGATTGAAATTAATGTTCATAGTACATTTATGAAATACTATTAACTTTATATCAACAAGTACACTAATCAAAGACTACGGAATATCGGATAAAGGCCGAACATAATGAATAAAAGAATCGTTTGTTCATGAATCATTATGGAAAAGCAAAGATCGGCAAGAATATTAAGTATTTCATCAATAGTCTTGTTACGGACAGCGAGCTCCTACCGGCGCAACGAACGCCGGCCGACTGACTGGCTGGAGGTGCGAGCGAGACGGCGCAGCGCGCCGACAAGGACCGCATGAACAGAGAGGCGATCCCTGCGACGAACACGGAGAGAACAAAGGACCGACGCTAGCTCCGAGTATAAATATAAGCTAGTTTGTAAGCGAATTTGTAGTGTTATTGCGACCACAGTCCAATAAAGAGCTATCAAGGAGTGTAAACTTTCGTTTCACTTTTACCACTACCAACATTTTGGTCCTTCGAGCCGGATCGTTGAGTTTAACTCCGATCAGTGCCGTTGGGTGGAAAGGATCGTTGAGTCTGACTCCGATTATTCGTACCTAGAACGTTGAGTGACAACTCCGTTCGAAAGTACCAGTACTGAGAGCGTTGAGTGTCACTCCGTTCGAAGTTCAGAACCGTGCCAGATCGGTACGAGATGGTGTCGAAGGCAGACGCAGACGCCGCCGCTGCGGCCGCCGCCGCGGCCGCTGACCAGGCTGCCCGAGCCGAGATGCTGGCCCGCGTCGAGGCTGCTGAAGCCGCCGCCGCCGTCGTCGAATCCACCCAAGCAGAGATGCGTGCACGCATGGAGGCCGCCGAAGCGGCCGCAGCCGAAGCTGCAGAAGCCCTTGCTGCCGCCAATGCCCGCGCCGAAGCCCGGGCCTACGCTGAGGATGGAAGCAGCGTTGTACAGACCGTACACCACGCCATGCCACCCCGGTCCCCGTCGGAGCAAGCGTCAATGGGTCAGGCAGGATCGGTGCTGCCAGCACACTGCCCGAGATTGGCTCCGCTGACCGAGGAGAACGTGCGACGAGCGAACTCCGTGCGATCTACATCGAGCGCCGTGACTCAGAGGCGCATACAGCTTCAGATCGAAGCCCAGACACGCATGAACGAGATGCGACGTCGAGCCCTAGAGCTCGAGAAGAGGCAGGTCGATCTCGACCTCGAGAACGCACAAAAGTTACTTGAATTACAGATGCAGAGTGTAACTGTCGACGAACAGGCGAGCCACGTCTCTCATCATGAGCGGTTGAGCGCCTGGCTGGGACCAGTTGCCGCCGCCGCCGGGACAGCGAGCTACCCCATCCCCGACACTCGGGCGACGAGCTACCCGACCGCCGCAACGACTACAGCTACGGGGACCGGAGCCGAGCAACGCCATACCCCGCCTGAACGACGGGGGGAGAGACCTCATGTCACCTTCAGACATGAGCAGCTGCAGCTGGACGCGCCACCGCGAGAATATGGAGCGCGGCGCCGCTCCCGCTCACCCACGCCGACGGGACGACTTCTCGCAGAACGATTCGAGAGGATGGAGCAGAAGTTGGATCGACCTCACCGGTATAAACCTAACCTGAATTTACCTATTTTCTCAGGCGAGCCGGGCGATTGGGTATCGTTCAAATCCTTGATGGAGAGCACCACAAGAAAATACCACATCGACCCCGAGGAGAACGTGAACCGACTCCGAATCGCGCTGCAAGGGAAAGCGAGAGCCAGCGTGATCAACCAGTTGGGGACTGCAAGGCGTCCAGATCGGATCATGCAGACACTGGAGGAGCTCTACGGCCGACCAGAGCTGCTCATCGACAATTCCCTGACGATGCTACATCAGATTCCGGCGCCCAGACGGGATGACACTAACTCTTTCAGTGTCTTTGCCTCACAGGTGGAGAACGTGGTCTTCGGGCTGGAAGACCTGCACGCCGAGAAGTGGCTGGAGAACCCTCTCCTGGTACGAGAGGTGGTGAACAAGCTGCCCGACTACATGAAGTGCAACTGGGCTACGTCCGCGAGGCAGACATCGCACCTGGGAGAACCAGAGCTCGTTCGTCTGACACGCTTCCTGAAGGAAGCAGCGAGGGATATGGTAAAATATGTTCACCCATCAGGCCCGTCGATCGCGCCCGTGGCCCCCGCTCCAGTGAAGACGTACGCCGGTGCCAAGCCAGTCATCCCCCGTCTGCCGCGCGCCACAGCGCGCACCGCCCAGGTGCTCACCGCGGAAGAGGAGCGAAGACCTGCAGATCGCAGGACCTGTCTTTGCTGCGGTGGCAACGAGCACCCAATCAACAGATGCCGCAAGCTGTTGAACATGACCACCGATGCCCGCTGGGAGTGGGCCAGGTCAGAACGCCTGTGCTTCAAGTGCATGGAGTTCAGGCACCGCCGCAACGTATGCAGAGCCAAGGGATGCGGCACGAACGGCTGCCGCCGTCCACACCACCCGCTGCTGCACGAGGAGAGCAGCCGCCAGGCCCAGGAGACGCCGACCGTGAGCACCGAGCCCGCCACCGACCAGGAAGCTGAAGCGGTAATGTCGATTGCGAACACTAACGACCATACTGTGCTCTTAAAGGTCTGCAGAGTTGAAGTCACTGGGCCTGCGGGGAAGACGTCGACCTACGCGTTGCTGGACGAGGGATCGAGCGTCACCCTGATCAGCAAGGACCTCGCTGACGCTGTCGGTGCCACAGGAGACCTCGCGCCACTGAACCTGCGCGGGGTGAACGGAGTGCAGCCACACACGGACAGTCGACGAGTCACTGTCCAGATCAGAGGGCACCAGGAGCGCGCACACCACGAGATAGCGGCCCGAACCGTCCGCAACCTCGACCTGCGGCAACAGAGCGTGTCACGGGATGTGCTGCGCTACCGCCACCTGCGACATCTGCAAGACCACGGCTTCAAGAACGCGAAGCCCCAGTTATTGATCGGTGCCGACCACTGGCACCTTATTGTATCTCATCAGATGCGGACCGGCAAACGGAACGAGCCTGCCGCCTCCAAGACCGACCTAGGGTGGGTCATCTACGGGACGGTGCCAAGACTGCTGCGCCGCACTGACGAGGACGCCGTGCTGCACGTCCATGCGGCAGAACGCCGCTGCAACGACGAGAGCCTTCACGAGCTGGTGAAGCAGCACTTCGAGGTGGACGCGCTGGGTGTGTCTCTCCGTGTAAAGACATCACCGGAACATCAGCGCGCCATCAACACCTTCGAGAGGACGGCCCGTCGAGTCAACGGTCGCCTTGAGGTTGGGCTGCCATGGCGCACGGCGAAGATCCTGCTGCAAGACCTGTGGCGCATCAGCATGGGCTGGGACGAGACCCTGCCATCGGCGTACGCCGAACGCTTCGACCGCTGGCTGAGGGCACTGAACGAGATTGCCCAGCTGCGACTCCCACGCCGCTACAACGAAGAGGACACTGCAGAGCCAGAGCGACAGCTCCATGTCTTCGTGGACGCCAGCGAGCAAGCATACGCCGCAGCGGCGTACTGGCGCCTTGAACACGCCGACGGCCGCATCACGATCGCTTTGGCCGCCGCCAAAGCAAAGGTGGCCCCACTGCGGCCCCAGACGATCCCGCGCCTTGAACTGCAGGCTGCGGTGATTGGCGTACGACTCGCAGACATGATCAAGCGAGAACACCACTGGCAGCCACAACGAGTCGTCTATTGGAGCGACTCCAGCACCGTGATCCAGTGGATTCACACCGACGCCCGGCGCTACACCCCATACGTAGCGCACCGGCTCGGCGAGATAGCTGAGGCAACCGAGCCCAGCCAATGGAGATGGGTGCCGACCGAGCACAACGTGGCAGACGACGCGACGCGCCCGTAGAACACGCCACAAGGACCACACGACCGGTGGTTCATCGGCCCGGCCTTCCTCTACGAGCCTGAGGACGCCTGGCCCCGAGCATCGAACCACGAGCCAGAGGATGTCGAGGCAACGCACCACGCATCCAACACGGGGGGAGCGGATGTCCTGCCGGACATCAGCCGCTTCTCATCATATGAGCGGCTAATTCGGGCCACTGCTACTATGTTGGCTTTCATCGACAGATGCAGGAAGAAGACCGAGCGCCTGGAGCTGCGCCACCTGGAACGAGCAGAGCAGCTATGGGTGGCCAAGGCGCAGCGGGACAGCTTCGGGGAGGAGATCGCACGGCTACAAGCGGGCCGACCACTGCCCGCCTCCAGCCGTCTTCACAAGCTGGACCCGATGATGAAGGATGACCTGCTACGCGTGTGCGGGCGAATCAACGCCGCACGCGTACCGACAGAGGCCAAGCAGCCTCTCATCATGGATGGCCGCCACCCGCTGACTCGGCTGATCGTGCTGAGGGAGCACGCCGCCGCCGGACACGCCGGCAACGAGCGCGTGCTGAACGACCTGCAGCAACGCCACTGGATACTGCGCGCACGCCCCACTGTGCGTGCGATGTCCCGATCCTGCGCACTCTGCCGAGTGCGCCGAACGACGCCCCGAGTCCCGCCGCTGGGGAACCTGCCAGCGGCCCGCCTGGACTCCAACCGCCGGCCCTTCACCAACTGCGGGGTCGACTACTTCGGCCCGATGCTGGTAGCAGTCGGGCGCCGGCGAGAGAAGAGATGGGGCGCGCTCTTCACGTGCCTGACGACGCGAGCTGTCCACATCGAGCTGGTGGGCAGCCTCGACGTCGACGCAGCAATCATGGTGCTGAGGAGGATGGCTGCGCGCCGCGGATGGCCGCGCCAGATCTGGAGCGACAACGGGACGAACTTCCGAGGCTCTGACAACGAGCTACGAGCCGCCTACAAGGAGTGGGCGCCAGCACTGCGGGACTACGCGCACCTGCAGCGCGTGGACTGGCGCTTCATCCCACCCGGGGCGCCGAACATGGGAGGCGCCTGGGAGCGACTGGTGCGGTCCATCAAGACCGCCCTCAAAGCTACACTGAACGAGCAGGTGCCCAAGGAGGAGGTGCTGCTGACCTTGCTGCTGGAGGCTGAGCACGCCGTGAACGCGCGCCCGCTGACCCACGTGTCGGTGGACCCGGCGGACCCAGAGGCGCTGACGCCTAATCATTTCCTGATCGGAACATCGAGCGGCCTGCCCCAGACCGGCCCCTGCGACCCAGCTGATCGACGCAAGTGGAGAGCAGCCCAAGGACTGGCTGACCAATTCTGGAGAAGATGGACCAGGGAATATCTTCCCACCCTGGTGCCACGCAGAGGCGCAGCGGATCTGCAACGACCGCTGCGAGTGGGCGACCTCGTCGTCGTGGTGGACTCCGGGTTGCCGCGCAACACATGGCCGCGCGGCATCGTCGAGCGCATACACGTCGGCCCGGACAACGACGTGCGCAGCGCCGACGTCCGAACGAGAGGCGGAGTCTTCACGCGACCTACAAGGAAACTCGCCGTCCTTCGCGTTGAAGAGGAGGCTACGACGAGTCTGCGCCGGGGGGAGGATGTTACGGACAGCGAGCTCCTACCGGCGCAACGAACGCCGGCCGACTGACTGGCTGGAGGTGCGAGCGAGACGGCGCAGCGCGCCGACAAGGACCGCATGAACAGAGAGGCGATCCCTGCGACGAACACGGAGAGAACAAAGGACCGACGCTAGCTCCGAGTATAAATATAAGCTAGTTTGTAAGCGAATTTGTAGTGTTATTGCGACCACAGTCCAATAAAGAGCTATCAAGGAGTGTAAACTTTCGTTTCACTTATACCACTACCAACAAGTCTCATTACACAACAGCAGGGGATCAACCAACCAGAAACAGATGCATAAGAAAATATTCGTACAACCTACTTCGGAAACTCGGTAAAATGAATGTGCCACTAAAAAAAACATATCGCCCCGCACCGCACCCATTTTCTTTACGAGATGATAAAAGCACTCTTTGGCACTATCGTTTTGTAAAAGGTAATCAAATTCATTATCATTATCATAGTAATCAGCCCACAATGACACTTCTGCTACTGCTAAACAACCAGAAAAATGTACTGCGAAAGTGACAGTACAGTAGTTTGTATATCTTGTCTGCATAGGGTGGGGTCATTGTGCCTATGCTTCGTATCTCTGATCCTCTCAGTCCCGTCAGCTAATTAAGTCACCTGTTGGCATTAACTGGTATAAACCACATTTTGGATAACATTTGAGGAAGCAAAGACGTCAATAAATCTAGATATCCCAACACCCACCGGCCAGACGCCCCAGGCGCCGAAGTGGGCGGTTAGTACACACTGCACAAATTAGCAGCCAAATTCTAGGTCCCAATTAATTCTGGTCTAGACTTCTCCATGGGGCTAGAAGGGTTATTTATTGGCGTGAGACCATTATCGTTAGATGCCAATTGGTGTTTGCAAAACAGTTGGCCTATTGAAACACTGGTCGGCCGGATTGGATTTCATGACTTATGAAGAGCGAAAGGTCAGGAAAGGTGAAATTCTTTGCGACAATGGTATGGATCGATTGCGATTTTGAATCACAGATCATACCTTTATAAATTTTGCAATTGTGTGCTGACTATTCATAAAGTATTGTGTTGAATTACGAGTACTAAAGACAGTTTGTGTCAACTCTTCCAAACCTTTTAAATAGGTATGTAAAATGATGTTAATCGATCCCATACAATGATAATATTATTGCAAGAAGTAAGGCCGGTAGTCTACAACTTTCGGTACTTCGGTTCACACTATACACACATCATATTTTCGGTACCTACCTGAATTTTGTATAATATATTTTCAGTCTTATCTATTTATACTTTGCTTGTATTTCACACGGTCATCACTGGTTATCGTTATCTTTAGGTCTTCGACTGCTAGCTAATGAGATAAGAGGAATCCGTTACTTATCTCATGGTAACTTTTAGTACCTTGACATGACTAAACATTGATTTTATCAAGAGAAAGATTATATGGCCACCTGTTGACAATTTCGTACCCCCAACACAAACACAAAATCAGATCTTTGATGATTAGTCGATTAACATATTTGAGCCTCTCACTTTGTCCACTTAGTTGCAGGGGTCGAGAATATCTACTAGCTCGTATAATCGACCAAAATACCCAAAAATAAATAGGTACTCATAAATCTTGTCTTTTGTTAAATCAATATTCTTTGTTAATAGACACCAATGACGACAAATGTCGCTAAATAATTTAGTTTTATTTTGATAGTCATATCCACAGACCATTAAATCTGTATAGTTCGCAGCAAATGTACCTACTTTGCGTGTCTCAAACAGTTATTGTGCACCTGTTACCGCTCAGTCCCTCATGCAAATGGTACAGTATATTTTCTCATTTTCTATCGATTGAACTAAGTAAGCATATAGTATTGTGCACTAAGATTCATGCAGTATACTGTAGGTACGATTTGTTTTGAGAATTTTAAGTGCGTCGTTTTTTTTTTTTTTTGGCACGTAAGTGTACATGCGCAAGCTTTCCCCCACCACGTCACATTTTGCTCAAGATGTTTGGCGTCATTTATACTTTCTGGCTGCAAAACTTCCTTATGCAAACAATTTTACACCTGCTTTACGGTTTCAGGGGACCTTCGTTTATTTGATTTCCACAAATTAATTAACACATATAAAGCACCTGTTATTTCTTCTGGGCATTTCACAAAATTCTTGAATTTAATTATTTCATGACACCAGCTACGGAACCTGTTAGCTCAGGTCATGGTTCTGTCTCGCCCACAGCGGCCCACGTCGACAAGCAGTCACGATTTAACGCCAAAAATAGCAAAATAGTGAAATCGAATTGGTTAATAAAATCAATCAATATTTCCATAGGAACTGCGATGGAACTGTTGCTTTTCATTTCGTGTGCAATTATTTTTGCCCACTAAAGGTAGGCTTTCGAAGCGAGCGATACTGCGTCAGTGACGATAGCGTCACCCTTATTTACTGGCGAATAAGGAACATCATTCGAGCCGAGCGTAGTGACGCTGACGTGGCGTCAGTGCGCCTTCTTTATCAGCGTTTTTCTTTATACTGAGATAGCTGATAGCTTGTATATACATCGGATTATTTGGGGGGGGGGGGGGGGTAAGAATCCATGATTACGTCATCTGCGCTTCGTTTCCGACGACTAGACTAATGAAAGTATCTATTTTATTGATTTAACTTTATAGTTCTTATCTCATGCATTTTGACAAAATGACACACCCTCTTCCCAAATTTAGGTCATTTAAGACCCATAGAAACATCACATACGGTGTCAGTGCTAATAAACAGCAAAAATTTCAAGCACGGACGAAGATTACGTAATCAAGGCGAGGGGGGGGGGGGGTAAAAACAAAAGATTACGCTATGATCACGTAGGGGGGGGAGGGGTTAAAAAACGGCCAAAAATGATCACGTAATTGTTGAACGATCCCTCTGGGAAAAGGTGTAGGTATGTGTTAGTTTGTATTTTTAATTGCAGTTTCCCGCCAAAGCTTATTCCAGATAACCTTTTCGGGCTATCTTAGCAAATCTAATACCACACTTAAATATAGCCGTATCATTAAGTTAAATGTGATAAGTATAACTTAAGAAACGATACGGCTGACTTAATAGCTTAAACTTTAGCTATTCTTCGGGGATTGCAGCAAAGTTAAAATAGTTAACTTTATTAGCTGGTGTCACGGTTCAAATTGTCTTGATAGGCTATCGCCGCCTAGTCCCACGAACGTCCTACGCGTTGTGGTCTGGCTGAGTACATGTACAATTGTACAGTCACAATCAGGTCGAGTTATCCCGAAAAATGAGGGCTTTATGATACCTGATTAAAAACCCAAAGCTTATGTTGTTACCAGTGTCTCCTGAATTTAGAGTATTGTAGTTAAAATTCTCCATAACATAGAAACACTATAACAATTAACCCTTTATCGCGCATACGAGTTGGTTTTGGACTTTAAAATAACAAGACCAAATAGGTTTTCCAAAATTATTATAAAAAAATATTATCACAAACGTAGCCTCTATGTTGCATGAAATAAAGAACAAGGTCCAGAAGGGATAACTGGACGGGACCGCGACTGCACATAAGTATTAGTTGTTGCAACTTATGGACTGAAGCGAATCTGAAGAATTTTATATCTCATCGTACCCGTATCTTGTTTTATTGTATATTTATTACTGATACGTTAGTGAGAATTTAGCTTCAAATTATTATCTTAGGGTGGGATAGAAGATAGGTAGGCGTTTGCGTGGCTGTGACTAAGATATTATCAACAAATTATTGACTAAAGTTACTATTTCCTAGAGCTCCTTGCCTTTCTAAAGAGCTCC
The DNA here is from genome assembly GCA_963457715.1 of Argyresthia albistria. Classification (NCBI taxonomy): domain Eukaryota; kingdom Metazoa; phylum Arthropoda; class Insecta; order Lepidoptera; family Argyresthiidae; genus Argyresthia; species Argyresthia albistria. The sequence continues at coordinate 9,235,697 of OY735264.1, read as the reverse complement.
TTTACTTTCTTCCACTAATCCGAAATAAAAATTGTAACGATTTATCTATCTTTTACATTTTTGGTCACTTATCCCACGACCTGCGATGCCTGCGATGTGTTTAAAACCTTATCTTAATCATCCGGCCGGCTGTTCAAATAATGCCCTGGCGCCATTGCCATGGTCATGGCCGCATAAAAACGAATTTAGATATCAAAGTACTACATGTCATTGGGAAGGTAATGATCACACCTTCCCAATGACAATGACAACTAACAATGTCCTCACAAGGGTACTTACCAAAGATGAACACTCTTGTTCAGAGTAGAATTTCAAAAAAGTCCGATATTTTTGACGCTGAGTGTAGTTGAAATTTTCCGAAAGTTCTAATAAAAGTATAATCTTCTTGATAACTTTTTATAACAAAAATTGAACTTGCCGAACGAGGCCGTTTGCCTCTGCCACTTCATAAGGCGTCGAACAAACAAACACTCAGGCGCAAGACCCGCCCGTTTAGCTACAAATTCGTCAGTAAACTACAAAAGGACTTTATCATCCATTTATGGGCTATAATGTATTTATAGAGGCTATGAACTGGTATAATAATATTCCCTTTCGTCGTAATTATACGGTGCGGCGGTCGCAGAGTCGTCGTTTGAATTATGTATGCGTGCGCGCAGCTCCAGGCTCAATGCATTGCGCAGGGAAAGAGCTGAGCTGAGGCACATTTCATAGACTCACAACTAGCTGGCGATAGGCTAGCCCTTATCAAATGTGGGCACGAATGTGCCTGTGCTACCCCATAAGGAAAAAGCCATGACGCTATGCTTGTGTAGGTTACAATTTACTGGCACGGATGGTTCGAGCAATGCCAATCCCATACACCAATATGATCAGTAGGCTTGTGAAATAGTGACGTGTTATTTTATGAAATGTGCCATTGGAGTTACAGCACTTAGGAAACTTGTATCTGAGCCATCGTCTGAAATGAAAGACAAGTATTAGATAGGAAGGATGATGGCTTGACACTTTGGAAAGACAGTGGCAGGCAGGTTCCCTATATGCTACTTGTATGTATATGTAAATACCAGTAGATCCTACATCACGAATACGGAAGAACGTATTTTCAGTTTATCGTGCAAAGCTAGGATGAATGTCGATTATTACGTCGATTCTCTTTCATTGAACCTGCTAGATTAAAACGTGATCGATGAACAAGTTAGTAGTATTGCGTGCGCCCAAGCTCAAGTCAGTGCAATCATAAATTTCCAGTCATCACAAGGACACCGAAGTGACATTGTCACCAACAACATTTGTATTACAACACCCTCATCATAATCCCGATTATGATAGTAACAAGTATGTGAATGCTCGCTTGTCTCGTTAACTCTATGAGGGTAATCCGCTAAAGCCATTACCAGCTCAATGGGTAGTCACCATGTGGGGTTTCGTAATCGTATGTGGATTTGAGTGTCGGTTATTTTATTGTTGGAATGTCGTCGACGTCTGTAATAACAGTTGTTGGAGTATCTGTAAGTGATACCGCTTGTGATGAAACGGTTAATGCCAAATTTGTAGAATAATCGTAAACATGTGTGACAGATATAAGAGTCGTAGAGGATACAATGTATTAACACATACCTACCAATATGCTAACCTTTCTTTAAAAAGTGATGTGATAAGATAATTATGATCTTCGAGGCTGCTACGATACGTTCCTACCGTCTGGTACCATGCATTTAAAAGGAACTACAATTGAATTGTCTGTTCATCAATAACAGTCTCTAAGAGATTTGGACCTTCATTGTGAGAAAACTATAAACAGCATAAAACAGTAATAGAAGATACTCAATTAAAATAAAAGTAAACCTGATACCAAAGCTTTCCAAACCACCTGTTTTAAGCAACAATCAACAATTGCTGCGTACTGAAAGCGTGAATAACAACAATTCTCGGCAAAGGCGACGGCTTAAGGCCGAACGCGATACTGCGTCAGTTAACCAAATCGTCAATACAGCACGTCTCACCGAACGTGTACAGATTGTTCCGACTGTGTTCCCATTGTCGTGTGGACTGAGACATATGGCCCATAGAATGAAGGGGTTTGGTACAAACAAGGGTAATTTGGCGTTGTAGACACCAAGGCAACAAAGCATCTTTCTTTCATGTATTCTTACGAAATTCAAGAATGTCATCACGATAAACTTCGAAATTTCGACAGGCGTAATTTCAGATGACATGTGGATATAATTTCTGAAAAATTGTTGTCATCATCGTCAAACCAAAACTCACTAAATACAACAACGCTTATGTCGAATGTAAGTTTAATTCGCATGAATGGGCTCTGATTGGCATGACATAAAACCGCTTGACGCGTCCGCTCCGCGTTTGCGGAACTACTCGTACTGCATAGACCGTGGGACACCGGGATGGTCGACCGTATGAATAGGCCGAAATCGTGTAGCCGTCAGGTGGACTCCATCTATGGGCCATCCGAGACAATTCAACGAAGATGACAAACCAAATGCGGATGCATTATGCATCCATTGCTACGGAATGGATGTGTTGTTCAAACCACTTGTTGAATTCAAAGCCGACCTTTTACGAAACGCAATGGCTATTTTAGATGACATTATTATACACAAACATGGAACCCTATTGAAATATTCTGATGCTATTTAGATGGTATTTTATGGCTTGAAAAATTAAAGCGATGTTGTTGAACTAATCTCTATTTTTAGATATTCGTAAGTCCATTGAGCTGCAAGTGAGTGGTCAAGTCGTTAAAGCGGGCTGAATGCGATTATTACGCTCTGCCTACGCCTTAGTATTAAGCCTCGAATTGGATATACTACATGCCTTTCAGATGCCTCGAATGCAAAGTACGAATTCTATGGTCTAAACTACTCTTAACATTACAAGACATTTGGATACTATTCAGAAGTCTGCTTTACATTAGCGCGATAAAGGCAGTGTTACGAATGTCTTAGGTCTGTGGGCGCTGACTATTTTCAACGAGATAATCATTTGCACGAGGTATTTCGAATCTTTACTCAATTGAGGTTCAAAACAAGCTAATAAAATTGTGATCCGTATTTTGGAAGTTTTTTAATGCATCTTCTTATAAAAACCCATGTTGTTCCCATCCGAATTCCAAACACGTTTTCCGGAGGGTGTATCGGTAATCAAGGTGTTTTTTTAACCAGAAAATGCTGCATCCGCGCTTTCGCAAGATGTCTCACAAGGAGCCACGAAGCTGCGCATTATCCATTTGCATTTGCATAATCGGTCATGTGTATGCGGGAGTGGGTAACCTGGGTTTAACGACAAAATTGTATGAACTCTAGACTCGGTGTCATGGACTCATGCTGTGCGCCTGCTCATAATGTTATGAAGTTAACTTGCTATTGCAAGATGGCTAATGGACTGGCTTAAGAAGTTGTATCTCTTAATATTTGGGTAGTATCAACGGGAGATGGAATAATTAAGTTGTAGATACGATTGGTTTTGTTAGGTTCGTGATCTTTCTTATGCGGCAACCGGTCGGTAATGGATGGGCAATCCCAATGGAAAACCGTTTTCCACAAAAGGTCAGACATTTGGTTAAATATTGATGAAGTCATATCGCAGACTTATTAATAGTAATACTACTACGTGCATGTACCATCGATATGTCCTATCATCATTTTCCTAAGGTAAGCCCAAAATTTTCAGCGTCACGCGAACGCCATACATAAAATTAGGAATGTCCAATAAAGGCGTTCCTACATCGTATGTCATTGTGGCCTGTCAATTTGCATAATCAGCTCATATGGCGTTCAGGGGCGACTAGACTAGACACGCAAATTGCCTTCTAACTTACAATCTCGCGCGATATCTTGATATTCTTTCTGGAATATGTCCAAATTAAAATATTGGCCACATAAAACTAGTGGTATATGGTCATGGTATTACCTTAATCGACGCTAAAATATAGGGTAGAGAGCTAGAGAGGACATATTTATGCAATTTATTTATAGCTTAACTATTTTTAATTACCATTTAATAATGACCGAAGTTTGCCCTTAATTACCATGCATGAGTAAAGTACTTGGTTCGTCGGGTGGTTCTGGGGAATTCTAATCGCAATTTTAATTTGATCATACCTGATTGCCTTTCCCAGTATAGAAAACCAAATTAATGGGAAAACGAATGGAATAAAGTATAATGGGAAAAGATTATTACAGTCATCAATCGACCCACCTGTATATAAATTGTCTCACCATAAGGCAAAAAAAGTAAAAGTACCTAAATATATAATATCCCCACCGAAGGGCACAGGCTTTTACAAGGAAGCGAGTAAGATTGAGCCTTACTCCTCGAGGTATACATATGGTTGTAACTAAACTATAGATACTCGCTATCGCAACAGTGTAGCTCAAAAGTGGTTTTCAGAAATTCCTACAGAGATGTATCGAGAAGGCGTGTGTAATTGAATATTCTTAAGGCAAAATTTGCATTTATCTGTATATTTGTCAGCCATTTGCGACATGTTTAGGTATTCAAATAGTCGTTTAGTTCTTTTCATACGAATAGCACTCCGTACTGCGTAATCTAGTACTATCCACACATGAGCTTATGTCACAAACGATTTGCTTATTTCAAAACGTTTTATCGGATACTTCGGTCAATTTCTCATATTTAATCCGACAGGTTGCTAACATAATATGCCTCAGAGGCTACGACTACGAGCTAGTAACCTCTTCTGTAAACTGTTGTATTAACTATGCATGACCAACAGTCTAATCTCATGCATATCTAAAATGCATCTCTAGATTCAGTTTATAGAATTTTAAAATCAAAAAGTTGTCGAATTTCTAGAACGTGAGTCTGCATTCTGTTTATCTGTTTTTTAAGTTTTACTATTTGTTTTGAATAAATGATATCTATAATTAATGGAGATGAAAACGAAAAATAATAATATATATATTAAAATGTTAAAAAAAATGATAATGTTTCTAAATGATTTGCAAAACTTGTATGAATCTTGCCTCTGCTGCCCCACATGGGTAAAGGCGTGACTCTACGTTTGTTTGTTACAAATGCGACTTATGAGTTGAGTCAACCTCACTCAAGTATGGATGTTAGCCTAAGGAAAAATATATTACACTCATTACATTCAAACACATAACACAAACGTACAATCCTCTCTCGTCTATTCAATAAGCCAATAAATAAATAAATGCGCGACACAATGGTTCATAACTTCGTGTCGACGACATTGTTTCTGAACATGAGGTCTTTTAGACCCACAGAGTCACGGGGGGTTGGTCGTAACTCTCAGCCCAGCGGGTCGTCATTAGCGCGGGATTGTATGGGCTTATACTGAAAGGATTACCGCCTTAACCTTGCTAAGAAAGGGCTGAGTTAATGTCCTGTCTAAACACGGTTTTGAATTTCGAAGTGACAGTTATTGCAATATTTCTTTTTACATTTTGAAAATCATTCGACAAAATATTCTAAAATGAATAAAACTACTAAGTGGCCACATATTTTGTATTTATTCCTTGTTTAATTTTAGTGTTGTTTGAACCCTCTGACTACCAGTAAGACACCGCCCATAGGGTGCATGACAGGTGACACCAAGACGTCTGAAAATAGCTATTGTAAGGGATGAAAGTATAACTTCCCCTAATTTTAATGTCAAATATTTTTCTTTTTCTGACAGGAATACGAGCAGAAGGGTCTGGTGATTACAAAACCGCTGAAGTGCATTGATGTATGAGCTAAATAAAATTATTTACTAATATTACAGCTCTAGATAAAGCTATTCATAGCAAGTGGAGGTCTTTAGTCTCTGCCTACCCTACTTCCGGGAAAAGGCTTGAGCATATGTACTATACTATACTAGTATGTATGGTAAAGCTATTCCTACCACGTGAGCTTTGTTGTTCCTCAAGTTTTTTTACCATATCTAATCTGCTTCCCACACGGTTCAATATACCAAGTGCGATCAGACAGACGTACACCATGACGACACGATCGTCGTCCTTATGGCGAATAGAATAAGAAGTAGAAGGTGTAAATGGTAGTTATAGGGACTGTAAATGTATATGTTGCAGTCAAAACTCTTGATCAGTCAAAAATAGTTTGACCGTAAAAACTAAACAAAAGTACTTTTGAATGATTTGACTAGTCATGAGTAGTTTCAACTGCTAATTTGTGGTCAAAAGTAGTTTTGACTGGCGCTCTTGGTTTACAAAACCGAATTGGTTGCTTTAGGTCAGTTTCTGTACCAGACAGATAGGTTGTGTTAGGTCACAACTTTATGAACCACCCGGAGCCGAGCGAAGCGGAGCGGAGCGAGGCGACCCCATGTAGTTTCACAAAACCGAATTTGTTTGCTTGTTAGTCAAGTGTCTGATTTAACCAACTAACTGCGAAATAAATTTTTAGTTAAATTTTCTTAGTTAAAAGTACTTTTGACTGATTAAGAGTTCTGACTGCAACATATATAATGAATCAAGTAGATCTATTATATGAAACCGGACTAGGTATGGAGTACTGTGTGAGGAAAGATGAGGTGAGGGATCCGTGGGGGAGGCACTTGCTCACGTCCGAAGGAAATACTTCGAAGGCAAATGGCAAAATTACATTTTTTAATCATTATCCTTCGTTTTGTGTTTGTAGTATTCCAATATGGTGTCCGAAAGGTTTCAAATTGTCAATATGTTCCCATCTTTACGTCTGTCTGATATGATTACGGCCAGACTTACATTTTAACTATACTTCAAATCAAATCAAATCAAATAAGTTTATTTGCATGATTTTTGGTAACATTATTGGATCTTCGAAACCTCACAAGAATAGATCTGCTTCACACTTGACCATTTCTCGGCATTGAAGTTGCAGTGGCATTGCGTCGCGTTTCAGAATAGAAGCGACAAAAACTCAGGCATTGTTGGTATGCTCAATGAATGAATGTAATAGTTGTTGATGTCAGTAACGATTAGCGAATGGACTTTTTATTTTAACCTTCATGTATTATTTACATCGTCGTACCACACGCGCGGGGAATCGATAAGTGACCATTGCAGATCTATATGACTGTCATTCATGGTATTTTTTCTCTCTTTCTCTTCTTCTTCTTCTCTTTTTGTCTCTTTGTCTCTACTATAACAAGTACTATTAGTTATTCTGTGCTATAACTAAGCTGCACCAACAGCGCATAGTTTTTAGTTTAGTTAGTTCAGTTGAGACGCCTCTAAATTGATAGTAAGAATGATATCATACCTGCAGTTAAATTCACTGAACTCAACCGAACAACGAATTCAGTTTAATTCATTCGAGTTACGCACTCGACATAATTACCATTTAATCTGAGTATTATAATATTCATGTCAGTGGATGATGTGAGCTGCACGTTTAAACGATCGAAAACGGCGCATGCGCAAGCGGAAAGCGAATTGCCTACGCCAATACTCAATTAATACTACATTATTCAATACTCTTCTTATGTGATAGGGGTTAGCTTATCTTGCTATATTTAAATATTAAGGTTCTCTTAAAAATCTAGAGTTTATTTTTTAAATTAAGTTACCACTTATCTTACTGATAATGTTTATGTTTTACAATAAAATATGTCCGGCATAACATAACATAAACATTTACATACAGACAGGCACATAATTTTTTCTGGCCCCTACACTAGGATACCCTGTGCCGTGGGAACCAGAAACGGCGACGTCATAAACATGTAACATCCAAGACCTGAACTTTTATATTTTCCTTGAACATAATCTGGTCTGAAAGAACGGAAGACAGTACTTCGATCAGGGCCTCCTACTCCAGAAAATGTGAGTACAACAACCTACAATTTTTTTTTCGAGGATCGTGTACTCGCGAGCTTCCATACAAAAAGCGGTAACGTTTTCCACCCCATAAACCTTGTCCGATTTTCAACATTTTTTACATGTTTGAGATACTATGGAAAACTATGCTCGTATGTTTTGATTTTTTTGAAATAATGTATATTTTAGGAAATATAAGATCTTAACCTAGTACATACAAAAATATAAGTTCCAATATGTCCTAAAATATATAATGTAAAAAAATGGTGAAAATCGGACAAGGTTTAAGGGGTGGAAAACGTTACCTTTTTTGTATGGAAGGTCGCGCACACACTATCCTCTTAAAGTTGCGTAACTAAAGTCGCTGACGCTGACGCTGTCGCTCGTCAGTTCAACCGCAATCTACAGCTCAATAATGGACAGACTCCTGCCACCATATTGGGCAGACTCCTTAAATGGTCTGCATTGAATGGTGTTATGTAAGTCGAATTACCAGTCGATTTATAGATGAACCCATGTGTGCCTATTGCTCACTTGGCTAATAGTTTCATGAGGACACTCAAATTGTTAGGTTTATTCAATAAATAATAATAATAATAATAAATTGTTTATTGCCAGACTACAATTTCCAATATAAATAAAATGTCAATAATAAAATAGATTAGAATAATTACATTGATTAAAATAATTAATATAATAATAAGACAAACAAATTAATCATAACAAATATGAGGGTCGGTGCAGGAGCCTCCATTCCAATATTTGTGGCGATGGGTTAGCCCCCTGTCACGTAAATATGGAATACTGAATAGCTGGCTAAAAGTGGGCATAATTATATGTACTTCTGTCACCCCGTATGGCAAATAGCGTGACGCTATGTTATGTTTATCTCAGGGAACACTTACCCAGTGGAGAGCGCATAGATACATTTTCCTTTGAAACACAACTCACCAATCCACGGGCGGGGCGGAGGACGAGGTAAGAGAGCTGTGGTTGGTCAGCCGCTGCGAAACTGTCTGGCGGCCCGTCATCGTACATAGGTTGCGTATGCGAACGTTTGTTGAATACAACAAACGTTTGGCGAGCCGCATTCCCCCGCAGGCGCAGTCAATTGGATATAATTATAGTCTCTGGTTTATCTAAATAAGAATAAGAATATATTTATTTAGAAGGCAAGACTTAAAGCTAGGTTTATTATAAGTTATCGTTTGTACAAATACAATTTATACAGGAGTTAGACTGCGGCCCCACACTAGGCTGAGCCTGTATCGTGGGTGCCATGGTATGCTTAGCAGAGTGGGAAATGTTGTGCGTAATTTACAACCAAAAAAATAAAAGTTAAGATAGGTACTTAGAAACATTCAAAAAATTCAAAATATACACATTTAAAATATACAATATAAATATAAATGGCTGAGAAACTAAATTTTGTATCATAGTTAGTAGAGACAGAATATTTACCACCTCACAAGGAAGAACGTGAGTTGCTGTAATGAAGCCCGAGACGATGACGTGGGCACCTGCTAGTATAGTGACATAGAACAAACTAACCCAATACTATTTTGTATCGTTGCGAAATATCTACGTACCTATGTATATTTTGTCTTTTTAACATCATTCGTTTTCTGAGTTAGCAATTAAGAATAATTGAGTAAATATTGCCCAGTTGACTCAAAAAACTAGAGTCTTTGCAAACACCATTTGCTGACAAGTGTACAAACACTCTTGTGCACTTGAATTTGCAGTGAAAGTGCTACGAGTATAACATAATTTCGGTCATGGTTTCATTTAACTTCAAAGCCACCGCGGTCAGTGAGAAAGAAGGTTATTGTTATAAGTTATACATATAACACTGAGTTATCTAACAGATAGCGTTTATGGGGACGGTTATCTTCAAGAGAGTTTTGTTTGTTTTCAAAAGATGAAAGCAGGATGTTAATTTCGGTGCAGTAATGATTATAGTGAGGATCTTGAAAGTGAGTCTCATGTTTGCCGCCGGTGCCTAACTTAGTCCGGACATAGGTATGCTGAGAAGCAGCGATGCAGGCGTACGCCACGCAGGAAAGATTCATCAAGGGCAGGGCAAACTCGCGCGTCAAACAAAAGACGGGAAAGTGGGGTATGATTCTCGCGCATTTGTTAAACGGATATCGAATGCGCGAGGATCGTATCCCTGCCCTGCTTAACCTGCTTCGCAAAATCTTTTCTTTGTGGCCTGCTTCACCTGCGTCACTAGACCGATCAGACGCATCGAAAGTTTTAATAATTTGTCAATCTGAAATCATAATTTCATAATTTCTTTATTGCACGGAAAACAATGTGATACATAGTCTTAAAACAAAGGTAAATAGGCAAAGGCGAGCTTATCTCTAAAAAGAGATTTCTTCCAGCAAACCTAGGCAAGATAGGACAGATTGTTCTAAGAGAATAGTCCTAGTGCACAATAAATAAAATGAAGATAAATGAATCTACATATATCTACTGTAATATATACATAGTCTGGTCATAAGTTTTGTCACATATGGAAAGTTAAATAAATGACACAATGAGTTACGCACTAGAACCATTTATATATCAAATGAAAGGGTACAAAATACAGATTTAAACCACACTAAAATTATTCAAAATGTCCTCCTCTGGCTTCGATACAAGCCTTCAATCTGCTAGGCCAGTCATCAATCCAAGTACGCACGACATTCATGTCAATATCGGCGACTGCTTTAATCAGAGATGCTTTAAGTGACTCCAAATTGCGATGGGGTTTAGCGCAGACCTTCTTCTCTAAGTGCTGCCATATTTTATAATCCAAAGGATTCAAGTCTGGACTGGAGGAGGGCCAATCCTCGTACCTGATAAAGACGATTCCATGGGTCTTGAGCCAGTTTTGGGTACTTTTCGCCTTATGGGCCGGTGCAGAATCCTGCTGGAAAACCCAGTGCCTATTTTTGAACATTGTTTGTGAAAGAGGTTCCACAATGTTTGTTAGGACTGTGTTTTGATATACGAGGGCACTGGTTTTCACTCCTTTTTCACAAAAAAACACCTCTGTTGGACCAAAATAGGAGACCCCAAGCCAAACCATGAATGCCGAAGGGTGATGGCCACGCTGAACACGTGGCACACGTTTGCTCGCTTCTTCACTAGACTGTGCATACACTTTATCATTTTGTTTGTTGTAACTCTCCTCAACATTAAAAATTTTTTCGTCCGAAAAAAGTATTTCGCGGTATTTTTTACCTGCGTACCGTCTTAACAAAACCCGGCATCTTTCGAGTCTGATTTTCGTCAGCCGTGCGTTAAGAAGATGTGCTGTTCTTTTTCTGTAAGCACGCAGTCCTAGGTCTTCATTCAATACTCTTTTAACAGTGGTTCTGCTTAGTCCCATCTGCAGAGCCAACATTTTTTGCTTGCGGACAGGATTTCGTTGGATTCGCGCTTTCACTGCTTTGATGACCGCTGGAGTCCGAACAGTACGAGGTCGACCGCTTCTTTGTTTATCATTTAAACTTGAATCTTCCCTGAATCGTTTGATAGTACGATAAATGAATCTCAGTGGAATTTTCAAATTTTTCAGCAGTTTAAAAATCACTGTTGGTGCGTGGCCGCAACGATGCAATGCAATTATTGCGACTCTGTCTTCTTTGCGCGTCCACTCCATATTAGAAAATGAAGAATATTCCAGAAAACCTATATTTTTATTTTCTTGAAATATTCAAATTTCGAATTCCCATAACTTTTTTTGTGGCCTCTATTCTAAATTCGAAATTTTACCCATGTGACAGAACTTATGGCCCGACTATGTATAGAAACCGTAAATTTTTAATAGATACGTAATGCAATGACGTCAAATATGATTACGTATACCTATATAAATAAAGGAATAAGGAATGTGATTATAACGCAAGATATCATATTGCAATATCATTCATAGCTATATCTTATAATTAAACAAGCAGAATTATGTGAAATACTAGCTCTAATTACAAAATGCTTGAAATATGTATAATAAGCGCTAGTATTGAAGTCTGTGAATAAGCGTATAGGATTTTATCATAGTTAGATTAGATTTTATATAAACTGATGTTACAACTAAATTAAACATACCTTACCTACATACATAGCAATATAAATGACGGTCTTTCTTAAATACTGAGTACCTCTCCTCAGCGTCACCATTAAATAAAAAAATAAATAAAAATAAAAAAGCTTTTATTAATTCCTAAATTACATTATAAACATTTAAATTTTTTTTTTTTTATGAGCCTGTAATATCCCACTGCTGGGCAAAGGCCTCATTTAAACATAAACATTTAAATTAATTAGTAATAATTAGATTATATAAAATTGGATTTGTTGAACCACGGTAAAAATTAAATTATATATTGTCATTTAAATTGAATTTTTAATTAATTTAGGAACCCTCTACGGGTGAAGGCCTCCTCCAATTATTTCCAGGTTTCTCTATCTTGGGCTACCTCTAGCCATTCGTTGTTTGTAGTCGCTTTTATCTCGTCTGCCCAGCGCTCCAGCGTCACCATAAGGTACTATCAAACTTTGGTAAAATAAACCTTAACCCGTGTGCATAGACTGCACCACCAAAGCTTGGGATTTCTTGTTCTTGTGTTAAATATCAGATCTTAGTTTATCTCAAGTGGGGTAAATAACCAAGTGTCTTTATAGGCATCTTGGAAATCACATCACACAGCGGGTCTTATACCGCCGTATAAAGACATTAAAAGAAAAAGTTGATTGTAAAAACAACAAGTCTCGTCATAAAACGCGAAGTAAGCCTTTAAATGTGTCAAAATGTACGTAAAAACATATAAAAATGTCATTTCACATTATTAGTAGCAATGTTGGTGACAGGCTCGTATCCAAATGCGACTAAATTATATGCTTATTTAGTCTCTACCTCGTTATTGTAAAGGTCAAAGTTGCATAGGCGAATGCGTTTTTGGTATTTTAAACATTTAGTTGGGAGTTGACAGCAGGTGGCATGTGTGGACAGCACATTACATGAGGTGTTTACAATTTGAAATTGAATTAATATGATATACTAAACTAATAAGAAACTAATGGAGTTTAGAATAACTGGCTAAATGTGAGCACTGTTGTACCTCTGCCACCCAACATGGATAAGGCGTGACGCTGTGTTATGCTAAATTAATGTTATAAAGGCAAAAGTATCTTTATTCTGTTTGTTGGATATTTATGTAGAGATAGATGGTACCATGGAAAAGGAAATAGGCGATTTTTATCGTGAAAACTTGAAGACGAATGCTTATAGGTATGATTGTACAAACTGACACCTAGATAAAACTCGGCTTTAGCCCCAGAATAATAAAGTTAGCTAACTTACATGTGTATGTAAGTGGTCATAAATCTACTTCAATATTCCCACCTACTACACTTTAGGGCCGCCACCGATTCCATTCAAAACATCTGTTGTTCAGGCGGTATACCTCAAAGGCACGAGAGTAATATTTCTTGTCTTAGGTAAATCTGATTGCAATGTCAATGTTGAATGCGTAATCGTTTTGCGTATTGTTTGTAAAGATTTATAGCGATTGAACTGTAATTTTTGCTCGACAACAGTTGCAGGAGGGTCTTGTAAATCTGGAGATTTATCAACGGACTATTTAATAAAGTGCCCAGGGTAGACATGATTTTGATACTGAGGTTATCCTAGTGTAGGGTAAGTGAAAGATAATGTAGACTTGTGATGATCGTAACCGATCGCTAATCTATCCTTGCCTATTGAAATACTCAATAGTCATAGCAGTCAATGATAAAATGATCATAAAAAGTGCCTTTTATAAAACTTACTGTTTAATTAAACTGATATAAGTCTTTGCCCTTATCATTTGCGTATGAGTTAACCTTGAATCGGACACACAAACTTTTTTTACCTTTGGAATATCCCACTGTCCATTTGCTTACAAGTACAGTTGCTTTTTCGTTAAAGTACACTACGGCTGTACCGTGTGGTTCTTATGACATACGTATTAAGAAAAACAAAGTCCAAAATGTTGTTACACTTGATGGCTGTATCAAAGTACAATGACCCAAGGAGAAGTTCCAATTTCAATCCGTTTTTTTGTGCACATCTATCATTAACACAAAAACATTGCGTAATGTACTCTGGAGATAAATAAAACTAGTTTGCTTCCATTCAATAAATAAAACATGCGATTTTTTACAATGGCTGGCGGCGGCACTACAAGGCCGACTGCCAAGCAAGACTGATGCGCGTAAGCGTAAATCGTATAAAGACCTTAGAGCTTAGGATTTCCTTCGGCAATTTGGTGATGATAAGTATATTTCTGGGAAGTCTTTGTTTTTTGTGAAGATATTTTTACTAAAGCTCTGTTGGTCTTGTTACAAAAGGAAAAGACTACTAATTAAGAAATGTTTAGACACAAAAATGTATGGCGTTTTACGTTTGTTCTGAGGTTTCTTTGTAGTGAGACGGAGCATGTTTTATGCTGTATATGTGTGCGCTGATGCAAATAAATAGATAAAATACAAATACAAACAATGAATACATAGAGAAATAAAATGGTTCGGTTAATTGTTAATAAAGCTAATTTCAGCATTTTACACAATAAAATCTAGAGGTACAATCGCGTTTAATCGAGCCACGCTATTTCTTCTAATAAAAAATGTGATAGCCTTTTATTTTATTCAAATATAAAATGTAATTTATGTTAACTCTGCCGTGTTATTTTTTTGTAACAGGACCTAGTAGACACTTAACAAATACCTGTGTTATTTTATGATGGGTATGTGTCAGTTATATTTATTCAAATATGCGAGCTAAGTAGTTCATATCCACCTACGTACATGTGAGAATAGGAATTAGAATGCAAAATTTTATGTTAATAAGATCATTTCGGTTATGGTTTACGACTGCACGCTCTGTTATTAGGTCATTTATTGAGGAAGCTAGTTATCTTAATTGTTAATCATAAGTTAACTATGATCTCACACGTTATACAAGGTGTAAATAAACTAACGCAAAATGAGAACCTACTTTGCTAGGGACATCATTCTGAGCAACTTTCATTATGAAACCGATTTGATCAGAGCAACTTTATTTTTTATTTCCCAATACATTTAGACCTGAGAGGATCAGCTGATTTGTATGGAGAAATAAAAAAAAAGTTTCTCTGATCAAATCGGTTTCATAATGAAAGTTGCTCAGAATGATGTCTTTAGCAAATGAGTTTCTCATTTTGCGTTAATTTATTTACACCTTGTTTAAAGCAAAATCTATTCTCACTTTTATCACAGTGGTAGATTGCAGAAATAAATATAAATAAACAATTGCAAACAGACAGATATACTTAGGCCACACCAGGATACCCTGTCATTTCCTTATTTGAAGACAGATTCGTATATTTTATTTTAGTTTGTGGCATAGCAAGTCGTCGCAGATTCCTCACACGACAGCGACAAGGTGTAGTCGAAATACGGAAACCAGATATGGAGTCAATTGGAGTCTCGTCGATAAAGGGACCAACAAATCGACCTGTCAGACTCTTGCCCTGAACATGACATATGGGGTTTAATGGAGACAAATCCACCGACTGGTTGGCCAACTGGTCTGGTTGCTTTAATGGTTAATTTGATGCGAATTGCGGGTTAATTCGATGCGAGTGCGAATAAAGCCAATTGGGATCCATAACACAGCCAACTTTTCAGTAGGAGTGTGCTCTCTAAGACCAATAGATACTAGAGGGGCAAAAATTAAAGACCGGCACTTGCCACGATCCTGGAATACATCTCTCGCTACCTCAACATTCATAAATAACTTCAGATAGTCTCGCTAATTACCAGTGATCGGAGTAGGCAGAGCTATTTAGGTTCATTGACCGCAAACATTGATATTATTATGGATAATCCATGGTATTGGGACTGATACTCCGGGGTTTTATTAAATATAATTGTTTTTATCAATAAGTATAAAACATGGTTTATGTAAGGCAATAAGCGCATGAGCGACATTGTAAATTTTATATCAGCAACACGTTGCCAAACTTTTTTCCTAACGTGCGACGTTGCCGCTTTGTTGAAACTCGTCGTGATATCGCCAAACAAAAACAATAGCGGGGTGTTCCTCGAAACGAAACGAAAACAAGAGTGACCCACCTGTTTTTGTCTCTTTCTGCACCACTAGAATTCAATTCAAATCAGATTCGGGGAGTATCCATATTATTCTTACATATGGCAAGTACATAAAATAGCTCTGCCTACTCCGATCACTGCTAATTACGTATTCTTCACTAATATGTCAGCAATTTGGTCATTGTAGGACCATCATAGACTCTATCTATTGAAACCAATCTGATACCCTTAAATGTGACCCAAAAATCCTACTGTTTAAATTTCCAAGTTATGTATGACTCTTAAGAGTATCACAATCGTCTATTTAATGGATCAAATGTCAATGCCAAAGTTGAGTAATTTGATGTACTGCTAAAGATGTCTGAAGATCAGCCAATGTTCTTGTATGCGTCTATTGGATTTTCTCAGTACTGTTTAAATTATTGTGTGTAATAAAGAATTGTGATTTGTGAGTAGCAGAACACAAGTATTTCTGTAATATTACTGAAATATACTAACGCGTGTCGAAAGATTATCTAACTAAAGCAAACGTTAAAATAGATCCCTATTTGTTATTACAATTCATGCTTCAATTCAATGTTTGATGAAATAAAACTAACTGAGTCAACTATGTAATTACATCTGACTTGTTTCCATCAATACTACTAATAAACCAACTAAGTACACTCTTTCCTCCATTACTGTCCACGGTAGCTGGTTAGATAACCAGTCCAACGCTCTCGTCCCATCGGTAGCACATCACAACAACTTGTTCAGTTCTTTTTATACCATTCCATAGACGTTTAATACCATACATGTCCTCTGTATAGATCACCTAAGCCACCACAAATCTTCGTTTGCAACCGCCCACCATAACCTGACACCTGGCTCCTGCGTATATGCACCTAGTGTTTAGATATAATGGGCCATCGGGAGGTCAGGCTAGCTGGTGAAGTCTAGACGATTGGCGCCTCACGTATAGGACCTGTCTTTGAACAGTACATGACATTCTATTGGCGTGGACAGAATGGCATCTACTAACCGGACGAATTAAGCTGACACCTCGCTGGGATGTGTCTGCTCTAGAGCGTCCCGTAATGACTTCAAGAATAATTCGTCCGGGTAGTAGTGTGCAGATACAGCCAGGGAATAGCTTCAATCGGTAGAAGTAGCAGTGATTGTAATAGCGCCACTTCTACGCAACTAACGCAATGACAGCATCATCATCACAGACCTTTCATTCCACATTGGTCATGAAGCGTTGTTCCACTTGTCACCGCACACCAAATGATCGTTGGAAAGCTGTACTTTGATTAGAAAACCTTAATTTTACCATTGTAATGTGGTACTGCACCAAATTGTTTTTTTTTTTTTAATACTTATAATTAAAGCTTAAGTAAGTTCTAAATATTATTCAAAGCATGACATTAACTTCTGCACTGGTCAGAGACCGTCTCGCAGTAAGTTAAGATCAAAAAATAATCTAAAAACTAATTGCAGTCTAAAAACAGTTTTTTTTTTATATATATCTACCTGTTTACAGAATGGACAAATACAAAATGGAAATAAAACCGGCCAAGTGCGAGTCAGACTCGCGCACGAAGGGTTCCGTACCATTATCTATATAATTGAAACAAAAAGTAAACTTTAGAAAAAACCGACTTCCACAAACCCTATTTGATTAGATTGAGTTTAATACAAACTGTAACCCCTTATCCCCCCCCCCCCCAGGGGAATTATTTTGTCAAATCCCATATCAGTGCTACCCCACGCTACTAAGGAACCCCTGTACAAAGTTTCATGGCTCTAGGTCCATCGGTTTAGGCTATGCGTTGCCTGCCCGTCAGCCACGCATTGTATTTGTACCTAGTATTGAGCAGATCTGGTGGCCATATGTGGTCTTCATCAGCAGTTCCGCATCACAATATTATGCTTACCATGTGCATTTGCACGAGTTATTATGAAAAACACAAAAATCACTATAGGTCTAATCGGTCTAATTTTCCAAATCGGTCCATCCGTTTAGGCGCTATCGAGGCACATACATAAAAATAAAATAAAATATAAACAAACATCCGGACGAATTGTAAACCTCCTCCTTTGGGAAGTCGGTTAAAAAAACCGCAAAAAAACACGTTAATTGTATGGGAGCCCCCTTTATATTAAATTTATTTTGTTTTTAGTATTTGTTGTTATAGCGGGAACAGAAATACGTCATCTGTGAAAATATCAACTGTCTAGCTACCACGGTTCATGAGATACGGCCTGGTGACAGACAGACGGACGGACGGATATCTTGAGATTTTAAGGTACTTTCCCTCCAGGGCCCATTCGTTTTTTCCACCCTGTATATGTGTGATCTGTAACTGTATTTTTCATGAAATACCCAAAAAGTTTTGTTCAAATTATCATCTTATGTCAGAATAACTTTGTAGCTAGTTGAAAAATAACATTTGAATTGATTCAAAGCTTGCCGCGCTTTTAGGGCCTTTAGTACCTACTAAACGCCGCCGTAAGCAGCACTGTCTACAACCTACTCCTACTGGAAAACGTGAGACACCCATCTACAATTTCCGTACAATGAGGTTCACTCACTCATTATGTCAATGTCATGCAGACTGCAAAACATCATTTCAACGCACCAAAGAGTATTTAATTAAAACATCACTGGCAGCCAAACTTGAAGTGGCCAAAAGGAAAAAATTAATTTCTGAGCTCTGAGATTTGTATGAAAACAAAAGTAATTAAAAACTATTAATTTTATAATTATTTTCTAGAAGTTCTACAGACTAAATAGAGACGTCGTAATTCATCAATTAATATTTAAAGTCTTTGTAGAAGTCCGGGGACGTCATTGCCATATCATTTAAATTTAGTTTCATTAAAAGAAGGCTTACCTACCAAAACAAAATGGCCTTGGTATAAACTTTTCAAGCGTGTTGTGAAGACGTATCTTGTACCGAGACCACTTTCAATTTGTAATATCTCTCGTATTTCAGTATTTGTAGTTGGTGCGGCAACAGATATACACATTCTGTGAAAATTTCAGCTTTCTAGCTATTACGGTTCGTGCAGGCGGACCCGGTGACAGACGGACGGACGGACGGACGGACGGACGGACAGCGAAGTCTCAGTAATAGGGTCCCGTTTGGCACCCTTCGGGTACGGAACCCTAAAAAGTAATTATACGTAGTTAGCCTATGGTTAAATTATGTATTAATAAGTATTGTATTAAATAAGTCTGGAACTTACTTTGAAACGGCGAAGGTTAACTATTACATAAGTAAAGGTCAGAAGATTTGATGATTTCGTGATGAACCTCAATAGACTAGCAACATGCTTGTAGTACAATAAGCGAGTACTCATTCATGCTTCTACAGACATCTAAATTGATCGACCATTAATTTTAGTTATGGCCTATCATATTGATGCAAATATTAGTTCAAGGTTTCGTGTATTTGTGTTGCACGTGATTTTCAATTAACATTAAGATGAGTTATTAACACTTTTGCGCAACTGTGCATGCAAAGAGGTAATTCCTTTGTTTTCGTTTTGATCAAATCCCCAAAATGCAAATATAATTCTCAACAATTCTTCATGGCATAGGTACAAATAATTAAGTACAGTTAACAAGAAATACATAAAATAGTGAAAGGTAACATAGGTTCTTAGAACTACTTAAAAATGTAAACAAAGGTGACCTTATCTCTAGTAAGAGATATCTTCCAGCTAACCAAGCAAATATCTTGATCCACTGACGGTTACCACCTTGGAAGGACAAGTACCAACATAAGGCCCCGGGTACATTTCACCACCGATATTGATCTCTCCTTAAAGTCCCTTTCAAGTATTTAAGTCGTAATTAGGTGGAATTTGCATGGCCGGGTATCGAAGCTGGTCCCGGCGACATCTTGGCGTCTCGGGGCCTATCCGACCATCATTGTGCCCGAAACAAAGGACCCTTTTAACCCCGGAGTCTTTTTTTTCTCCAAAGTGAATCTAAACAGGGAAGGAATTGAGGTTTTAAAAAAATACATTTTTTTCTTTTGGGAGATGGAGCTCGTTCTTGGAGTCATTGTTGGGTAGGTCTTGAAAGTTAAAGCATTTCAGCATACTTTTTTTATCCAAAAACGATAAAAAAGCAAATTGTCAATAGAAAGGTTGACAGGAAAAACTTTTCAATCATATCTTACTGAAATACAGGCAAAGGATTTGCGTACCTAAATCTAAAGTTGGATCATTCGGGCTTTGCGCTTTACTATATTTTATTTCATTTGAAAGAGTGACATGCTTCGTCTTTAAAGAATATACGATTTCGCAACTATACATTTATTTGTAAGGACAACATATGGGTATTGTCTAATAAAATAAATGAATTTAAAATCAAGTGACTACAACCGTGTTGTGGATGATAAATCAATACACCTAGGAAACAATCAATCTGTCAAGAGTTGACCCTATAAACATCAGTTTCGACATCGCAAGGAATGCGACCACCAATGTCAGAAACCCACGTTTCCTCGCAACATTCCTGCCTACGCGCACATCTGTGTATGTGCCGTCATACACATACATTTGCCCCGAATTCTAGAGGCGTCAACTTACTAACTTACGAACTACTCTTGTCTGGTAGCTTTAGCTTTTATTTTACAAATGAGTCCTTTAATAAGTTTCGTTGTTACGCCTCTAGAATCGGGTTAAATGTTGGTCAAGAATGAGGAAAAATTTTCTATTACCATCGGCCAAGTCCTGTGGCAGTGTTGATACCTAATACTATGAGATACAGACGAAGGAGTAAGAATCTGATTGTTATGGATATGTACGTGATGTTTGCAATGCAAGTATTATGCATTAGACGCATTAATATATTGGTTGGTTGTGATATGTGTCCTGTCCTTAGCATACATACATGATGTGAATGTGAACCTTCTTGAAATAAAATAAATTGTGCCTCTGGCATACCATATGGGAGAATGCGTGACGCTACGTATGTTTTCCTCTGCATGTGTCAGACTTTCTTCGTTTATACTGCTGCATACACAGAAACTATACCTGTTTATTCTGTTAGTAACTTGGGGAGACCGGAATTTAAATGCTATGTAAAGTAGGTGTTACTAGTAGTTTGATACAATAGTCAGTAAGCATGTTGTCTCAAAATGTGATCGCAAATCAAAACAGGAATATCTAGCATACGAATTTCGTAAAGCCCAGTTCGGATTACATGAAATGGTAATCGAGCAGGAGCAACCTTTCTTGCTTTGGACAAGTTTACATGAGTCGGGCTACTTATTTTGAGCTACCTAAATTAAAGAAAAAAAGTAAGTAGGATATAGAAGTATCTATTTTATATATTTTAAGCGAAACTACGTCTTATTTTTTATGCTTTAACTACTAGGAGACCAGACAAAGTTATTCTGTTCTACTAGCGAGCGTTAACGCACGTTCGTAGAAACATCTAATTAGAATGACATTTGTTTTCTAAATCTAAACTGGAAACCCCCAAATAAAAATAACTATAGATGAAATTAAGTTTTCTCATCGATATTATGTATCGCTAGAGATTCCCTAGTAGAGAATGTAGAGGTAGAGTATACATTTATAGCGAACGAAATCGAGTCTCAGAGCACCCACCGATTCAGGTGTCGTAAAAACGACAGACTATTTTATTATTGTTGGGATCCCAAAATGTTTTATTGGATGCAGTAAAATAAAAACGTTGTAAAGCCGCAGCCTAGTGTTGCTGTCGAGGATACTTTATGGCTTGCACTGTCCAGAAAAAAAGCGAGTCTAGTTAAAATTAGCTCCATTTCTTTGTATTTAGGGGTTACTGATATAAATATAGATGAATCGATACAAACTCTCATCGAAATTAGTATATTCGTATAAGAAAGACCGTGTAGTCTCTATGAAGAACAAAATAAGAGTGCTACAAAGTTTTTTTAAGACTAGAAGAATCCGCCAGTACTGGGACCAGATCATGTCTATCAATTGAGAGTAGATAAGTATCAATACAAGTAAAGCTTCAAGGAAGACGAAACGTAAGATGAAATGTGATTGTAAATTGAAATGGAATCCAATTATATTTTTTTCCTTCTATTTCCTTGTTATCTATAGACGAAGGAAAGACGATGTAACTCATTCTGCGATGTGAAACACGAGCTGTTTATTCAATAAACATTATGAGACATCGTAAATAGAGCATAGAATGTTATATGGTACGTTTACGAGACAACGCTCTCTCCGTGTTTGAATGAGTTCCACTTTACCATAGGGGCTTTATTTTAATCGTTACCTACTTGAGTCAGCTTTAACTTTTACCACGAGTAGAGCAAGCTGAATGCCGAAGAATTCAAAGGCCACGGTCAGGCGATGAAAGGGATCGAAACACATTTTATTGCAAAATGATCGCCTTTAGTTCGTCGAGAATAAAGGCCTGTAAAACAGCAATCTTTTTACGTCTGAACTGAACAAGTTCTTGGTAAAAAAGTGTTGTCTTGTTTAGGATTCGTTTATGGTAATTGATAGGCTGCCATCCATCTTGGGATCGTTCGGAAAAGAATAAGTCTTATTCGGTTTCTCTTTTACATCGTCAAAGACGGCTCGAGACATTTTTATGGTAATACCTCCTACCTCCATTGTACCATACCCTCTTTATCTTTCACCGAGTAGGTATAGACATGCAAACATCAAACGACAAAGAAATTACATTCGCGATTCTCCATGATTATTTGATTTTATCTTATTCAGGATTTTCTATCAAAAAGCCCTTCGTATTTCTATTTTATGCCCGTAATTGATTGCAGTTACGACCTCGGTCATTCTGCTGGTTATATCAATTAAGTGTTGGTGGAGCCCGCCCAACATAATAGTTGTCGTGTACCTGTCTAGACGGATAATTAAAATAGGTTCTCTTGCCTGCGTCAATTAGTGTTAACAGGTTGCACATTTTTCGTCCCCAGGGCACAATCTTTTTGCTCCATTACCCATTTGTTATGCTCTAATAGTTCTAGTGGGCACATAACATACCAATACAATAGGTCTTCACGATAATCTTAAGAACGTAGAATTTAGAGTATGATGAATTGATGAGGAATAGGTAAAGGGGGGCTATTACAAGGCTGCGCAAGACAATTAGGTGCAGCGGAGCCCTAAGGCCGGCGGCGCCAGCGCGCATGCGCGAGCATTGACATAGCTGATTGATGTGGCGACATGCCGAGCCTTGCTGATCGAG